>OY735273.1:6599667-6675813 GCA_963457715.1 Argyresthia albistria
ATTTGGCTGGATGTTTATTCTGCCGCTACGGAGCTACCAACATAAAAATAAAAACGATCGCAAGTCACGGTGAGTAAACGTCAATCGAATGGTGACAATCGGATGCAAATTATTCTAACTCCCACTCGCAAATACTCGCATGAAACTACTCACAGTGAATACTCGGTTAACGCGATCGTAAAGTAATTCGATTAGCTTTGTGCAACTGCCACTAAGCACACAGGAGACTTAGTACCAACTCAAAGCTGGACCTGAACAGTTTAGGGCGAAAAGACAAGGCAGTACAGTTTAGGTACTCTCTTCTGTGGTTTATTTATTTATTTATTTACAATTTACAATTTTTTAGTTTAGGTCCGGCTTTAAGAGTGGTAATAGGCCTCCAGTTTTGTGCAGAGTTTTAATCTATTTTGATTTAACCCTTGACCAGCCATGCAGATTTTTCATTGGGTTTCGCGTTTTTACCAAGCTTTCAGGTCGAAAAATATGTGTGGTCCATATGTGATCACAGCATGGTTACGGGTTAAATTAACAAAGCCCAGTTGTAAGTAGTCTCGATAAGCTATATGTAACAGATTCATGTGTTATTTTCAACCGACTTCAAAAAAAGGAGGAGGTTCTCAATTCGACCCGTATGTTTTTTTTTTTTTTTTTTTGTGTTTTTTTTTTTTTTTTCTATGTTTGTTACGCGATTGCTCCGCCAATTATGAACCGATTTGAACAAATCTTTTTTCGGCGTATAGGTAATACCTCAAGGGTGGTCCCATTGACACCAGGTCAGGATCTGATGATGGGATCCTGGAGAAATCGAGAGAACTCTTCAAATATTATAGGCAGACCTATAGTGATTTTTGTGTTTTTCATAATAACTCGTGCAAATGCACATGGTAAGCATAATATTGTGATGCGGAACTGCTGATGAAGACCACATATGGCCACCAGATCTGCTCAATACTAGGTACAAATACAATGCGTGGCTGACGGGCAGGCAACGCATAGCCTAAACCGGTGGACCTAGAGCCATGAAACTTTGTACAGGGGTTCCTTAGTCGCGTGGGGTAGCACTGATATAGCATTTGACAAAATTAATTCCCCAAGGGAGGGGGGGATAAGGGGTTACAGTTAGTATTAAACTCAATCTAATCAAATAGGGTTTGTGGAAGTCGGTTTTTTCTAAAGTTTACTTTTTGTTTCAATTATACATCTTACAAAGTTTATGATTTATCTGTTCAATACATCGAGCGAGACTGACCTTTCATCCTGCCTGTCATCTACGAGTATACCTTTACATTCGTCTTCTTCTTCTTGTACATGTTCGTATCTGGCTGGATATACAGTTTTGTGTTTTACCTTGCCCAAATTGCCCGGAGTCAGTTGAAGGTCATCCAGTTTCTTGTCAAAATCTAAGCAAATTGGCCGAACATAGCTGTTGTATGTGAACGGTTGCGTCAGTATTAACACTGCGATGTCGTCTTGATAGTTGGTCCACGCGCCGTCATACGAATCAGGTATGAGGATTGTATTGACCTGGAATTAGAACGTTTAATAAACTTATTCAGATGTTTAGCGAAATTCTTTGTACAGGTAACGCCATCCACGACGACGCATGACGTAGCTATTTGCATCTTTCTTTTTCATTGAGGCACTCTGCTGAAAAACAAACATGCAAATAGCTACGTCACGAGTCATCGCGGATGGCGGTACCGGTTCTGACTTCGCGCCATAAAACTCTGGAACAAACTGCCAACGAGAGACAGTCCGTCACTCAGCATATTGAAAAGTCGGTTGAAAGGACACTATCTTTCTCTACCATATTAAATTTAAGTAATTTTATTTAGGTATATTTGTTTAACAGATTTATATCTATAAGTCTGGTATTTATGTACGTACTAGCTTTTACCCGCGGCTTCGCCCGCGTAGTATTCGGATTTACGCCATGCTTTGGATTGTGCACATTTGTAGTAATATACCTGATGTGTTTAAAAAAGAGAACAAAAATAATTCTGTAAGAGTTTCTGGTATTCCAACGTAGAGAACCGTTGTAAGTATATTTGTACACATGTCCGGAAATTAAATCATTTAGAATGTTGAGTATCGCAAACAGTCGTGAAATGCACCGAGACACCGAGAGACAGAAATCTACTGCAATACGTCTCTGTAAACAACGTTCCGAGATTTGTTGTTCTCTGCGTAAATATAGAGATTTCTAGCTCTCGATACACGTGAACAGCCAACGTAGAGCTGCCCGTGCGAAAAGCATGGGGTGCCCAGATGAATGCCTGCCACTTTTAATGTTTGCCCTTGGCTCTTGTAAATAGTTATTGAAAAGGCCACTTTCAATGGGAACTGCAGGCGTTTGAATTGAAATTCCCGCCGTTTCCTCTTTCCATTTCAGTGCCCCACAGAATCTGCAAGCCTTGTTCATACGGTCAATTTTGATGAGTCTATGGTTACTATAATCTAAAGTAGGATCGTAGTCGAAAGCACATTTTTTGAAAACTCCCCACATATTCCTTGAAAATATTTGCCGACGTTCAGCTTGTCGTTGGGCAACAGCGTTTCGGCGCAGATCTGCCTCTTCGACTGTTTCAGAGGCTCGTTGAGAAGCCATGCGCTCTGCGTTCTCTTGACGTCGTAAAGTCGCTTCCTCTGGTGTTTCAGAGGCTCGTTGAGAAGCCATGCGCTCTGCGTTCTCTTGTCGTCGTGAAGCCGCCTCCTCTGGTGTTTCAGAGGCTCGTTGAGAAGCCATACGTTCTGCCATATCCCTTCGTCGAGCATCCGACTGCTCTTGTGTCTCCGCAGCAATCTGAGATGCAATGCGGTTAGCGTTCCGGTGACGTCGAGCATCAGCCTGCGCTGAGGTTTCAGATGCTCGAGAATTTGCCTGACGCGCCGCTTGCTCAATTCTCCGCTGTTCAGCATGAACAGAAGATTCTTGCTGTCTAGCTATCTTCTTAGTTCGCGCTCCTTGTGAGCTCGACGAAAGATTTGTTTTGCGTTTGCGAGGCATTCTCAATTTAAAAAGTTACAATACCAATTACAATTCTATGCGAAAGAACTACAGTTAACCTTTAACCTATCCGAAATTATAAATAGAATACCTTGTTGTAATTATCAAGACAAAAGAGACCAACTATCGAGATGAGAGAGAGAGTGAGAGAGAGAGTGAGAGAGAAACTTTAGCAATAAATCAACAGAACAACCTCAGTCAGTGCGTGTCAGTGCCGGCATATATGAAGTAAGCTTGAAACCAAACCATACCGCGATTTAAAATACATGCAGCGCCATCTAGTGAGTGATTTATGAAAACTTTTTATGGATGCATTTTGAACATCCGACGGAATCAGTGATTATTTTTCGGGATAAAATGTAGCCTATTTTTTAAGTCAGGGTATGATCTATACACATCTCAAAATTCAATTAAATCCGTCCAACCGTTTCAGCGCTAAAGACTGACAAACATATAAACACACACACAAACTTTCACGATTATAATATTAGTGTGATTGTTATGTAGTTTATTGTTTTAACTTATTTAATGTTATGCATTTGGGTCTACCTGTTGTTCAATTATTTCCTGTCCATCCTAGGTTATCTGGAAGAAATCTCTTAATAGATATAAGCTCGTCTGTGTCATGTGTTGTCCACTTTCCATTGTAAAATGTATTATTTTGTGCAATAAAGTATATGAAATGTACCATATACCATATGTATTCAGCAGGAATTTGAAATCTACTTGACGCTTTTCAGAGGACCTGTGTGGGTCTACCGCGCATGTGCCGTCGGCATCGGTGTCGGCTTCATTTTGACAGCCGACGGCGATTTGGTACCGCGCAATTTTCCCCAAATGTACTCTGTGATTTTCCCAACTGACGCGTTGGTTTGGATTCCGATGACGAACGGCGAAAGAACGAATGATATTGTGGGACGAGTGATATTTGACAGTTGATTTGACGTAAAATCTTGGGTTGACGTAAAGTCTTCATAGTATAAAAAAAATATCTATGGCATTCTGTGATAGCCATGGACTTAGTAATGTGATAGCATTAGTGTATTTGCCTTTTGATACCCTTCTGATTCAATCCGTGCGATAAGGGAAGACGGTGAAACTATGGCTTGGGTAGCCGTGAGGGCTGCTGCGGAGAAAGCCGATGACAGTTGCGCGGTAGCCCCACTGATTGTATAATCCTCAAGCATTTGACACAACATTATTTTATAGAATGGACGGGAGTGATGTAGAACAGCTAATGCGCTCGGCGAAGGACAGAGAGGAGAGGCAGTAGAAGAAAAAGAACCCTCCAGGCACAGAAGAGATAATAGTACTCCGGACAGAACGGCCACTCCCTTCCCCGCGCTGATTCAGTCAGATACCGCACCCCACCCCTGGCGTCAAAAGATTGGTTAAATTAAAGGATTAATAGACAGGGCTGAACGCCGGACGAGTGACGACTTTGCCGCTCCACCAGCCCTAGCAAAGTTTACACATTTGCACGTATACAAACATCATTTGGTTATGTAGTAGTAATAGGTGATTATTTTACGAGCGTTCTATGCAGTGTCCGAGGTGTGCTCCAGGTTCCAAGGTTCTAGAGGGGAATTCTCCAAAGAGAAAAGCCTATCGGAAGCATATAGCAATGTTCCCAATGCAAAATGGCGTAAGAATATGGTACTCCGGTAACAAAAATCAAATGTATAGCATGTGCCAAGAGAGCGTACAATTACGTATTTCGTACCGCACCGATAGCTCACTAGCGCGATAGGGCCCTTCGGCAATGTCGCCGTTTGCGCTAGAGTAGCGCGAGCGTACCCTTTGCTGACGCTGGCCTCACGTTGGCATACCTATCAGATGCATCGCTTGATGCAAGTCTGTGTTTGATGGAGGAATTTATATTTTAGGCTCCAGGACTTACATCGGACTGTTGTTGTGTAGTGTCGAGCGGGCTGGCGATCGCTCTGTGTAGCTTCCCCGCCGCGACGCTCACGTTCTGAGGATTGCGCTTCTGAGGCAAATGGTCGAAGCAATGGGCGGCTGTTGACAATGGGTATTTATTAAGACTCGGGGAGGCTCTGGCTCAAGCTGTAACCGCTCGCTGTGACTAGGACGTAAGATTTATAATAACCGGCCAAGTGCGAGTCGGACTCGCGCACAAAGGGTTCCGTACTATTATCTATAAAAAACCGCAAAAAAAAAAACACTTTAGTTGTATGGGAACTCCCCTTCATATTAAATTTCTTTTGTTTTTTAGTACTTGTTGTTATAGCGGCAACAGAAATACATCATCTGTGAAAATTTCAACTGTCTAGCTACCACGGTTCATGAGATACAGCCTGGTGACAGACAGACAGACAGCGAAGTCTCAGTAATAGGGTCCCGTTTAGCACCCTTCGGGTACGGAACCCTAAAAATGAACATTTTCATTTATTCTATTTCAGTTATTTACGAAAAACTGAAAAAGGGACCTCTGCTTAAGTTAGCTTTACCTTGACACTTCTATCGATCAAAATTAAATATGACTTGTAGGCGACAGCGAATGGGTGCTGTGCTGACAATCACTAATTATTGGCCCATTATTAGATATGACCATTATTATTCAATTAGTTAACGGATTTAAACAGAAATACCTAATGCAATAAAGTGGGTTATTTTCAATTAGGTACTTTACCAATCAAGCCCAGACAAATTGATCAACTGCAGATAAACTGCTATAGTCGTGAAAACTTTCACCAACCAGCGCTGAACCAGCGTGGTGGAATAAGGCTCAATCTTACTCCTATCCGGGTAAAGGCCTGCGTTTTCCGGTGGGGACATTAATGGGTTAAATTTACTACCAGTGACGACGAGCTCCGGTTTGACCAGGCTGCCCCCGCAGATCTGGTCTGGCCGCCGTCTGCTCGGGTCGTACGCGTAGACCCCGACATGCCACGGGAACTCCTTCACCGCGGCAGGACGTCCGCCCGCGACCAGTGTGTCCAGCCCATCTACTAGGCCGCAGTCTGCAAAAACAATTGTTTTCTGAAGTTACCAAATGAGCGTTTTTGTATATTTTTTTGGCCAATTTGTTTTATGCCTTATTTTTTGAAAATTTTCCAATCAAAATCACGTTCACCAGCTCTTTTCACGCCAATATAGGAGAAAAAAGTGTACCCTTACACTTCCTAGACTATAGCTTTATTTAATAAACTGCATGCATGTGTCTTAGCTGCGTTTTTAATCTCAGGTGTAAGTAAATAAACTTCGATCGTGAGGAATCGCTACAAGGAAAACGGTGTTGTTTATCCTCATCTTGATAACAACGTACATAACTAAGTCAGTATAGGTACCTTTAGAAAAATCGCTTATTGTAGACCCCAGATATCAAAACTAGCATCGAAATTGGTTTTGTAAATGGATATACTTCTGTAATAAAACTAAATACGTACGGTCGCCTGCGCCGTGCCTGCGCCTAAAAGTATACAAACAATATAAGCGGGATTCACTGGTTAGTATGACCTGCCCGTATACTTTTAGACGCAGGCGACCGTACATATCGGGTACCTATATCTCCAATGATAGATGATGAAGATATGATGATGAAGTAGATAATGTAGTAAAGAACCAATAAGTTCCGTAAATGGTTCAGAGGCTTTATCCTGCCAGCACTACATGTATTAATAAAACAACTACTCCTAACGCAGTTGAGCGTCGTGGTTGAGCTATTATTACTGACCCTAGCCAGGTCCTAGGTCATTGTGCTATCAGATTTGAACCCCGGTAACTTACCATCTGTTACTGCGACAGCGGCTGAGCACATCATCAGAAATATCCCAACTCTCATCTTTGCACAGCAGAACTTAAAACGATGACCGCGATTTTTGTGAACAGTCGTCAACAATGCTGGGGAACCAGTTTGGTTCGCCTCGTGGCCAGCGGAGCGGCGGCGGGCGGTGGCGGCGTAAATTGTTGACCGCACGGACGTCAACCGCTGACTGATAGTAGAACTCACCTAATGACCTAAGTTAGTGCCCATGCCGAGATTCTTTGAACCGTGGTAGCTAGACAGTTGAAATTTTCACAGATGATGTATTTCTGTTGCCATGAGTTGTTCATGAGATACAGCCTGGTGACAGACAGACGGACGGACGGACGGACAGACATCAAAGTCTCAGTAATAGGGTCCCGTTTGGCACCCTTCGGGTACGGAACCCTAAAAAGTATATTGGCGATCGAAGTGAAAAGCAGGGCTACTACTAACTAAAGCAGAGAATCTACTCTAAATACAGGGTTATTTTTGGACCCTTAGCCAAATTTTTGTATTATTTTAGGGACATCATTCTGAGCAACTTTCACTAAGAAACCGATTTGATCAGAGCAACTTCATTTTTCACTTCCAGTACATTGTGGCCTGAGTGGGTCAGCTGATTTGTATCTAATAGAGAAGTGAAAAATAAAGGTTCTCTGATCAAATCGGTTTCTTAGTGAAAGTTTCTCAGACTGATGTCCCTAAAATAATAGTAACTTTTGGCTAGGGGTCCAAAAGTAACCCTGTATATGGTAGGCAATACAGAGACTGAGTTTACCCTCACTAGCTAAAGAGACTTAGCGTGGACTTTACTATTGCAATTAGTTGGGCTTCAGATATTATCTAAGAAAGACTAAGTATCTAGCTATAGTAGTAGTATATTAGTAGCAGTGATTTTAATAAAATAGCGACACGTGATTGGCTGAAATGAGTTTGATAAAAGTTTAACTACTTCGCAACATTTCATCTGCACCATGGTTTACAAGGAACAGTGAAATACATAAATATCTGGAGACGCCCACAGTAAAGGAAGAAATCGAAAACATAATAAAGAATTACAAATGTCGTCTTGAACACCAAACCAACCCACTTGCCCTGGATCTGCTGAACACAGAGGGCGAAGTTGTACGGTTGAGGAGAGCAAACAAATTACTGTTTGCTTAGCGTAATGAACGAGGCTGCATCACTGGATGAAAGCCTCTACATGTCATGAAAGACAGATCATCTGATAAAGGCCAATGAGCTGCTCAACTTCAACTTCAATTTTAGTTCATGGCAATCTGTCTTATGCCAGACAATTTATGCCAGTGTCATGTGATGACGAAACATGTGAGACGCGTAACAAGATTTAAGAAAAGGTGGTTGACTTTTTGAGATCTGATATTAGAAAAATCGACACAATAATGGTTTTAATCAGCTCGCAGATAGTAAACAGAAAAGAGAAAAAAAAAGTTTAACAAGTTGTCACTTTTAATTTTCCTTTTTACCGGGGCGGAGGACCAATGTTAACATTCAAAACTTGTTCTGAGTATTCGGATAAGTACTTGTTTTGAACAGCAACGTCAGATAACCTGTCTTATGGTCATCTCTAGATTTAATCAATAAGTATTATTTATTGAGAAGATAAAGTTCATAAGAAACATAATATAAATCCAGTTCGAAAGTATGATATAAATCTAGCCGTTATACCCGCAGCCTTACCGGGCGGCGGCGTGGGGTCTTATAAAATGGCCAAGTGCGAGTAGAACATAAAGGGATCCGAACTAAGATTTTGTAATTCAATCTCGCAACTCTAAAAGCGTCGAAGGTTTAAATTTTGTCTTTGTACAAAGCTTACCTGTTCAAACCCGATTCGCCGTCTTAGGTAGTCGACAATGCCAAGACATCAAATATAAATGTACATGGAAGGGTTCCATAAATAACTGTAAGAAATATCTGTCTCACTCACCAGATTCATCAATAAAACATAATTGTGAATCTGCTCAGATATTTATGTACCTTTCATATTTGATGCCTTGGCATTGTTCATAATAATTAAATCGACTTTCACTTACTTATGTAAGTAGAGACCGTTGGCCACATACATTAGCCAGAGGTTTTCAATGATTCGAGCATGGTGAGCCGAAGAAATCAAACAAATTCGTGATAGTTGTACATTGTACAAAATAATTTATTTAGTATACCACTACAGTATACAACGAAAACGAAAAATATAACATAATATGTGATAGACAAAGGACTATCATCTACTATCTAGTATATAATAGGCCCCGCGAAGATTCTTTGCTCCTGCGGGCGAGCTCTCATATCTCTCTCTATCGCCCACGAATTCGTCGCTTCGCGCATCATTAGGTGGCAAAAAACATGGCGCGACCTGTAATGTTGTTGCTACACACAGCGTCACAAATATAAATATACCAAAATCAGGACCCCAAGCACATACCTACAGATCCCGTCAAGTAAGACACTGAGGGACAGGGATGGCATGTGTGTTAGGGCGCGGTGTAGCTTCGCAAACACATTCTGTCCCTGTCGCTCAGATTCATTTTACATGACGCGAACTTTATCGAGATTCATAATATAATGGTTGTATTTGGAGTTGTTAATAGAGTTCCACTATCAAAAAATAAAGTGTATTGAACCCGTGTGAACATCTAAAATCATTTTATCTTACAAAAATCTAAATAATATCGCAAATTAGCCGTGGGTGGTCGAATGCCGTATGATCATCTGCACCAGTAGCACACCTCGGACACTCCATAGAACGCTCGTAAAATAATCACCTATTACTACTACATAACCAAATGATGTTTGTATACGTGCAAATGTGTGCGTAAACTTTGCTAGGGCTGGTGGCGCGGCAAATGCATCGATATTAAAGTATCCTTTAACCAATCCTTTGACGCCAGGGGTGGGGTGCGGTATCTGAATCAGCGCGGGGAAGGGAGTGGCCGTTCTGTACGGAGTACTATTATCTCTACTGTGCCTGTAGCATGCCCGCCCCCGCGGGGGGTCGCGGCGCGAGAGAGTGAAGGACAGAGCACGCGCTTTACATGTCTCCGTCCCTCATTTTCCGCGACAAGACCTTCCCCCGCACTCGGTATGCTATGGGCGCATAACACTGTAGCAATGAGTACGTTAGGTACAGGGTCGCGCAAAGTTTCTTGACACCGTGTGTCTCGTCGGGGTTGGCAGCGGCGGCGCATGGTTAAAAGAGAGAGAGACATGGGCGAAAGAGACAGTTCGCTTGCTCGCTCGCTTAGGTACCAAGAATCCTGGCGGAGTGTGCGAAATGAGTTTCTCCATTTGATCTAAACAAATAATAATGATCAACTGATGACACTCACAAAGGCACAAGTTTATTGTCCGATGTATATTCGCATTTAGAAACTGCATTCGATAAGAAATCCTTCCTTTGGATTCCTTGGCTTCCAGCTTAAGTAAGTAAGTGTATGCAATTATGCATACAGTAAATAACTTTTCCTTTATCATCACTTTACCCCTATGCATTTCTGAATCGTTGAAGGAACGAGACAGTTTCTGCTATTACATAGTTGACCATACATCGGAACCTATTAAACCTACATCCATCAAAACCTCTATTCCGGTGCATCTTTAAAGGAAGGAGTCTATCTCAGTAGTATTCAACGACACACTGGGCAAAACCCTCAACTAAATATCACGTAGGTAACATACAATAATCTCGTAAGTACATAATTAAATATCACATCACGTAAGTACTAAGTAAGTAGTTCTATAAAACCAACCGTCACTGGTGTCAGCCGCTTAGAACGTCACAGATGCACAAAGGGAGTCCCACACTTCTGCAGTCCTAATCGAAGGCATTTCACACAGTCAACGTTATTCTAAAACTTGCAATACAAGCTGAAACACATTCGTATCATGAAAAGAGCGAGTTGGAATCGATCACGATCCGAGGTCTATCAGACGTCGTCGTCCTAATAGAACGCGACTACGCGATAATCGCAAATTTTAGTAGTCAGAATCCAATCAAACATATTGATGTCGAAAGGTCCCTTTTTGACATGCGATGTGACAATCGCGTTGTAGTAAGACGACGACTACTTCACGTAGAGCTGCACTTGACGATACTATCACAAACCGCAGCGGAGCGGACACGCACCGTGTCATCCCTATCGCATCAGAAGCGCGTCCGCTGCGTCTCCTGCGCGTACGCATCGTACTGTCTATTAGCAGAGGCGGGTGGCACGGGCGCGGGCGGCGCGGGTTGCGAGGGGGTGAGCACCACCACCGTAGCACTCTTCTCTGTGACGCTCTTCTGGGTGACGTCAACGTCCTTTTCCGGGACCGTCTTGGACTTGGCGTAGTATTTTGCGACCCACGGGTGTAGAAGCGCCGGGTCGACGGTGTGCGTGTCGAGGAGTATGCCGACGACATTGCCGATGCCGACGCACACGGCCGTGCCAATGACCGCGTACCACATGTAGGAGACGTCGCATAGGAACTGGAA
Source organism: Argyresthia albistria (assembly GCA_963457715.1). NCBI lineage: Eukaryota > Metazoa > Arthropoda > Insecta > Lepidoptera > Argyresthiidae > Argyresthia > Argyresthia albistria. The sequence continues at coordinate 6,610,936 of OY735273.1, forward strand.
GACCGCCCACCTGGAAACGGCAGACCAGAGGAACAGTTAGTGTTATCAATATTTAGGGAGTCTACAAAACTACAGCGTACTGGTACCGTGGATAATGCTACTCGTATAACAATCAATGGAAGAAAACCAGTCCCAGTCGCAGCCCCAGCTTTAGCCCCAGCCCCAGCCCTAAAGCCCCGCAGCCCCAGCTCAAACCCCAGTCCTAGTGACAGTCATAGACTGCGTTTATTCGCATGTCTCTATCCACTCTTATGTTATGTCATATCGCGGCCACATTCTCATCGAAAAGCTCGCCACGCTTCCACGTGACGAAAGAATGAGGCAGATAATGTGGCCAGGTTAATCGTCCTGCTCCTCGTCCTTGTCCTCGCTCTGCCGTCTTGTCAGCGTTTTGGCGCGATTCAAAGGGTTATCGGGATTTTGCACGATTATTTACGAAATATTCGCGAAGCAGAGTATGCGCGGCCACACTGATCGGGCGAGTAGCAGAACGAGGATGAGGATATCTAGCTACACAACTGTCCGTCCGTCCAAAAGTCCACGGCCCGCGATTTCCGACCTCCTTTCCACCTTCAAAGTTCAAAACCTCTGAAAAAGCAAAACAAAAGATTTAATACTGACCCGGCGCTGGGCTCGACGGGCGCGGCGACGGGCTCGCGCAGCAGCGGCGCTAGTTGTGCCAGCGTGTGGTTGGCGAGCGCTGATAGTGTCGGCGCGACCGATGGCGTCATCAGTAACGTGCCGTTTGTGCAACCCTGCCGCAATAATATACAACATGTTTAGGGCTTAGATATACTAGGGACAAAGTGCTGCAACATGAAATGCACAGCACAGTGTCCCGGAATCTCACTAACGATAACTGCGTCCCAAAACATGCAAAGAGTAATTTTACTATCATGACTTAAGGGCTTCCAGACTGTGGAGGCCAGGTTTACAACCGGATCACCTTGGTGGATGTGGATATGGATGTTTCCGTCCACATAATCACATGCCACACTTCGACGCACACAAAGAAGGGAGGCCTTGTGGAGGCGTTTTGGTCAAAAACATCAACTAAGGTAACTCGGTTGTAAGTTAGGCCTCCATAGCCTGGAAGCCCTTCACACTGGTTTGACCTTTTAGTTTCTACGAATATAATTGAATTCTTATTTTCCAACAAAACTGACTAACTAAAAGCAAGTACCAATAAATTTTTGTAACTACCATTGTTGCACAGTAGTTAGTTAAAAAGGCCAAAAAACCAAAAACACTGACTTAAACTCTCAAGCGACACCACCTTTCCCGCGCCCCAATCAACCTCAAAGACACACTTTCTTCAAGTCGAATAAACTCACATCAGTGCTCAGTGGCAGCATGCTTTTCGCGACATCAACCCGCAACAGCCGGCCCGCAGCCAGGGCGCCCGTCAGCGCATGCGCAGCTAGCATACCAGCCAGGGCTCCGCGGGCGCCCACGCGCGGCGCAGCCGCTGCTAGCAGGAATACCCCGAGCAGCGCGCCTGATGTCGCTGACGTGACCAGCAGCGAGCCTTCGATTACGCCGCCAGCTTTGCCAACCAGTAGGGATAGCAGCATGATGATCACCGCTGCGGGGACATTCCTGATTATTTATTGCCACGCACGGCGAATGACAGACATTTCTTTTAGAATCTTGCATTTGATTTTCACGAATATCATGTCGAATAGACCACGAGCCTTAAAAAACTATTAGTCAACAGAGCCTATTAGAGAAGTGGCCCGGGATAGTAATAAGGAGTCGTTAGTGTACCTAACAGGGTCAAGACTTCAGGACTTGCTCGCTAATAAAAACATCATTTAGTTGTTGACTTCAATCTTAACTGTTCTTAGCATCATCATCATATCAGCTCGTATCATCCCACTGTTGGGCAAAGGCCTCTTCCAAAGCACGCCACTCGCATCTGTCCCCCACCTTTCTGGTCACCTTTACGATATCATCTGAACACCGGGCCGATCGGTGGTCTGCTACTCTTTTCCATGTTCCACAATGAATAAATGAACCAATTGCCATGATTGCAATTGCTGTGATATGTGAGTGTATACTGACTGTAGATGACGCCGATGATCTTGATGACTGTGAGCTGGTGCGCATCGCTGGCGCCGCGGAAGGCGGGCGCGGCTGACACGAAGTCCTCCCACGTGACAGTCGCCAGCGAGTTCACGTTCGACACTAGGAAGCTGCGAAAGAGACGAATTGGTGTACTCATCATCAATCAACCAACTTACCACTGCTGGGTTAAGGGGTCTCCTTTACCACGACATCCACTTCGGTCAAGTCCGGTCCCAAGCATTCATTGCCTACTAGCTATGTGTATAACCATTTACAAGCTACAGCAAAGGAAGACGACCAACAGAGCACCACCACCAAAGGCAATTCGTTTGGCTGGTGGTCTGCCTTCTCGTTTTCGTTGTTGTGTGGTTCTGGGTAGCCACTCTGTAACGGCTTCTTTCATCATTGGTGTAGTACCTAGTAGTACCTACATATGCCACCAGTTGGTGCTGCTAAGGACTGAGGTCAGTATTCCAACCATAGTTGTAAGTATTCTACAGAAAAACATCACCATTATTATGTCCATGGACAACATAATATTCACATTTACAGTGTCACCATCTTTATGTGTAGAATGGACCGAGGCGCCACCGTCTAACTGTACAACTAATCCAGCAGAAACTGGACAGCATTCACTACAACAAATGACAGCCGAAGTGACGTTTTCATAGTGCAGCCTGTGGGTTAGCTACAAGCAGAGGACCTACAGCGCCCTGCGTGTACAGTACAATAACGCGTTGAGGATTGTGTTGGGGCTGCCATGATTCTGTAGTGCCTCAACCATGTTCGCAGAGGAAAGTCGACGACTTTTCTGCTATTCTGCGAAAAAGAATAGCTTCAATAACAAGTCGTATAACGCGGCAGCCCGAATAAATTCTCGATACGTTGGCAAACAGGATCGACAGCCCTATTATGAGATACTGGGTAGGTGCACATCTCGCTCCATAGAAAATGATGTACCTATCAACCTATTTGTGTACTGCTTGCATGATTGCAAGGATGTGTAATGAATGCGTGTGTGTAAAGAGGGTGTGTGTGTATGCATGGGAGGATGTATGTGTGCGAGGGTGTGTTTGTGGGTGTGTATGCATATTAATTTTAGGTATACTTTGAATACCCTATTTTGTACATAATATTTCCTTTGTATGTGTTAAAATATGGATGTATATATCTGAAATAAATTGATAAATAAAAAAAATTGTGGCATCAGTAGTTTCCACTTTGACTGTTCTACAGATAACATGGTGGCTCTCTACTGTGCTTAGTGGCGTAATACGACAGTGGGTGTGTGACGTGCGTGTGTTTGTACCTGAGTGCACCATTAAACAGCGTGCCAAGGAACAGCCCCATCATGCCGGGCCAGGCAGCCAGCTCATCAGCGACGTAGTACGGCAGCAGCTCGTCTGCAGCAGCCATCTTGCCTGCCGCCAGTGGGTCGCAGTGCCGGTACAACGCGTATAGAGACAGGCCGCACACCCAGCTAAGACTGATGGAGACAGAACACTCGGTGAATACGTGAAAGTATGAAGTTTTTTGTGCTTGCAGGTTCAGATAAGCTTGAATAACTATAAAGAGAGGGGGACCTACACCTACTTGTACAACAACTATGATTGTAACCACATTTGCGGAAATAAATGAAATCTGATTCTGAATATGAATTTTGTCCAAGGAGGGATGATGGCACATGGACGAAGGCCCCAATGCCAATGAATGCGAATATAACATTAAGAGACCGACCATATGCCAGTCCCTTGAATGGAATGATACAAGTCACCTTCTGTGTCTTGAAGAGAGTCTTGTTACTGACATGCAAGACAGAGAGGCTAGAGCTTGCTTAGGTGCCCAGCAACATGAGCTGGCTGGGGAGGCTGTACCAGGTGTCTGAGAGTTTAGGTGGTGATGTGCGGGGGGTCTTACCTGAACGCCAGCGCCACAGCAGGCGCAGCGGCGAGCAGCGTGCGTCTAGCTCGCGCCGCACTACGCAGAGACAGGTAGCGCTGCACAAAGGTCTGCTGACAGCCGTACACCGACAGCGACATAAACAGCTGGCCTATTACAGCTGAGAGCGTGTCGACGCGCGTGCGAGGGTCCCAGGTGAACCTGCAATGATAACAGGTCTGATGGTTACAGCTTTAGATGGCAGCAGATGGATCTCGAAATAATGACGGTCTTAATCGTTTCTCAAATTGTACTCATAGAACAAATGGTTAAATAAAATACAACAGTTTACAATGTGTTTTTATGAATACGTCTTCCTCCACTGATCCACGTTGAACAAGCCCAAAAGAACTAGTTTCCAGGCCATAAAATCTAACTGAAAATAAACCCGCTCTGGGTCAGCGTGGTGGAGTATGGGTTAGGTTGCGATTGTGAACGTCACTCACGTGAAGAACTGCAGACGTCCACCTTCCACGTTGTCTCGCAACACCTGGGCTGCCCCGCCTGCCTTCAGCGTTGCCTGCACGATGAAAGCGACGCTTACTACCACCATCGTCACGCTCTGAATCACGTCCGCTCTGCAATTAGTATTAATTAGTTCTTATGATTGTGGATAAAAAAGCATTAGGTACAACACGTTAGCATTATTGTGGAAACCAATCACGCCGGGCCTCCAAGAAAATGCACTCTCTTATAGTGCCTCTCCATTACTAGAGGTTGGCGGTGGCTAGGCTACTGCCAGACTATATTTTCCCCTTTTATCACCTTTGGATATAGCGGTCTGGTTCGGTCATCGATATATACAAGTCTGTGGGTCCAGCCTTCTTTTTGCTCCCACCCAACTGTCCTCTTCCCGCCTCTCCCTATTCTGGTGCGCCGCGGGAGAAACGGTTCTGGTGAAGTCTGTACCTAGTAGGGAAATGTTTATTGTACCGTGTTTTGGATAGGCTGTAGGTCCCGGCTACTATCACTACTTGGTAGTTCTAGTATGTATTAGTAGTAAGACCCCTTCCACTAACCTGGGGCCTAATGCTGCTCTGAGAATTTCACTTATATTTCATTACTATTCCATTGCAAACACCCAAAATGGCGTCATTTGGTATTCTCCTAAATTATTATCCTCCTTATCCTCCTTGATTGGGTGTTTGCAATGGAATAGTAATGAAATATAAGTGAAATTCTCAGAGCAGCATTAGGGCCCTGCACTAAGACAGCGTAGAAGGAGGATCTTACTCGCACCCTGGTATAGGTCACCCCTTGGTCTATCGAGTTTAGGCCCATTTGATCTGTCTTGATTGCGAAAGGGTGTTTTAGTGTTAAGGGTACAGTACCCGAAGGGTGCCAAACGGGATCCTATTACTAAAGGCTCCGCTGTCCGTCTGTCCGGCCGTCCGTCCTTCCGTCAGCGGGTCCTAGAGCACTAACCGTAATAGCTAGAAAGTTGAAATATTCACAGAATGTATCTGTTGCCGCAACAACAACATATACACGACAAAAGGGTGTTTATAATTAAATAGTAGGTATTTAAGTCAATTTCAATGCAATAGCGCCGGACAACGGACATGTTTTAATAGCAAGAGACTACTGACAACGTATTGCCGTTTTAGGCAAAGACGACGATGGTGCGGAAGCCTTCGTGTGCGAGTCCGACCCGCACTTGACCAATTTTTCAGTTTTATTTTGGTTATTTTTATTAATTTCTCTCGGATGGTAAGGGGTAATGTTTACTGTACCGTATGGCAGCGGAGAGCCCGCCTAGCAGCGTGGCGACGGCGGCTAGGGCTGCGGTGACGGCGGCGGCAGCGGCGGGCGGCACCCCCAGGGCTGCGTGGAGCGCCACGGCGGGAGTGTACAGCGTCACAGCCAAGTTGAGGAGTTGGCGGAAGACGAACGTGCCGGCCGCGCAGCGACGCACGCTGACACTGCCGAAACGCGCCTGTAAAGTCGAACGCCGTTGTAGAGTGCGAAAGACAACTTGCCCCCTGTTCCGGGACCGGGTCACGCCAAAATCGATTACAGCGTCTACGAAGCCATTCCGAGTCACGCCAAAATCGATTACAGCGTCTACGAACCCGTTCCGAGTCAGTTTTGGCGATACAAAACGATGGCATCTGAGACGCTGTAATCGATTATGGCGCTGACGGCGATGATGTGACGGAACGCGACCTTGTTAAACTCATTTCCGCCACTCGTGCCTCTATTTTGAATTCGGCTGTAATGAATAATTGAATAAATAAGTATTTAGACACTATTTCTGAAACTGGGGATTAAGCATCGCGCACATTAGGACGGGCCGCAATGTGCCGGGCCGCAGTTTACTATCGCACACTGTGTCGGGGCGCAGCGGGCCGCATGATTTTGTATGGGGCGATGCAGCCCGCGCCCCGGTATCATAGGGGACACAAACCATAAGTGCCACTCTAGTGTAATAAAGGATTTTACGCTATTTGGTTCAATTCTTGGCCCGATTTTTTCATTCAGTGGCTTATTGATCCAAATGGCGGCGAAATAAACGTCTTTACCTCAAGATACTCATAGACGGAGGTGGTCTTCATGTGGTAGTAGAGAGGTAGTAGGATGTAGGCGACCAGCGGGAACGCGAGGCACATCCCGTACAGTGTCTCCCACATCGCAGAACCACGGTAGACCAACTCCGCAGGGAACCCTAAAAACATACACAACTTCACACACAATGCCTATATGTACTTAGAAGAAATGGAAATCACATATTTAACCCCTTCTCTCGCAGAAGCACGCCGCTCGAACAACCGAGCAATGGCGAACTATTGTTATAAAAGATGTGTCGGCGAACCAGTTACGATTAAATGTAAACCATAATACGATATTTTTTATAGCCGTTAAGTACCCCACTACGGGGCAAAGGCCTCCCCAAATTGCTACCACAATTCTCCATCCCTGTCCACGTCCATCCACCCTGGCAGAAACTTATCAAGATTCGCCCTGCCATCTTCTCCTCAAGATGAGATGATGATCAATGTGTAGGTTCCTTGCTGGCAGTAGCAGAGCAGTGGCGGTGAGGTGACATTACGTATTTGGAGTAAAGTTGACTAATAATATGTTCCACTGGTTACACATGTATAGTTGAACATATTGGAGTATAGGTATATGGACCGCACACTTAAATCTCATGCCGTAATCACGTTGACACGCCTCTTACGCCCTTACCGCCCCCCGTCACTGCATCATGTCATGACGTCATTAATTCATTAAAATAATTAAGGCAGACTGAAACTAATTTAATTCGTGAAAAAATTGCTGATAAGATAATCAAATTATACCTTGAATACGTGACCCCTAACTCTAATATGGTTTCTAAGACTAACAAAATTAAGCTGATTATAAATATTGCTGTGGTACAGTCCACCAAGCCTGGAGTTACAGCGATCTTATTTCGTGTGACATAGAGGCATTTTTGAACTGCTATACCTGCGGCTGTCAATACACTGAACACAACAGACGCGTGGCGTGTCATAGTTATGAGCGCCAAGCCAACTATTTGTGTACATTGGACCGCACACGTGTCTAGTTTAATTCTAGATCACGCAATGAAACTACTAGGTATTGCAATTTTAGTGCATTGGGTGTATTGGATGTTTTGTTTCTCGACTGCACTATGAGGATTATGTTTTTTACATGGATGACATCATACTTTTATTTTTTAAAGAGAAACCTAAAATAACACCAATCTACAAGTGTGATCGGAACATTTAGTGCGTGGGTCCTACTCGCACTTGACTGTTTATTATTTCCTTCTAAGAGCGAATTTTACCAACGAAGAGTAACTTTTTACTCCAGAGTATCTTCTACTTTTTCATACTCATTTTGAACTGTCATTGTTATATAAATTATCCTCGGGATAGTTATTTTCGCATAACTTTTAGTTGTTTAAACCCAGCCTAAGGATCGGAGCCCTAATAATTGAAACAAAAAGTAAACTTTAGAAAAAACCGACTTCCACAAACCCTATTTGATTAGATTGAGTTTAATACAAACTGTAACCCCTTATCCCCCCCCTCCTTGGGGAATTAATTTTGTCAAATCCCATATCAGTGCTACCCCACGCTACTAAGGAACCCCTGTACAAAGTTTCATGGCTCTAGGTCCACCGGTTTAGGCTATGGGTTGCCTGCCCGTCAGCCACGCATTGTATTTGTACCTAGTATTGAGCAGTTCTGGTGGCCATATGTGGTCTTCATCAGCAGTTCCGCATCACAATATTATGCTTACCATGTGCATTTGCACGAGTTATTATGAAAAACACAAAAATCACTATAGGTCTGCCTATAATATTTGAAGAGTTCCCTCGATTTCTCCAGGATCCCATCATCAGATCCTGACCTGGTGTCAATGGGACCAATGGGAAAGTAAACCCTTTCAAACAAAAAAATATATTTCCAAATCGGTCCATCCGTTTAGGCGCTATCGAGGCACATACATAAAAAAAAAAAAAAAAAAAAAAAAAAAAAAAAAAAAAAAAAAACATCCGGACGAATTGTAAACCTCCTCCTTTGGGAAGTCGGTTAAAAAGGAGGCGAAGAGATTCATTTCAGTATAGTGACGACGTATTGACGTATTTTTATTTATTTTATTTTTTATTTATACTTTATTGCACAAAATAACACATTTTACAATTGAAAGTGGACAACACATGACAAAGGCGAGCTTATCTATGTTAAGAGATTTCTTCCAGCAAACCTAGGATTGACAGGAAATAATTTAGTATTTGTATTGTGTGACGTGTAATCGGTATAAGGACATAGGCCCAGAAAACTAACAAGGAGAACAAAAGACGTCGGAGCGAGAGGGGTATTAAGGGTGACTGCCTAATATACAAGGTGTAAATGAATTAACGCAAAATGAGAAACTACTTTGTTAGGAACATCATTCTGAGCAACTTTCATTATGAAACCGATTTGATCAGGGAACTTTATTTTTCACTTCTCCATACAAATCAGCTGACCTACTCAGGCCAAAATGTACTGGTAAGTGAAAAATAAAGTTGCTCTGATCAAATCAGTTTCATAACTCGCTTCGCCCACCCCCTTTATCCTTCCCTACCCTGACCCACGACTTCACCCAGACATTCATTATTTCAGTTTATCTAGGCTACTAACGCGTTTTATTGTAAGAAGTACGGTACAGTTTACAACTTATCACCATCAGTTACATTATATGCATATTCTAACGAATTTTATTTATTTATTTTATTTGGGACATCAACAGCATATAAAATAAATGAGTTACAATGGTAGATAAGTAGTATGATACAAATATTAAGCCGGTAACAGATATCCACAGAAGATACAATAAGCAAGTAAAAGAGAAAAAAAAACTTAGCAGTTATCTTATTATTATGCACGTTGTAGAGTTTTAGGAAATAAGAATCTTAGAGGGTACGTGATTTAAATTAAATATAGTAAGGAGAATGTGAGGAGTATATTTGTAATGTTTGTGTAAGGGTAAGTGAGTGTGTGTGTGTTTAATTCCTTAGATTGTATATACTAACGGCTTTGACAATTTCACGGTGACAAAAGCATAAATATTTTGATGACGGTCTCTCCGGAGAGGTAGGTTATGCCAGGAATCAATAATTGTAATTGGACCTATGTTGTTGTTGTATTTCTGGTTTCATGACATCATTGCGGAGATCATCGGTTTTCGCACCATATACTTAGGTAAAGAGATTATGCTTATTGCTTATTAATACTACTTTTTTATCATAATTATGTGTAAAGAAAACATCGTATAATTGCATATGAGGAAATATGTCAATTACTCGATTTGATTACATGGTTTCAGGTATTACCCCGCATACGGACCGAGATTAATCCGAGATAACAACAAATTGTACCCATCTCTGATGTGATGGCTCGAGGTAAACGGAGGAAGTGACAGTTATTATGTACTTCAGTTATTATTAGACAAGAGTAATGTTTGCAATGATGTGAACAAAGATGACAAAAGCTGCAGGCAACAATCAACACTCAAATGAAAAATAAAATGAAAAGCTTTAATCGTTTAGGATCAGAAGGTCCTCGAAGCAAAACGACTTTCTTTTGAATGAGTTGCTATACACCAGGGGCCTTATAACGATTCAGTTCAGAATTCTTAACCAGAGATTGATGAAAATGGTTGCCATATGGTTTTGTTGATACTTTGGTAGGTACTTTAGAATTATGTTGTTATTGTTTCTTTGTTTGTTGTTATTTTTATATGACGAAGCAATTGTGGATATTATTGATGTCGGCGGCCGATCGTAGAATTGGACACATCATGATGTGCCTCGCCATTTCATGATAATATGGCCAAGCAATTACTGGGCATATCATGCTATGGCGGGTTTTAACGAAAACATGTATTTTTAAAGCATTTTTATTCAGCACTACGTGATGTTTTTTGTGTTACTTATACATGTCAACCGAATACGAACACTATTCGCGGGCTTCGCTTCGCTCGCCCCCTTTAGTCTTCACCTAGGCTGCCGCAGTGTTTGCCTGAGATTTCATCGTTTTATGATATTTCACGTTTGGACACATCTTAATGTACAATATACGATCGGCCGCCGACATTGACACTGCTATTATTAATTTGATTTGTGATTCATTTGTAGATTCATCTGTGACTGTTATTTAATGAAATACTATCCTAATATGAAACAAATATCTACTTAATACTATAAATATGTGCAATGCATGACAATTTAATTTGCAATTGTTTATTGTTGAATAAACGATTTTCAATTTCATTTGTTGCTAACTGTTTCAGAACAATAGATAACTACATAATTCTCATTCTAATACAATGGGCTATATTTTAACTAATATCAAGACTTGTTTTAAAACGTATTGTACTTATTGTACATACAAACTTATACGCGTAATATTCTCAGCTGAATCAATGTGAGTTTCTTCGACCTTTATTCTCCCACAGTATTTGAATATATTATAGTCAAGTTTTAGTTAGTGTGCCCTTCAGAATAAGGTGTTTTTGACTTTTGACTCTGAAAGCTTTATAAACTTTCCAACGATCATTTGGCTTTCGGTGACACTTGGAACTTACGCTTTTTGACAGTTTCATTGCATTAAGTTGCGTAAAACTAGCGCACCCCTGTAAACGCGCCAAGTTGCGTAAAACTAGCGCACCCCTGTAAACGCGCCATAAAAAATTTGGAAGACTGTGCCCCCAGTACCCCATAATGTAGTCGTCATGAAACTTACCAAGGAAGGATCTCACTCCCAGCGTGCCTCTAGCCACTGACAGTATCATCGCGAGGTACCCCACCCCGCTGGCGCCCCCCGCGAACACGTACGCCAGCTTGCCCCCCTCCCCCGCCGGCGCCGCGCCAGCCCCCCCGCCGCGGCGTCTCCACAGCGGCGCGCACGTTGTCAGGGCCACGAAGAACAGGAACACGCATACTTCCCACGCCGCCGTGGCTGCGCCCGCGACTTGCATGGCGGATGCAGCGGTCCTGGAACAAACAACACGTTAATACCGATACTTCTGCTTCTTCTATTTCTTCTTCTGGTGAAGATTTCACCAATAGTGAGAAAAATTGCTACAACCCAAACGGCTCGATGGATATTAACAAATGAGGTGTCGTTGGATTCGTAAAGACCATGAGAGTGAAACAGACTATATAATTTTAGTAAAAAATCAATAGGTTGTATTTTAGATCGCAAAATGTAGTTTACAAAGTTATTGGTGCGGCTACTTTCATACCGCATGTACGTAACCAGGTACATTCATAAGTTTCTATGTGTTATTGAAAGAAAATTATTTGGGTTATTTTTTTATGTGTGGTAGCAGTTCAGCTTTCCCACCGACATACTCGCGAGGTCTACAGCTCACAGAGCCACTAGTAGATATATCTTTGTATGCATGGGTAGCTAAACACGATGCTGGCTATTGCTACAACACGACAACAACCTGTTGTCACGAAGAGTCGTGTCTAGCAGTGGCTGTGTCTGGCGAGGACATGCTAGCACAAGAGCGTGAAGCCATGAAGCTTTCACACAACTACTATACAACACGTGCTGCTATTCATACACAACATACTATTTCTATTTAATTCTAGTTCATTTATTCGCAACGCTATAGTAAAGCAGTAGGTAGGTATTAAAACAATGCGCAGTGCACTCAATTGAACTACTATTACTAATGGTGTATATGTCGTACACAATGAGTGCACTACACTAAGCAGACAAAACTGTATCAGTGCCACGCATGCGTAATAGCCATTTCCCATCAAGGAAATTGCGTGTAGGTTTTACTCGGTTGTTATGACAAAATCAGATGAGTTGATTAGAACTCAAATGGAAATCGATAAGAATCTAAAGATTGCAGATGCAAAATTTAATCAGCTGTACATGTGAGCATGTGATGCAGTTCTGATGGAGATAGAGCAGGGATGAACCATCTGATGAAGTAGTTTTGACTTTTAAAGAACCTTATTCTTTTGGGAATAAAGTTCTTTAAACCTATAGTCAAAACTTCTTCGTGAGATGGTTCAAGAACAGCCTAGGTACCTACCTACCTATCTACATAGTATTGGATCCGAATGACAGGGTATTTACTTGTAATTATTATTATTACTGACCTAGATTATAGTTCATGAGCAAGATTAAGTTATGCGCCAAATGAGACTTCTTTGAGACTAACTGCTTCTATCAAATTTTCTATGCTGCGTGTTATATTAGCTAGGTATATGATTAGTGTTGGTTAATCTTAGTCGCTTTTTGACCGACTTCCCAAAAAAGAGGAGGTTTAAATTCGTCCGGATGTTTATTTTTATTTTTTATCTTTTATGTATGTGCCCCGATTGCGCCTAGACGGATGGACTGATTTGGATTATTTTTTTGTTTAAAAGGGTCTCATCGGATTGGTACCATGGACCACCAGGTCAGGATCTGATGATGGGATCCTGGAGAAATCGAGGGAACTCTTCAAATATAGGCAGACCTATAGTGATTTTTGTGTTTTTAGTAATATCTCGTATTCACGGTAGGCATAATATTGTGATGTGGAACTGCTGATGAAGACCACATATGGCCACCAGAACTGCTCGATAATAGGTACAAATACAATGCGTGACTGACGGGCAGGCAACGCATAGCCTAAACCGGTGGACAGCCATGAAACTTTGTACAGAGGTTCCTTAGTAGCGTGGGGTAGCACTGAGATGGGATTTGACAAAATGAAGTCCCTAAGGGGGGGGGGGGGAGAAATAAGGGGTTACAGTTTGTATTTCAATCTAATTAAATAAGGTTTGTGGAAGTCGGTTTTTTCTAAAGTTTACTTTTTGTTTCAATTCTAATTATCAATTGAACAGTACACGGCCGCCGGGAAGGTATTTTTAGTTTTGGTTTTAGTTTTAGTACCACTAGTTTCTTTTATTTACATAGAAGCCGTCCTTCGGCCGTTAACCCTGATGGCCTTAGACTTTGGTCCTTCGAGCCGATGCCAATGTAAACTTGTTTCTCATTAACAGGTTTCTTCGCTTCACACAACCATTAAATTCAGTAACAATGTCATTCCGTAACCAACAGATAACGCTCCCCAATTTAAGTGTTGATTAGAAAATAAACCTACGAAGAAACGAACTATTGTATTTGTCAGGTAGTTACCTACCTGGCAAATGATTTTTGAATGCGATAAAACTTAGTGATAGGTTGATTAATAAAAGGTTATTTAGATAACAGCTGCTACCTGCTCTAATTTTGTTATTTAAGTAAATGACATTATAAAAGTCGTATCTAAATAAGTCATTCATATTAGAATGTAGGTAATGACTACCCATTACTGTGTAACAGGTCCTTGTTAATGGTGTCGCTATCGCGCGGGTCCGTGAAGCTCGAAATCTTGGTCTCCTCATGGACGACAAATTGCGTTTCGAGGGTCATGTTCTTGAAGTTGTCAGGAACTGTTTCTATAGACTTAAAGTCCTATACAGAATTAGGGATCTCCTCAGCGTTGACCTGCGAATACAATTAAGTGAAGCCTTAGTACTGGCAAAGCTCAACTATTGTATAACGGTGTATGGTTCATGCCTATTTGAGAAAACGCAAAAGCTTGTACAAAGGGTACAAAATGCTTGTGCTAGGTTTTGTTTTGTGATTCCTCCCCGAACCCACGTCACTCCATTCCTTAACAAAGCAAATATCATAAGGATGAAGGCTAGACAGGACCTATATTTTTCAACGCTGCTGTTTGAGGTTGTACTGACAAGGACTCCTTCTTATCTTTATGACAAACTTACCTGGTGTAAATCCCACAGAGTTGCTCCGTTCCTATTAATACCGCGACATAACAGTGCTGCTTTCCGTGGCAGTTTCAAATATCGTGCCACCAAGTGCTGGAACAATATACCGCCTCCTCTTCGGCGGCTCACTAGTAAAGCTGGTTTTAAAAATGCTTACAGAAATAAATTAATTCTCCAGCAGAAGGCTGAGGTGACGGTACGCAGCTAAAAGGAAAGATTTTTACGACTACATTCTGACATTGAACAATTGATTATATCTATTTAAATTAAAGCTAATCACCATTATAATTCATTTTCAATATGTTAGATAATAAATACAATTTTTTTTTCTTTTTATTGCCAATTCAATTCCAATTAAATTTCTAATACTAATTATTTCAATTTTCAACTCCATTAATAACATAACTAATTTCATTATTTAATTTTGATTTTCTTATGTAATTACTTATATAAATTAAATTGTGTAAGTACTTGAGCCACTGTTGTGCGTCCGCTTTGGCCCTGGCAGAATACCAGCGTCACAGATTCGTCTGTGACATTGCTGAGTCAGGGCCATTTCACTGCCGTGGTACAGTCACATAACCACACAGCTGTAGGTACCTACTGTTTTTTGTTGTTATTAATTATGTGTGTGTACCATGTCAAATGAATAAATGAATTATCTATCTATCTATCTAACAAAACAAAATGTAAATAAATCATTCGCGTACATAATCGCAGCAATTCTCTATAAACGCTTGAATTAAATCTCTAATGTCTCTATTATTTATGACGTTTAACTTCCTGTATCTAATTCGCTCGCGAACTCTTGTCAGGTGATTGGGTAGATGGGACACTTTGTACTATTTATATATGACGACGATCGACTTATGACATTGTATGAGGCCGCTCACACTTAGGCCACACCTCGGACACTCCATAGAACGCTCGTAAAATAATCACCTATTACTACTACATAGCCTAATGACATTTGTACACGTGCAAATGTGTGCGTAAACTCGTTCGTTTGTGAATGTGTGCGTTCGGCGCCTAAACAAAGTGTCTCCCGAAGAGGCTCCCCGACTCCGGGGTGAGGCGCGGTATCTGAATCCGCGCGGGGAAGGGAGTGGCCGTTCTGTACGTAGTACTATTATCTCTTCTGTGCTTAGGCACTTTTTGTGCCAATTAGATTCTTGAAGAATCGTACGGATAATTCCGATCTTCCGAGGAATATGGGAGCGGGCAGACTGCGTACCCTTTTCGTATATATATATATCGTATATATTTATTGGACATAAAAGACAAAACACAAAAAGATACAGAGAAGGAATGAACAAAGGCAAGCTTATCTCTAAAAATATATCTCTTCCAGCAAATCTAGGATGGACATTGGACAGAGAAGATGCGATCCCCTTTTAGTGCGATGTCCAAAATATAAACGAATTTTTACCTCACTTTCGTACGTTAATCATATATAGGGTTACTTTTGGACGCCTACCCAAAAGTTACTTTTAATTAAGGGACATAATTTTGAACATCCTTTACTATGACACCGATTAGTCAGAGCAATTTTATTTTCCACTTCTCCATACAAATCAGCTGATCGCCCGGCACAAATCCAATGGAGAAGTGAAAAATTAAGTTGCTCTGATCAAATCGGTGTCATAGTAAAAGTTGTTCAAAGTTATGTCCCTAACATAATAGTAACTTTTGGCTAGGGGTCCAAAAGTAACTCTGCATATATTATACCTAGGTACTTACTTTGTCAAGAAATGGTAGACTAAAAATAATGGCAACTGTGACATAAGTATTAGGGCACCACTGCGTGTTTTGGTTTGATTGACAAACCAAATATGTCAGCCTTCCAACGATCTTTTGGTGTGTGAGTGTCGTTTTCAGGGGGCGCCAGTTCTACGCAACCTAATGCAATGAACCTCTCAGAAAGCGTTAGTTTCTACCTGTCACCGCACGCCAAAAGATCGTTGGACAGCAGAAAAACGCAGTATTCTTCAAATGTTGCCATCATTT
Organism: Argyresthia albistria; assembly: GCA_963457715.1. Lineage (NCBI taxonomy): Eukaryota > Metazoa > Arthropoda > Insecta > Lepidoptera > Argyresthiidae > Argyresthia > Argyresthia albistria. The sequence goes on from OY735273.1 coordinate 6,627,227, forward strand.
AATGTCTAGCATTTATTGATATATACATACATACTTGTTTTGACAGCAATTGTCGGATATTTTATTTTTTAGAGCTTTATTGACTATGGTTTCGTCAGAAAGACAACATAATAACGCCAAAGTATCTTATAAAGTCATGTTAGCTATTAGAGGTTTATTGAGCGTTTATGAATTTTATGATACGTTTATTGGAGCTTTAGAGCATTTTAACTATTGAACGTTTTAAACCTATTATAAGGGATTTTTATGAATAAGACTGTTTAAGTTTATTATTATGATGATATTCGCCGAATTCTTCGTTTGCAAAAATATTTCGCGTGCTTACCTATTTGGTTCTACGCTGTCTGACGACGACACTCCATCCTTTCCGGTTTCGATTTAAATTATCTAGAAATTACAGGTTACTCTTCGCTCTAAAAATAATTCACGAACGCCTTATCACCAAGACTTTGCTTATTAGACGGAGAAAAACGTATACACTGTGCGCACCCAATTGGTATGATACCTAATTATAAGTATTACACATACGTATATACGATAAATCCAATATGAGCGCAGCCTTAGTTTGTTCCGCCAGCATTGCAGTTTCATTGTCAAAAGCAATATTATGCTTGCTCTACATTCTTATGTAATACTTATGTTCTTTATTAATTACTATTATAATTAGTGTACGAATACTTAACGATTGATTTGTAGCATTTTTGAAAATTATTATCCATCAATATGTAGGAAATAAATAAACGCCTACTTCTTTTTATTACAAGGATGGCTCAAAGCACCAAAATCGATCCAAATCGATGAAACGTACCAAGGCCACTCTAAAATGGTACATCTATGGAAGCATATTACCTTACCTTAGATATTATTTCGCGCCGCCGCCGCGACGAACTTTGCCCTTTCGCCGTTTTTGCTCGATCCCGAACACATAACTCGATCGTTCTAAGAACGCGTGTTTTGCTTTGCCCAACCCGCCTTCTCACAAGCCAGTGAATGTTAGTAAACAAGTGAGTGCGGTGCGATCCGGTGTGCAATACAAGCAGCTGGTGAGACGGGTGAGTCAGACAAGATCAAGTTCAGTACTGAACCACGTGGCTGGGGTAGTATACATATACACGTAGTATAGTAATGTATTTCACTCCGAACCGATTTCCCGGCCCGGTCGCCATGGGGCTTTTGCCTACCCGTTGGGCTCTACTCTCGATGCAATCTGTCTCGCGATTTGTTGCTGCAACTTGTATTTATCTCTTAGGCTGGATTTACACGGCATAGTCCTGCACGTTTTTTTGCAGTATACGTCTTAACGGATAAACAGTGGCCTTGGTTCACACGGCATAGTCCTGCACGTTTTTTTGCAGTATGGCCACTGTTTATCCGTTAAGACGTATACTGCAAAAAAACGTGCAGGACTATGCCGTGTGAACCACGCCCTAACTTCCTGTTTTGTCCTCTAGCGGTTACCTTTTATGAGTTGCAGCGACAGATTGCAGGTTGCATCGTGAGTAAAGCCCAATCTTCTGGTGGGAAATGCCTTCACGAGGCTTTTCTTAGCGAATCTTCATATTTTATTAGTTATACATATACCTATAGTTTTGTAACATTAAGGGGCTCTACACACGATGCAATCTGTCTCGCGTTTTGTTGCTGCAACTTGTATTTCTCTCTCTGTCTATCTTATTGTTCTGTCCTTCTCTAGCGGTTGCAAGGCTACGTGCCTTCTGAGTTGCAGCGACAGATTGCAAGAAGAGCTCTATTCACGGTGCAATCTGTCTTGCAACTTGTCGCTGCAACTTGTTGCATGCAACCTGCAACCTGCCTACTGCCTACTCACGATGCAACTCAGAAGGCACGTTGCCTTTACGTCTATTTGTCGTGTGTCTTACTAGCGTGATAAATACATTTCTGAGTAACTCTTGGCTGGCTGCTCGCCAAAGCTGAGATACTAGACTATGTACAACAACGCGCTATAACTATTTTATGTCGATCATTGTAACGTACTAAAGGATCTATATCACCCTGGAAAACGTTATTCTCAGTATTGCGTGAAGATAAGTTGATTAATCAGAATAAAATAAATAATTCCATTCAATTTAATATTTTTTTTATTTTATTTTATTTATTAGGAAAACAAACAGCTTAATCTATTACATAACAAAAAAAACAATGAGTTAACACACAAGTTTTCACCGCATCGCACCAATAAAGTTTTCACAAAAAAAATTGACAAAGGTACTCAGAACAACACTAAAATGTATAGGTACTTGAATTTGTATATAAAGTTACCAACAGAGGGAGATATATGGTTCTACAGTAGGTAGTTCTAATTTATATAAAATATATATGTACGAGTATAGTGCTTATGTACTAAAGGTGATTAGAATAGAATAGCAGATCCGTACCGAATCACCCTTAGCACATAAGCACTATACTCGTTATAGTGCTTATGTACCAAAGGCGACCCAATACAAATCCGCTATTCTATTACATAGCTTTTAAGTTATTAAAAATATTTTTCCTAAAACTGATGGGTGTTTCATGAAATATATCAACTTGATTATGTAATTTATTATAATTTTCGCAAGCTCTTATAACAAAGCGGTTTTTAGCATAGTTAGTCCTACAATTTCTTGTGACAAAAGCCTTTCTATGACGAGAGCTGTGTTTACAGTATAAAGAGATTTATGCTCTACGGTGGGCTACCGGTAATGCTGGGCCTGTTGCAGCTCTCTTTGGAGTCAGGTCCCATTCTAAAAGTCTCCTTCTGACGGCATCTGAACTTATGACCACTTGGCGTTCGTCACGCAGGCTTCGCTGGACTTGAACTGCTCTGAGGCGGCGATTGTCAAAATATATTGTCAAAATATATCCAACTTACTCTTCTTCCAATCGCCGCCTCAGAGCAGTTCAAGTCCAGCGAAGCCTGCGTGACGAACGCCAAGTGGTCATAAGTTCAGATGCCGTCAGAAGGAGACTTTTAGAATGGGACCTGACTCCAAAGAGAGCTGCAACAGGCCCAGCATTACCGGTAGCCCACCGTAGAGCATGGAAGAAGAGTAAGTTGGATATATTTTGACGATCATCTTCTGCTAATGTAGCCCTGGCTCTGCCCGAACCTGGGCGGTAATCAAATGCTCCAGTATCTTGGCATCGTTTGTGAAGTCTTTGCACCGAAGATCTGCTGATTTAAAGTCCGAGCTACCTCCCGTAACGTGAGGCGCGTTGCGAAAAGCCTGCTTGAAGTAGTGCTACAGACTCCATCTTTAAGAGCTCTATCCTGCTCCATCTTGAGGGTTTCTAATCAAATAGGTTTTTTTTAGGGTTCCGTACCCGAAGGGTGCCAAACGGGACCCTATTACTGAGACTTCGCTGTCCGTCAGTCCGTCCGTCCGTCCGTCCGTCTGTCACCAGGCTGTATCTCATGAACCGTGGTAGCTAGACAGTTGAAATTTTCACAGATGATGTATTTGTGTTGCCGCTATAACAAAAAATACTAAAAATCAAAAGAAATTTAATATTACGGGGGGCTCCCATACAACAAACGTGATGTTTTTGCTCATTTTTGCTTGATATTGATAATGGTAGCAGGTAGACGCTTAAAATGTTCACAATATATTGAGTGTATTATTTACTTAAAAAATAAATAATTAAATTAAAATTAAATTAATATTTAGGGGGGGCTCCCATACATTTTTTTTGCGGTTTTTTATAGATAATGGCACGGAACCCTTCGTGCGCGAGTCCGACTCGCACTTGGCCGGTTATTTTTTAAGTTTTACTTTTTGTTTAATTATTAGATCAATGGTTCACACTGATTGCCTCGTTAATTTGTTATGATATGATGAGTAAAGGGCTCTTCTTTCTTCAATGCATTGTTGAATATTATAAAGTAGCTACTACTGCATAAAAGAAAAGGTAGAGTTTGTATACTCAGGTGAAAGCCTGTAACTTGAAGGTGGTAGGTAATAGTAGGCATAGTCATTTATTTCAGGGTCAAGATGAAGTGCATTCCTCCATAGTGCAGTGGCGATAAGCTGAGCCCGAGCAATGTAAACATAAATCTACAATGGAATCGGAATGTGTAATAAACTTTATTACTAAAGTAGTAAAATTATCGTCCAATTCAGTACTGCATTGAAGACGCAGAAGCATCCAGAAACGGATTTTGGTGAAAGTTCTTCACTTTCACCAAATTCCAGAGCTTTTAACTTTTATTTTTATTTTTATAAAATTTCTACATTTTGGATAAAACTAATTGAATGTGCTACTTGGTGGTAGTAGTCGTAAAACCACTCTATCAACCCGTAAACCACACCGAGCCAGCTTGGAGGAGCATAGATAAGACTAAATCAATGAGTATTTTATTATAATTTTTCATCACATCTATTCAAAAAGAGCTACTTTAGTCCCGGTGAACAGGGACGGAAGTAGCTCATTTGGATCCTAGGGACTAAAAGTAACTTTTTAATTTTGGTTTCCAAAGGAAAAAATAACTGTCACTAATCAGTTTCACTACCATTCAGGCTGACAGACCCCCAATTTACAAGAGAGATCGATTTTGGCTCGAGTGATGTACTTTGAACCCTCGCTCCCTCAGGATTCTACTTATGTGTACCTACTCCCTTGGTAAACAATCTACTATTAAAACACGGCTAAAGCATAATGGGACTAAAATAGACAAAAAAAATAGGTGCCTTTCTAAGAAGAAGATTAGAATATAGTCATAAAAATAGATTAATTGAAGGAAAATTTTGTTAACCTTTGAGTTCGTTAAAGTGATATTAAAAAGCAATTGGCAGTTCGGAAACTGATTGAATCAAATATGAATAAAACACATAACACAAACAATCAAACCCTTTTGTCTAACATTTGGCTTATGTATCTATACTTGTTTCTTGATACGCTGAATAACTCCCGAATCACTAAACTAATTTTAATAAAAAAAACTAATAATAATCGAAAAACTGCGTTTTGAGCCCGAATCACGTCCAGACAATATCGTTTCGCCATTGAATGGGACGAAACAAACAACTCGCGAAACAATAGACTCGCGAATCTCGCGATGGATCATCATGGATCGGAGTATACCTTTGCCATCGTAACACCGAACATGTCCAAACATCTCCGAGACGCCGCTGACACGAAACGGAGGCACGGAACGGACAAAATAACATATTTGGACGCAGCTTTACATTTTTTCATCGGGCCGTCGTCGTCAATGACGACTCGTCATGGCCTCCGAGGACGAAAATACTAAAATACGTCACAAGGAGCCACGAGGTCACGTTGTCTTTATGCTGCGGTCACCCCTAATAGTGCCTAAGGATAAATTGATGAATCAGTAAAAACAAGTACTTTTTCTTAGATAGCCTGCGCCTGGTCAAATTAAGGAAATCAAACCGAATATGTGTGTAGTTTTGAAAATTCGTAGAGTTATTCTATGAGGTGTCCAATAGTGTCCATTCAGATGAACACACTAAAAGTCCCACAGGGTGGGGGAAAGCCGGCGGCGGGGCGGCGGAAGGGAGGAAGGAGCTGGGGCCCATTTAAAAAAAGTTGGAATCGGTCCAGTAGTTAGGCTCCTACATAGCAAAAACTGAAAAGTATGACGTCATCCAGGTAAACAAAATTATGCATTTGTCTTTGTGGCTTGCTGTCATTGTCATGAGATGAATTCTCTGACGTATAATTGAAACAAAAAGTAAACTTTAGAAAAAACCGACTTCAACAAACCCTATTTGATTAGATTGAGTTTAATACAAACTGTTACCCCTTATAACCCCCCCCCCCCCTCTTGGGGACTTAATTTTGTCAAATCCCATCTCAGTGCTACCCCACGCTACTAAGGAACCTCTGTACAAAGTTTCATGGCTCTAGGTCCACCGGTTTAGGATATGCATTGCCTGCGAATCAGCCACGCATTGTATTTGTACCTAGTATTGAGCAGTTCTGGTGGCCATATGTGGTCTTCATCAGCAGTTCCGCATCACAATATTATGCTTACCATGTGCATTTGCACGAGTTATTATGAAAAATACAAAAATCACTATAGGTCTGCCTATAATATTTGAAGAGTTCCCTCGATTTCTCCAGGATCCCATCATCAGATCCTGACCTGGTGTCAATGGGACCAATGGGAAGGTAAACCCTTTAAAAAAAAAAAAATATTTCCAAATCGGTCCATCCGTCTAGGCGCTATCGGGGAACATACATAAAAAAAAACAAGTATCCGGACGAATTGTAAACCTCCTCCTTTGGGAAGTCGGTTAAAAAGGAAAGTCAATGACGGTGAGCATCAAACTGAAACTTTCAAGCCAGTCTTCGTTACGGAGGAGTGTGTGGGTGGACTCACAAGACCATACAACTTCCGAAGAAGTGTTATTAGACGTAATTATAGATGTTAGGACCCTATAATCATTTGTGTCGTGTAATATGTCACTCAAAAGACAGAAAATTTTGTAGGCTATTTTCTGTGTTATACATATTATAGTATCTGTGGTTATAAGTACATGACTTTTTTTTTGCTACTAAAAACACTTCCCCATGGTTTAGAGGAAAGCGACTCATTTCATTGGCTAGTATTCATAGTCCTTAAATACTCCTACTAGGTTCGTTGGTGGACGCTGGTCGGTCAAAGGTCCGAACAAAATGTCCATTTATATTTCATCGTATAATTCTCATAGTATTCTCCCATGTCTTCCGTTATGTTTTATTAAGAGACCGGTGACCGCGTGAATTTCCCATACAAACGTAATACAAAAATTATTTGAATTTGAGAACTAGTTCAAAGCATTTAGACTGTAATCGGATTAATAAAGTGTTTACGCGCAGGTTCCTGTGGCATGATTCTCGCGCATTCGATATCTACACCTATATCGAGTGATTTGTATAAATGTTCTAATAATTATTATTACTTATTACTTACCCAAAAATATAAATATAAATATAAAACAAACGAAGTCAGCAACCACTCTTCTCACATACAAGACTTGATTTGTATCCTGCAGCACTTATGTTGCCGCCGAAAAGTTCCGACAATATCTCGCGACCAAAATTATCAATTAGCAAAATAAACTGCGGCAAGTTAAATTGTAAATAAAACAAAAGTTGCGAAAAATTTCACAATTGCAATTCAGTCCTTAATTAAAAACTGTTTGGAGTCCGAAAAAGTGTTTCACAAGTGAACTACTTTACGTTGCGACGGCAACGCGTGTTTCGCGACGCTACCGGCGGCGGCGCGACGCGACTGTTTGTCGCGGTGGTCTCTACACAGCTGTGTACGACCCGAAGTGTTGTGTGCGACTGTTGTGTACGTCGCGGATATGTTGTGTACAAGGGTATGCTATCGCGAGTGCAAGTCAGGCTGGAGGCAGACCTCTCTTATACGAGTAGAGATTTCTTGTTTGCTCGTCGGTATCGGATTTTGGATGCAGATGCATGTTATTTACATTTCTGTATTTGATTTCTTGCGATTAAACCGGCAGCGATTGACATGTGATGGTGATTGTACAGGATGTTTCTCTTCTATCAGTAGAATTTTTACAAACTTAAAATAAATAATAAGCGGTCAAGTGCGAGTAGGGCTCGTCGACCAAGGGTTCCGATCACACTTAGAGAGCGTACTGGTGTAATTAGGTTTCCACATAAAAAAGTAAAGTTAAGTTTAAAGTGATGTTTATTTATTTATTTTCTTTTATTGCAGAACAAAACAGTAAAATCACATTGCATTCCTTAGAGTATAGGTTTTACATACTAAACTAGTGATTAAACCTTAAGATGTCCTGACAGCATGCTTAGAAGACATATGTCATCTGCTACACCTATAACTTAATTATTTCAATTACTAGCTGACCCGGCAGACTTCGTACTGCCTCAATTTAATATAAACTTTATTGAATAGCAATAAAGTTCAAATAGAATCTAGAAAACGATTGACTCTAGAAAACGTTTGTATGGGAAATAGAAAAGGGCTGTTTTTAGGGTTTTCCCGGAAATTATTCGATTATTTCTCGCCTTTTAAACCTTCCCTAGACCTCCACGAACATTTCAAGACTAAGATAAGATAAATCCGTTCAGCCGTTCTCGAGTTTTAGTGAGACTAACGAACAGCAATTCATTTTTATATACATAGTCGGGCCATAAGTTCTGTCACATGGGTAAAATTTCGAATTTAGAATAGAGGCCACAAAAAAAGTTATGGGAATTCGAAATTTGAATATTTCAAGAAAATAAAAGTACAGGTTTTCTGGAATATTCTTCATTTTCCAATATGGAGTGGACGCGCAAAGAAGACAGAGTCGCAATAATTGCATTGCATCGTTGCGGCCACGCACCAACAGTGATTTTTAAACTGCTGAAAAATTTGAAAATTCCACTGAGATTCATTTATCGTACTATCAAACGATTCAGGGAAGATTCAAGTTTAGATGATAAACAAAGAAGCGGTCGACCTCGTACTGTTCGGACTCCAGCGGTCATCAAAGCAGTGAAGGCGCGAATCCATCGAAATCCTGTCCGCAAGCAAAAAATGTTGGCTCTGCAGATGGGACTAAGCAGAACCACTGTTAAAAGAGTATTGAATGAAGACCTAGGACTGCGTGCTTACAGAAAAAGAACAGCACATCTTCTTAACGCACGGCTGAAGAAAATCAGACTCGAAAGATGCCGGGTTTTGTTAAGGCGGTACGCAGGTAAAAAATACCGCGAAATACTTTTTTCGGACGAAAATATTTTTAATGTTGAGGAGAGTTACAACAAACAAAATGATAAAGTGTATGCACAGTCTAGTGAAGAAGCGAGCAAACGTGTGCCACGTGTTCAGCGTGGCCATCACCATTCGGCATTCATGGTTTGGCTTGGGGTCTCCTATTTGGGTCCAACAAAGGTGTTTTTTTGTGAAAAAGGAGTGAAAACCAGTGCCCTCGTATATCAAAACACAGTCCTAACAAACATTGTGGAACCTCTTTCACAAACAATGTTCAAAAATAGGCACTGGGTTTTCCAGCAGGATTCTGCACCGGCCCATAAGGCGAAAAGTACCCAAAACTGGCTCACGACCCATGGAATCGTCTTTATCAGGCACGAGGATTGGCCCTCCTCCAGTCCAGACTTGAATCCTTTGGATTATAAAATATGGCAGCACCTAGAGGAGAAGGTCTGCGCTAAACCCCATCGCAATTTGGAGTCACTTAAAGCATCTCTGATTAAAGCAGTCGCCGATATTGACATGAATGTCGTGCGTATTTCGATTGATGACTGGCCTAGCAGATTGAAGGCTTGTATCGAAGCCAGAGGAGGACATTTTGAATAATTTTAGTGTGGTTTAAATCTGTATTTTGTACCCTTTCATTTGATATATAAATGGTTGTAGTGCGTAACTCATTGTGTCATTTATTTAACTTTCCATATGTGACAAAACTTATGACCAGACTATGTATATAGATTTCAATCATCAATGTAGGTACAACAAATTACATGTTTTTGCAGAAAGACAGAAATTTGCTGTTTTCAGATTTTTCCCTTTGCGTGTGCTTGATCTTGCTCCGTGCCAAATTTCATAATCGTAGAACAACGGAAAGTGCCCGGTTTTGGGTCAATTGGGATTATTGTGAACATCCAACAATTTTACAGCATTTTTAAACGGCTTTAGCGTTCGATTGCGTTGACCTAGAAGCTTGTTTTTTTCACAGCTGTAGGGGACAACAGACTTGAAAAATATATATAGATTTCAGCTTGATACGTTGACGCGTTCCCGAGGTCTTGACAGACGGACGGACGGACGGATAGACGGACAGACAACAAAGTGATCCTATAAACTATAAGGGTTCCTTTTTTCCGTTGAATTTGTATTGAATTTCAATTTGAATTTGTATCTGTATGATGTGTATTTGTTAGCATTTCTTCATAATTTCATAATTTCTTTATTGCACACAAAAAAAATAGTTAACAAATTATGGTAGGTAATAAAAGTGTACAATGGCGAGCTTATCTCTAAAAAGAGATCTCTTCCAGCAAACCAAGTTTCGTTGAGAGAGGTTGATAGCTGAGCGGGGGTAGACCCATGTGTACAACAATAAATTTAAAAGGTTGCATACATAAATATATAATATGCATTCTAAAATTAACTTATACCTAAACATAAAGACAAAAATAAATATATATGATAGATACCTATATAACATTATTCTTTTTAAATAAATACAAAAATATATTATATGTATATATATATATATATATATTACTACCTTTAAATCTATAAAGAAAGATAATGTTTCTTCACGCGACTTTTAAAAATATTTAGAGTTGGACTGTCCCTGATGGCGCAGGGGAGTGAATTCCACAACCGAATGGCCCGTAGTCTAAACCCGTACTCATAGGATGCGGTGTCATGCTGTGGGTCATTCTTCTTCTTCTTTAAATAATAATCGGCCAAGTGCGAGTCGGACTCTCACATAAAGAGCTCCATGCCATATCGTACAAGAAAAAGTGTAAATAAAACAGACTTCTTGAAAGCAGGGGAGGCCCTTATTTTTTTATTATTTTCTTCAACTGTCTAACTATCACGGTTCATGAGATACAGCCTGGCGACAGACGGACGGACAGCGGAGTCTTAGTAATAGGGTCCCGTTTTTTACCCTTTGGGTACGGAACCCTAAAAAGGCGTGACGCTTTGCTATGATGTTTGTGAGCAAAAGTCCCCTTTGTTTACATTTGCTGCAAGTGGGCAAGTCTTTTAAAGCCTGACATTCACTGTCAAACGCATCCTGGTAAATCGTTAAGTGTTTTCTAAGTATACGATCAATGATAAATTGATTCACTTGACGAAGGTAAATATATGATTGATGACCAATTGAAATACATACAGGTGTGCCCAACTTTGGAGATATTTTTTTACTTAGCTAATCTCTGTATAAGAATCTGGACATAAACATATATTTATTTTATTTATTTATTTAAAGTAAATTCGATATAGAACACTGGTACTTTTCCATACTAATATCTCGACGAATTTGTAACGTCTATTCACAAGAAAAATCATATATGATAGAATTTTTATTCATAAGGTCGATACTGCAAAAAAAAATGTTTTTTTTTTTATAACAATTTTAAATATAACGGAAACTATTTTCAAAGAAACATTGTGCAGACAAATAAAAACTCGAACGAAACAACTAAAGATACAATGTGTGAATGGCAAAATGAGAAACTAAATTTGTTAGGGACATCATTCTGAGCAATTTTCATTATACAGTACATTTTGGCTTCAGGGTGTTTCCATTTGTAACGGGTGCGACATTTACATGTTAATTATTCAAATATTTATATGTCTACATCAAAATTATCAAAAAGCATTTATAAGCAAAAATTAAACACAAAATTAGTTATCTAATCCAATGGAAATCTCAGTAAAAAAAAATATTTAAAGGTATTATACATTGTTCTGAATCGCGTAACGGGTGCGACGTTAGAAAATGGCATAGTTCGACACTACTGATTTTCAACGATGATTCTGTAATTTTTTGGATGAAAGCACATGTCGATATTTTTTTTAATAAATCTGTAATAGTGTTCTCAAACTACTGCATACTTAAAATCCTTGATAAGCTTCTTACTGATTTTTGAAATTTATTTTAAAATGTAACGGGTGCAACATTTTTTTTTGTAACGGGTGCGACACTATGAATTTACAAGTTTTCAGGTGAAAAAAAAAGCATTTTAATTAACAGTTGTTTATTAAATATCACTGTGAATAAAAGAAACAAAATATTAAAACGAATTTAGTCTAAAAATCTAAAAACTACTAGGATTATTGATCAATATCACTTCCTGAATCTGTATACACATCAGAATAGGGGACACGATGGTGTTTGAGGCATGTTTTTTCCAATTTTGAATTAAACGTGCGACCACCGTAGATACAACCCATTGAATCCAGTGCCTTTTTGAAATAATGCATGCCATATAAGTTTTTGATTGGCTTTAAGTTTTCCCATCTTATGTCCAGCAGCCGTTCATGTTGTTTAATGTCATCTTTCGGTAGGTAGAAAAGTTTCACGTTGTCTAGTCCCTCCTTGTTCAAAAATTCGTAACAATCTTGTGGTGTATTGAGAATAATTTTTCGAGCTTCTCTTGACGACCGCACCAATGCCATCGACTTCGCTGCCTCTCTTCTCTTTTACTTTCGTTTTCTAAATGTTTTTCATAATTTTCCTTATTTTCTTTTAGTTTTTTTCTATGGTTTTGCATTCTGTTAGTAAACTCCATACCTAATAACAAAGAAACAAGTAATTAGCCCGAAATCAATTGAAACTAAAATTCAAAAATAAATAATTGTAACGGGTGCGACATTCCTTCAACATCGTAATTATGATAGTAATACTAATTATTAAGTATTGAAATCCTCCTGCAATCCTTAACAAAGATAGTTTCTTACTATTACAAAGTAAGAATTTTCCTGGTTTATATTTTGCCTCACAATTTAACTATTAGCATATTTCTTGTAACGGGTGCGACATCATGGCCCTTACCGACAAAAACACAAAAAACTGAAGTTGTACTTACTTGAATTTCACCTTCTCTTTCACACTATATTTGTCAAAGACGTGCACTTACAACACAGTACAATGCAAACTGATACGCTCGACGAAATGGCCGCTAGCATTGGTGGCAACATTACCACAACATTGCATGATTAGAGTTGAACATTAAGTTGACTTGAGAAAGTTCTTGTAATTTTTTATTATGACATGATTATTTTTTTATTTTTACGATTATCAATAGAGTAACTAATTGGGAATCAAATAGATCGTGTGTTTTATTAAAATAATGAACTTGAGTTTTTGTCAACCAGGGGTCAGTTTTCGTGGAAACACCCTTCAGTGGGTCAGCTGATTTGTATGGAGAAGTGAACAATTAAGTTGCTTTGATCAAATCGGTTTCATAATGCTCAGAATCATGTCCCTAACAAAGTAGTTTCTCATTTTGCGTTAATTAATTTACACCTTGTATAAAAAATACTGGCTGGAAACAAGCTCCATATGATGTTGTCTAATAAAATAATAACCAGCCAAGTGCGAGTCGGACTCGCGCACGAAGGGTTCCGTACCATTATCTATAAAAAACCGCAAAAAAAATATGTATGGGAGCCCCCCCTAAATATTAATTTAATTTTAATTTAATTATTATTTTTTTAAGTAAATAATATACTCAATATATTGTGAACATTTTAAGCGTCTACCTGCTACCATTATCAATATCAAGCAAAAATGAGCAAAAAAATCAATCAAATCACGTAAGTATTTGTTGTTAGAGCGGCAACATAAATACATCATCGGTGAAAATTTCAACTGTCTAGGTACCACGGTTCATGAGATACAGCCTGGTGACAGACAGACGGACGGACGGGCGGACGGACGGACGGACGGACAGACAGCGAAGTCTCAGTAATAGGGTCCCGTTTGGCACCCTTCGGGTACGGAACCCTAAAAAGTGGACTTTGTGACCCTTTCCATTTTTACTCGGAATATTACATTATCTTTGCTCGGAATAATACCAAAGAAAGTAATTTGAATTTCCAATTAAGACAATATATTTTATGTGGTGTTTTATTCCATAATAGTATGAAAAATTGTACTGAAATTAATGGTTTTCTTTGGTATAAGGTGGTTTTCATAGACGCGTTAGTAAGATGAGATATAATCCTGCCCTTGTCCTTTCTTTCGGACCACGGAGTTGGGCCACCTTGTATATAAGCATTAGTAGGCAGTACAAATGAACCATTATAAAATACTAATTGTTTATATTCTAAATTTTAATGATATTTATCTTATTTACGATAATGCTCATTATTAACATCGTTTACGAACAGGAAGGAAAATTACAGGTCTCGAGGAAAACGAAGACAATGCACAAAATACATAATGCATACAACACATAACACACATGTAAATACGTGCGTGCAGTTAGTATAAATAATATTTATGCAGTAATATAAATGTATTATCGTTTCACATAATTTATGTAAACGGATGAAGATCACAATATATTTAACCCCCTACGGCCAAAAGAGGGGTGTTATAAGTTTGAGCGTCTGTCGGTCTGTATTTCTGTCCGTGCCACTCTAGAGGTCAAACGGGTTGACGGATATTGATGCGGTTTTCTTTAAGTGGTAGTAGACGACAGTTCTTAGATATTATGTTTTGTCTAAATCGGTTTAGCAGTTCGAGAGTAACCTGTTTAACAATAAACAGCGGTCAAACGAGTGAACGGATTTTGATGTGGTTTTTTGTAAATGGTAGTAGAACTTTCTCTCATAAAAAACAGATTAGTTTTGTTAAAATCTTAAAATCGGTCCTGAGCCTAATAATGAGTCGAGGGTTTCCGGTTTGTGTCGGTTGGACCTGGACCTCTAGACTGACTGACAGATCAACACACCGAAACTCAGACTAGAAAGGACGCTTCAAACTTACAAAGATGATATTAATAAATAAATTGGTAGTCTGGGGTTAATAACACAAAACAAATTGAGTCGGTTAAATAATGTTCAGATTGATAAAACGACCACGGCACGTTTTTTTTCTGGGCCACACAAAATGATTTACTCGTAGAGCTGCTACGTCGTAACGGGGCCTCGTAGCTCGTAGCGGATCGTAGCAAATGACGTCACTCACTGCTACGAACGGGCCTATGAATGAGTTTCTGAAAAGTAATACCTTCTATATCAGATAATTTCATGTATCAAAATGTAACACGTACATAATACAATACTCGTAATAATGATTCTATGTATATGCCTTTGTAATAAAAACTAGAGCCAACTAGGTATTTATTTACAAGAAACTAAATACCTACTTGTCTCTAGAATAGATAATAATAGGTATTAACCTTGGCTATAGGAGCGTACGATACATATATGTATGTTATGTTTTTCTCAAACAATCATAACAATACTGCAATAGTAGAATAAATAATATAAACATTAGAGCTAATATTTTAAACACCCATTCTTGAGTTCTTGACCTAACATTCAGAGCATTATATACACAGGTTATTCTAGAACTTTCGTGAAACCTAAATAAGTACTTACTACTTTTATCAGCTGTTCATGTATCGATTATTATGATCGATTGTCCGTAGAGAGCAGCCAGTAATTACGAAATAAAATAGGAAGCACAAAAATAAATTGTATAGTAGATGAAGTTTGAATAAGTATCTGATGATTTTGATAGTTTAAAGGTTTATCAAAGAAAAATATAGACAAAATGTAGAGATGATGATTATGATTATGTTTCTTCCACCCAGAGCCTTAAAGGTAAAGCTTTTTTTTGTAAATTCTTGGAATCAGTTTAATGGTGACCATTAAACGTATCATTCAAAATCATACAATATTTTCGAACGTAAGAAAAAATATTTCCTGAGGAAGTCGGTAGGTAAACACATAATATGTTTATTATGTGAATAATTCTCAGAACAATAACTAAGAATAATTGCCTGAGCAACACTCAGCGCTGTCGGCAGAGACAACATGACGGAGTGACAATTTCGATTAAACTGGCCAACCTGCGCGGACGAACCAATCACAGCTTCAAAAATGGAACGTGCCCGATGGCGCGCAACACTATCAGACTATGTAATGTACAAAGCCGCTTAGAATGCCGCGACACCGGACTTCTGCGTTTCGTGGTAGCTTTCGGTTCCAGGCTACTAGGTAAGTGCTGGAATGACCTCCCTCCGCCACTTAGACAGCTGGATAGTAAAGTAGCCTTCAACAACTCATTAAAAAAATCTCTTATGAGTTCGCAAAAGATGCTCCCCTAGTCCCGCCTGTTTTATAAATCCATAATAATAATAATAATAAAATGTCATTAACTAATTATAAATTCAACTACAAGTTCAACTATAAAATCTATTAGTATTCTATTCTTTATTATCTACATAACATTAATACCTTTGGTGCCAATTAATTGATACTAGTTTAACCTACTAATATTAACAATCTGTACAGTAGAAACTTATACCTTTTAAACAAAGAGAAGATACATATACACTAACAAATTAATTTCAGTTGAGCACGCCGTCTCCCTTGTTCCGGTACTGACGGGAGATCAGCGCCTGAGGAGTCTACTTCTCAGGCGCATGCTGAGTCAGAACCCCTTTGCAGATGCCACACCACCCTCAGTTCTAGTGCGATATGGGTACTTTGGTACCTATATCCTATCTATCTTAGTGCAAATTAAATTTAGCGGTATTTTCTATCTGTGTCTGTATGTTTTATATGTTATTTTGTTTAGCGCTAAGTATCTTCTATGTTTTATGTTGTGTGTGTGTGTGTGCGCTGATGCTAATAAATAGATAAAATACATAACTTTATCAACTGTGTATTCTGTTGGTTCGCTTACAAAATAAAATAAAATAAAATTTTTGGCTGACCCTGTGTCTCTCAGATCCTGAAGATAACACAATTTTCCGCACTGCATCTGTAAAAAAAATTAAACATATATTTACGTTTACTAATCTAGATAAGTAGATATGTCGCAGTCTGCCTGCAGTGTTCACATGATGTCGAGAGAAGCTATGATATGATGACTGATAGGTACTTATACTAAGCATTCTGTAGATACTGTTAGTCCTAGCAGTTAACATGGGTATTATAATAACCTGGAATGCTAATGCACCGGTTTATTTTTCAAACCAATTCAAAAACTCTCTATTTATTAAGAATACTGTGTACATTATAAAACTCCCACAAAACCGCATTTCACCGTTTGTCTGTGTGGTGAGTAAGTGAGGGACAGAGCTATTAAGTAGTTCTATGGTTACCGGGGGGGGGGGGGGGGGACTAGTGACGAATTGGGAGATTATAACCTCAAAATGTCAGTAAAGTTTTAAAAGTTAACGTACGATTTTAGGCATTTCCCAGCTTTAAAAAAAACCTCGATTTAATTCTGATATGCTAAAGGTAAGAACTGTATGAGTATCGTCACCAAACATGATGATCTCAATTAATGTACTTACACAATCTAGTTCCAGAGACGGAAACATAAGAGAAGGTTTCAGTCTCAGCCAACAACAAAAATCCTAGTGGTTTGAAAAATCTCTAAATTATTCGTGAACACTCTCAGCCTTTTCCTATTTCAGGTAGGAAGAGGCACAAAAGTGCCCACTTTTTCTTTGTTATTCATTACTTCATTTTGCGTGACAGGTTGCTAGCCCATTACCGCAGGTATCGCTATCCTTTATTACTGGATTCGACCAACAAAAAGTTATCCGGAGAATAACCATCCCGGGGATAACTTGTATGACAAATGACAGTTCAAAATGATCTGATCTACCTAGGTGTGCCTGGTGTCTATGAAAATGTTACAAGTTATCCCCGGGATAGTTATTCTCCGGATAACTTTTTGTTGGTCGAATCCAGCCTAAAGGTTTCCTCGCGATGTTTTTCCGTAACCCTAAGGACTGAGATAACTTATAAATTATTTATCTCATTGATACATTGGCAGCACCGGGATTCGGACCTGCATAGGTACTATACGTAGCCTAAAACGTTATATCTGTGTGTTATTAAATTCGACGCGTCCACGCGTTTAGTACGTGACTTGAACCACGAGTCCACGACGAAGATGAATGATGAGAAGTCTACGGAGTATAGAACAAATAACTAAATAATTACTTATCAAATACATATAGATATCAAATGGAAAAACACCTTATTCTCCCGTTAGATGCATTAATGCTAAATAGATTTGATAACAAACAGAGAATTATTTTACACGGACATTAAACAAACTAGCTTTATGAGTTTCACTTTGATGTAATGGTTGACTCATGATGATAGTACTAAATAGAAAGTATTCAACCTCTCAGAGAATCTAAGGGATAACTCCTAGAAATAAAGCAGGGCGGTAGTAGTCTTTTGGTATCGGTTAATCGGGGGGCACGGGAGTGCCCCCGCCAAGTCGAGCGCGAATAAATACTTTACTAGTTAAGAGGGTATCCTATCAGCATTTTTCCATACAAACGTATTCCCCTATTTCCTTCCTGGGTTATCCCTCTAGAGGACTCGTTTTTTTTTATAAAATCTAGGTGACCTGTATGTATGTCCCTGTCATTTACTTTTTCCCAAAAAATAATTACCAAAACAGATACGAATTTTCGAAAACCTAAAAAAATACCTCATTTTTACTGTCATATTCAGATGACTACCAGACAAATATGAAAAGTTTTTACGTTAAAACAAAATAATAGAAACATAGATCTACTCTTCCTCTAAATTTTAACACCAAACATATTTGAATCGGCGCAGGTTTGGCGGAGAAAACAGGGGAATACAAAGCATCGATCTTGTCAAGATTTTGTAGTGAAAATCGGTCTGAGCTGCGGTTGTCCCTATCGCACATTACGGGGAAAGATCAAGGGTAAGGGGGGGTCAGACTAATACGTATACAAATAGGGAAGTGACAACTGTCGATTTTTTTATCGATAATGTAGTGATTTCCGTCATTATCGATATTATTTGTACAGAGTTTGGTATCTGTATGCCGTTTCCACGGAAAAATCCTTTGAACCGCCTATTTATTTTACAGAATTAAAGCTTTTAATTTTATTCTCCAAAAGCAAAAATATTTTTTTTTTATCTTTTTTGGAGTCAGAACACAAAAGAAGATTGGCTATCTATATATATATAAAAGTAAGTCGTGTTTGTTTGTTCGAACACTTATAACTCGAGAACGGCTGGATCGATTTTCAAGGTTTTTGATTTGTTGCATTTGTCTCCGTCCAGAATAAGAAAATAACAAAAAAACATCTTAAGGGAAAATAGGTAGGGTAGTGGTAGAGTAGTGGTAGAGTAGGGGTAGGGGTAGGGGTAGGGTAAGGGTAAGGGTAGGGGTAGGGTAGGAGTAGAGTAGGGTAGGGGTAGGGTAGGGGTAGGGATAGTGGTAGGGTAAGGGTAGTTATCAAGCAGGGTTAGGGAATCACGCGAACGAAGTCGCGACGGGCAGCTAGTTTTAAATAAAACAAAACAATATCGATCAAGAATAATTGAATATGTGTATTTATTCTGTTCTCATTTCCACCCTTTCTCTTACCGGCATATTTCGTCTTCACTACGAGTGTATTTATTCTGTTGTCTTGTCACTACGAGTCTAATGAGCCCAAACTCGATGGGTTTACTAGTAAGCATCCCAAGGTTCCAGCTCCCACCTTCGATCTTCGCACTCCATTATCAGATCAGCCCAATGGTACCATATTCTCAAAGGTCTTGTCACTACGAATCTAATGAGCCCAAATTCGACGGGTTTACTAGTAAGCATCTTAGGGTTCCCACTTCCACCTTCGAAGTCCATCATCAGACCAGCTCGACATATACCACAACAACATGCTCCAAGAAATCTACTTACGAATAAAAAAACAATATTCAAATCGGTTCACCCGTTTACGCTCCGCGAGCTGAGAGACAGACACACAGACAGATACACAGACAGAGTGACTCACACGTCAAAGTCATAACACCCCTTTTGCCTTCGTTAGGCGGGGGTTTACCAGGTTGTAGCCGCTTTCACATTGTTACCATTTATCTAATGACCATCTGGAGTAAGTGGAATCCGGCTATGCTATTCAAGGTCGATTCCAGCCTCTTTAAAGTATCATAGGTACTTAAATACTTACTTGGATAATACCGTGCGCGGTGCAAAATGAATCTTCCGCTTTACACGTAAATGATGTTTTCACTTCTCATGCTCGTAAAGTTCGTCTTTATGTCGGGTATAGCCAGCATAAAATCAAATTTTATGTTCTAGAGCATAAAGTAAAATCTTCGTCTAAATCTCAGACTCTGACAAAGGTCGTCAGGTAAACAGCCACATACACCTATGCTTTTAGCGCTCAAGAATAAACGCGCTTTATTTTGTTTTCATCACATCTATTCAAAAAGATCTACTTTAGTCCCGACAAACAGGGACTAAAGTAGGTCATTTAGTCCCTAGGGACTAAAAGTAACTTTTTAATTTTGTTGCCAGTACAAAGGAAAAAAATTGCTGTCAATAATCAGTTTCACTACCACTCAGGCCGACAGACCCTAAACGCAGCCAATAAAAAAAAAGTTTGTACTAAAATGCGTACTCGACACAGATTAGATAATCCGATCGACCGAATCGATTGACACCGATAAATATTAGTTAGTTGTAAAAATAATTAGTGCTGAGTTAAAAATTAAGTTGCTCTGATCAAGTCGATCCCATAGTGAAAGATGTTCAGAATGATGTCCCTCTTTCCGCATGTACACCCCTTTCTGTGACACCCTGTATAAGTACATGTATGTTATTTTATTGATTACTTACTACTTTTCTCATAGAGGGTGATGAAAAGTAGAGTGTCCACCTCAGGAGAAAAAACTATTTTTGGCTCGAGTGATGTACTTTGATTCCCTCGCTCCCTCAGGATTCTACTTTTGAGTCCCTCGTTACACTCGGGACTCAACTCTAGAATCCCCCGGTCGCTCAGGATTCAAAAAACACTCTCGCCTTAAAAATAGTTCTTTACTCCCTTGGTAAACAATCTACTATTTCTTTTACCCATCACAAAGAAGGTTTATCTGAAACAACAATTACCATGATTAGGTACTTATAGCTCCACATTTGTAAATTGTTATTTATCAATAAGTAGTTATAGTATTTTAGATAAATATAATATGTATGTATTGCATTTCGTTTATCTATTTGAAGTAGGTAAAATATTTAAAAATAATAGGTGGGTACTTACGTTTTTTCTTTAGTCGTAAATATAATTACTCAAAATCCGATACACAAGCCAAGTCAGTTCAGTAAAGCATAGACTGTAAACAATAAAAAACGTCTAACACAATAATTTGATCGAGTAAGTAGCTCGTAAATGCCAAACACTGCAAACGCCGACCGATGCCGATAGCAAATGCAACTGAAAGACCGCAGAACGAAAAGCGGCCGGGCGCGGGAGTGGTATCTACGCACGCACACGAACACAGACTACTCACACGCACATTGATAGCGCGGTCGCTTGGGCGCAACGCGACGGCAATAGTTTGTACAAATACCTATTTCTCAATTTTGTCGCAGACCGACTACGCTCTTAAGTATACCAATTTCGAGGCAGCGATCATAAAAAGACAACGGAATTGAAAAACCCCTTTTGAAGTCCGTTTAAAAATCAGATCCAGTTTAGGGTCACGACTATATATGTGCCGAGCCGGCAACATTGCGGCAATATTGCTATTATGGACCACAGTTATGGACTGTATTAATAAGGCACGGTTTTTGTGAAAAAACTATGTAATCTGACAAAACTGTCAAATAACAAAAGGAACGTATCAAAACCATAAAATACAGAATATACGTAGAAAAAGTAAGATTATATAAAAAGTTGTGCAGGCTTGCGCAATTGCCGTAAAAATAGCAATATTTCCGGCTCGGCAAATCTATAGTCACGACCTATATACACGCACGATATCTCGATAGAGTGCGAGTGGTGATTCAGCTGAGACAATACGCGTAACTGATGCAGACACTAAACAATTGGTGCAATTAGTCACACTCACAACACATCACAATAAAGCAAACTTACCTCTGTCATGTAATGTGTGTGATTCATGTGCCCGATTTCACCAACAGTTATGGGACACTTAGCTCTTTTTCTTAGCTATCTAGCGAATGTTTTGGATACCGCCCTCTTAAATTTAGGGGGTCCCCAAGTAGCCTAGATGACTCTAAAACTTAGGTTAAAGCGAAACAACCGCTTGGTTGGCCTTTGAAAGGAAGTATAGTGTCCTCTAAAAGATAGGGGTTGTTGGTGAAATCAGCCATTAGAGTATGCCAAAGCCCCGCTTAAGGGCCAGGAGCAGGCACTTACCTATGGAGAAGAAAAAGAAGAAAGTAGAGGACCCTAAGGTTCCTACAGGATTTTGGATCGGAGTACAAATAATCATCATCATCATCATGTAAGTGTTTTGTTTTATATATATATTTTCTTACAGACGTAATGACCCGTATGCGAGCAATGACTAAGCACACGGGATTCCAGAAAATTTACATAAAAAACTCGTCCACTGGAGAATATGTATATGTTTTGGGACGGATGTTTTGGGAACGAACGAAACAGAGCCTGTGCCGAAAAGAAATAGCGGAGCGGTAAATAATTATGGCTCTAAAAACACATTTCTGCATATTCGGTGGTTGTGCAGAAATGTGTTTCTGCACATTCGGTGGGTGTCGGGTGTGCAGAAATCAGTGTTGCCGCACTATCGATAGTTTTACAATCGATAGTTGACCTCGAAAATCATCTATAATATCGATAGGGCTATCGATAGTATCGATACAATCGATACTATCGATAGTATCGATAGCTGTTTTAGTACAATACTATTGACACACAGGAATACTATCGATAGTATCGAATTTCAATATTGAAACCACTATCGATAGTATCGATAGTATTGCTACTGACTATTGCAGGAATAGACGATACTATCGATAGGCGGTAGCAATACTATCGATACTATCGATAGTGATTTCGATATTGAAGTTTAATACTATCGATAGTATTGCTGTGTGTCAATAGTACTTATTGCAATAAAAAAGCTATCGATAGTATCGATACCATCGATTGCCTATCGATACTATTGCTTTTGCCTCAACTATCGATAGACTATCGATAGTGGCCTATCGATCGGCAACACTAGCAGAAATGTGTAGGTGTGCCTCAGGGTACAACACGCAATATACTCTCATGCCGGCTTTCCACCGCGAGCGGAACGGACTCCGTATGGAGTCTGCTTAACTCGCAATAGCGAAGTGCATTACAAGTGCTTCCACTGAGAGAGTTTTTTTGTATGCAGCCCGGTCCGCTCAGCCCGCTGGTTCCTTTCCCTTTCTTAGTGGAAGGCCGGCATCACTCAAAGACATAATTTTGTCAAATTCCTCTGTATTAAAATGACCATCATATTGACACTAGCGGTGTAGATGTTTCTGATTATTTATGATGTGTATACGTGTATGATGTTAAATCTAAAAAGACAGGTAAAGAAACATTACCTTACTCATTGAATCTCAGGTAGTTTGTATGTATTTATTAGTGTATGTAAATATTTCTTTATATTTATTAGATATGGATGTATGTATTTATATTCTAGCTTTGTAGGTACTCGTAGGTATATTGTTGTACACAAAAGTCTACCCTTGCTGATATATCAAACTCTCATCGGAACTTGGTTTGCTGGAAGAGATCTCCTTTTACAGATATGCTCGCCTTTGTACACTGTTTTTATTTACCTACTTTTTGTCCTTGCAATTGATTGCAAGTGTGCAATGAAGAAATTATTATGAATTATGATGTGTATGAGAATCTATTTGATTATGTGCTCTCTTATATCTGAAGCCGACTGCCCTGCACCTCACAGCGCAGCGTCGTCGTTATCTTAGTAGGTGAAGGAGAGCTTAATGACAGCGACAGCGAGCCTCTTCCTATTTGCGAACAACATGGAAAACTCCCAATATTGTGTGCTGAGGATTGCTACACGCGCAATCAAACTGATTTGCATTGTGTGTCTGTCAAATCTGTTAATCCTGGGTGGGTCGTCGGTTGGCCTAGACAAGTAGGTGTTTAAATGATTTCAGTAAACAAAGCCGATTCTTTGGAGTAACTACTAAATTCAAAATGTTAGTTTTAAATGAGAGTTTAAGGTTAGTTATGGAGTTACAAAATGGAGTATAGACTGGCTAAATGTGGACACGGTTGTGCCGCTGTAATAATCGGTCAAGTGCGAGTCGGAATCGCACAAGGGTACCGTACCACCGTACAATACAACTTAAGCACTCAAAACAATAAAACAAAAAAAAAGAAAATTAAAAACACGTCTCGTGTATTATCTCTCGTATGTCAGTATTATTTGTTGTTGTGGCAACAGCATACACATTCTGTGAAAATTACAACATTTTCAATTTCTAGCTATTACGATTCGTGCTGTAGGAGCCGCTGACGGACGGACGGACGGACGGACAGACGGACTGCGGAGCCTTAGTAATCTAATGGTTTTTTTTTCGTTTGATTGTAATCTCGCGGTTTTAACAATATTACGGTGATGTCTATAATTAGTTTTGACGCTTTAAGGATCGCGCACATTAGGACGGGCTGCACCGTGCCGGGGCGGGGCGGGCCGCATACAAAATCATGCGGCCCGTTGCACCACGATGTGCGATAATGGCGGCAGCGGCCCGTCCTAATGTGCGTCCTCCATTATACTTACGTTTGTTTATTTACGACAATTTTAATACCTTCTTGTCTTTAGTCTAGTGAAGTCATCGACTATTGAGTTTCAAATAAGAATGTATGCTCAGACGGCTTCATTAAAACTACAGACAAATATTGCCAGACATGCCCAGTCGAAGCATCTGAGGTTAAATAGTAGCATAGCATAAGAGTAACATCGAAAAAAAAACACTTTGAGTGAAATATTTATTTATTGTTGACATTTAGAAGTACAAACTAACAACTCGAGTATCAATCAAATCAACATAATACAGGTACCTAGTTCTGAGTTTTTGTTTCCAGGCTATTCTAGACTACCTAGACGTTTGTGCTAACGATGTTTATAAGCATAATTAATCAGTCTAACTAAAACATGGCTAAAAGTTTCTAATAAACACAATCTTAATCACAATATATACATTTATGTCAACAATTTGTATATTATTTGGTGCGTCTTATGGCCACATTATGGCGGTATTGGGGTTTTACCCTCACGGATATGATATTGTTTATTTTTGACAAAAACCATTCAACTTACTAAGAAGATTTGGTCCAAAATGTAATGTAGAAAGAAAAAGACGGCATTTGTGTGGATTTATTAAATAAAATATTTGACATTGCTTTTGGTAAAAGCCCCCTATATTTATGTGGATAGACAATATTTTGTATTTTTTTTAAATATCCAAGCGTTACTCACTCTTCAATGCACTTTGTAAGGTTATACAGGGTGTAACAGAAAGGGGTGTACAAGCCGAAAGTTGTTAGGGACATTATTCTGAACAACTTTCAGTACGACACCGACTTGATCAGAGCCATTTTATTTTTCACTTCACCATACAGATCAGCTGAGCATTAGGCCCGAAATGTAGGTACTGAGTTAATAAAAATAAAGTTGCTCTGATCAAGTCGGTCCCACAGTGAAAAATATTCAAAATTATGTCCCTAACAACCCTCTTTCGGCTTGTACACCCCTTCCTGTTACACCCTGTATAATAATGATTGATGATTATGATAATATTATATTTTTTATTATATTATTTATGTACATGCTGTAACAGAAAGGTGTGGTCTTGAGAAGGGGGGTATGAAACTTCATAACGGGGCGCGCCCCTAATACACTTTTTGACCACACTATAATGTTACACCCTGTATGCAGGACACTTCTAGCACTTTCGATTGTGACACTTACACAACCGTATCTTAATTATTTGTACACATGTCTATTCAAATATATTACATTATATTAAACCTGTATGTTACACTTACATGCTTGTTGTAATCTTACAAGAATACTGAACGTATCGGAAGGTGGCTTGTGCGGAAATATCTAACAAATTATTTACAATCAAATCCCTACATAAACAGTATTTGTCGTAACGTACTAATCTGGTACTTTTGGTTCATGATGGAAGCCAGCAGAGCAAATATCACTTCCGGATTAAACTATGTCTAAAATGGTAACTTCCACTAATATTTTGAAATATCAAATGGGAAACAATATTATTTACGAAAAAACAACTAAACCTCCCTCCGAATAAAATACTTACTTTCCGACAAGTCGCCCAAGAGGTTGTACTAAAACTCCTCCAACTACCGAAAATACTAAACTATCTACGACGTAGTTTAGTATTTTCGTTAGGGGATTTAGTATTTTGGTTAGGTTAGTAAGTTTGACTTTTTTTTTGTCGTACGTTTAAATACCATAGCCATATTAAATAGTCGATTCGTTTTCACGAAGACGACTCTAAATTCTAAGCGCTCTATATGAAGCGAGGGTCGCGTCGCGGCAAGGCGGCGTAACGCAATAAATAGTCTTCTTCATAATATTTAATTGTTAACCTTGTTGTTACCATAGTAACACCTATGGCAACACTAAAGAAAATCCTTCGTTATCCATTTCACAGATTTATATATCATTCTTAATGCAAACCCAGCAAACTAAGGCAAAGGAAATTAAATTGATCACAAATGCAGACTATATTGCTTGGAGGTACGCTTCGGAGCAGACTAATACCACAGATTACTAAATAGTTACTACGTAACAGATACTTCACTCAGTAAGAAATTTCCAATACCTACTGCTATAATAGCCTACTCCGTCGCGTCAGCAACCGCTGCATGCTAAAATATGCCTAAATGCTCAAGCGTACAGTTGTGATCGCCTCGCACCGCGCGATCTCACACTAATCGCAGGGCTGGCAGACATCGCAGATACTCGTACGATACGAACACAGTTCAAAACGTGCGTGCGCTTGGCTTGCAACAACCATACTGACGTTGAGCGCAGGGCCATAGCCGTGAGCTCCGAGAGCTCGGGCGGGCGGTAGGTAATTATAGCGCGCGAGTACATTCAGTGACGGAGGCCTGCTAATACTGCTTTCATTTTCATATACAGGGCGACATTTTATTAGCTGACCATATTTTGGGGAATGATAGTACCCATCATTATGAACAACTTTCCCCAAGAAACACAGTCGCAAATGAAAAAAAAATGTCGTCCCCCAGTACATTGCCCCGATCAGCTGATTTCAAGTTACTATGGGAGACCCAAATTTTTCGTTTGCGACCACTTGTTCCATGGGGAAAGTTCTTCATAATGATGGGTACTATCATTTCCCAAAATATGGTCAGCTAATTAAATGTCATCCTGTATTGTCAACGTTTCGTGTTATTTACAAACATTATCCTAATACTAATCTCATCGAGACATTGTCTAGACTTCGAGTAACAGCAGATAAATATTGCCTGCTTGCCTGTAGCTTACATAATGATTATACCTACAGTAATAGAGTCTGACGAGTATACAGATTTACTGATATATCTAGAGTCGAAAGAAGTATTTTCAAAAGCAATTAAAGCCAACTCCACAGGCTACAAAATTAAAGTCTATTTTGTAAATTAATTAAGTTTTGAGACAAGTCTAACTTGATCCGACTATAGTACTCGTACAATACAAATATTTATCTCTGAAAAATAGTGTTATGAGTATTATGAAATAGCCATAATATTGTAAACACTAATTCCCGGTTTCCTGGGCGCTGATTAAAGTTAACAGGTTGGTTAAATCAGCTTCAGCCAATCACGAACAGCTATTATTCTTATTAACTTTAATCAGCGCCCAGGAAACTGGGTCTTAGATAGGTAACCAAAGTTCATTGGACATATTGATATTGAGTAGTTTTTTATGACGTATCTTCATCTGTATAATCCAATAACAAATACAAATAGAATACGGTATTGGCCTCATTTTGGAAGTAGTTTTAAAATAAAGTGTATTACATTTTAAGCGCACTACATTAATATTTCTGGGATATCTTCTGTAATTTCAATAAAAATTAATAAATAGTTGAATTTGAAAAAACCGCGTCAAAAACGCTGTATTTCTAATGGCGGTCACATGACGCGCGTGACGTCACATGCTCGTGAGTGAACACCCGCCATCATTATGATTCAGTCAAGCAAGATGTCAGAGACGAGCGTGTGACATCACCAGGGATAAACGTCAGACAGAGCGTTTTCGTCATGTTTTCGTCACAGATTATATTTCGATCGTTTATACATTTTAATTCCTGGAATCCGCAAAAAATAAACATATTTTACTCTAAAATATAATGAGATATAGATTTCTACGCTACTATCTGATAGGATTACCACATTTCGTCGATTATTTTTAATGTTGTCCAACACCGTATTGTGGCTTCACAAACAATGAAGTTGCACAAACACGCGATTTATCAAATCAATTAACAGTGAGTAATGAAACTAGTTTTAGTGTCTAGCACGCTATTTGTTCTGATTCGTTCATACTGAATTTGTCAACTTTTATAGATATATGCTAATTAGAATTACTAACGTAAACGAGTCACCACGCTTTGCAGCTAAAATGGTCAAATTTTCTACATATCATAACTTAGCGTCACTCCTTTTCTCATACGGGGTGGGAGATGTACTAAGATCTTTAATATTTGCATTTAGCACTCACTAAATCGTTTGCAACATTTTGAACTATCTTTTGTTAATGGAGATACTAACAAATAAGCATAACTGTATTGTTTTTTAAGCAAAATAAACAATTTCTATTTCTATTTCTATAACATATAATACGTCATAAGGTAACAACGATTCTTATAAACTAAATAATATTTTACATCGTATCTTTCTAATCTAATGTTCAATGGAAAATATCACATCAAATCTACCACCACTCAACTATAATTAACATTACGAGAACTAGACAACAATACTCGAACTCCATGTTCTTTTTTTAAATATAATACAATAAAAAGCTATACCCTATCCAATATAACAGAAACTTGACAGCTAACCTAAAACTTCATAAAATCCACTTTCTAAACACTAGGGATGTTACCAACATAATCGGAAAGAATCGAAATTGTTTATTCAGTTGAACTAACAGAAGAGTTGTCATCGCCATCACTGCTATCAGCACTTAAAGTTTTATTTTATTTTATGAAGTTTTAGGTTAGCTGTCCAGTTGCCTGTTATATTGGATAGGGTTTAGGCATTTACCCCCCTATTAATATAAACGTTTAATCCGGGAGCAACTACGGGACGGAGCTAGAGAGCTGTCTAGCTCTGTCCCGTAGTTACTCCCGGAATAACTTTACTCCCGTAGTTAATTTTTTTTTTTAATAAGGGGGCTGGAATCGCAATGCGATGATATAGCCTGGTAGAGTTTACTCAAAATATTCGTAACCGTCACGGTCACGATTTCTTGCGTTAACTGCGCAGCCGCATAAAATGTAACCCTCAGTGCGCCACTACAGTCTATTCGTGATAAGAATGCAGTGAAATTAAAATTTAAATCTGTTAACACACTCACAGGACAGGACACAACCGTCGCGTTCGAAAGTTTGCCTTCAACTTGGCTTTATAATTGGAAACGATTTGATTGGTTACGGGCCGCCGGACAGTGATGATTCCACTGCATTCTTATCACGAATGGACTATAGTCTATAGCGAGAACCTCCAGATATTGTATGGAGTAAGTTTAATCGAGTTTAGCGTTACCTCACCGTCCTGCTAGTGGTTCTAAGGGACTGATCAATCTACATAGATCGCTACATCGCGACGTCACCTAGAGATAAATTACGGAGCTGCCGTACAACGACAATTATGAACAAATCTTACATCTTACGATAACATGGCACGCCCCATAGGTACGCTCTCACACTTATTCTCATCCGTAGTGCTACAAGGATCTTCTAGCACTTGAATGCAATAGGAAAAGAAACTTATTTCAAAGACATTTGTATTGTCATCCAAGATCCTTGCCAACAGTCAGATTATTGTCGTTCCGCGCATACCATTCTGCGGGGCTTGTAGCTCTACGCTCGCTGTATCTCTACAGTACACACACGCACACATTGCATACCGCCTCGTTGCACGGCGCGCACGCAGACTGGAGCTAGCTGGCGTCGTGCGCCCTGCGCTTGCCGGGCAGCGCCGGCGCGTCCCCCCCGCCCGCGCCCCGCCGCGCGAGCGACGTGTAGAGGAAGGAGCCGCGTGGCGCCCACACCTAGAGGGAGGGAGGCAGCAGGAGCGTTATAACAACAGCATCGTGCATCGCATACGAGATGGCAGAGTTGTAAAGATAAATCATGAGTGAGTTATATTAGATGAGGTCCATAAGCACACATTTTTTGCCACCCGATGGGGTACATGGGAGGAAATAACAAAAATAATCTCCCCATTCATTAGCAATCTCTTGTGTCAATGTAAATAGTAACCTGGTCATAGCTGCTCCTCGCCGCGGCCACGGCGGCGGGATTGAGCGCGGAGGTGAGCGAGTTGTTGTTGTCCCTGTCCTCCTCGTGCCGCTCCCTCTCGCTCGCACGCGGCGTCTTCACCGGGAGCGGCGGAGGGCAGTCGTCTTCCTCCTGGTTAGAGTCCGTCGTCCCTGCGGCGAACGGGTGGTTAGGACACGGGCTGGGTGAAGTATCAGGTACATAATAAGTTCGAAAACTATAATACGCCAGTCGGCGGAGACTTATACCTCGAGAAAATTCCGAATTCAACGAAACTTAAGTATGTTGTTTGTGACTATTCAGTAGTGCATTTTCGCCCCTCAAGTTAGCACAAGCTTTATTCGGAAAATTGGGCGTAGCACTACTGATAGCCACAAACAACATCTCGAATTCATAATTTCATCATTTCTTCATCGCACACTGACATTTAAAAAAAAAAAAGATACGCGTGTAGCACCGTACACGTGTTAGAAGTAAAACTTCTGTAGCTAGATCATTAAGTGGTACCTATACTATACACCTATACCTACCTATACTAAAAGAGATTTAAATTTCCAATTTTGAGATCCAAACTCTGCTTCAAGTTACTTTTAAGTTTCAGACGTCCGATTATTTGAAATTATTTAAACTTGTACTTACTTTTAATACGTCATGTCATTTATTTCCCACCATTCCTTATCTACAATTTGTCGCGCTCGTGGTGATATACTTAACTCATTCAATAGTGTCACTACTATTGTTCTGAGGTCACTACTATTTGCATCTCGCTCAGATTATATACCATCTGACGTCACGTCTTTTAGCCGTCTCGCTCAAATGTATGCATTGCTTTGCTTGTTTTAGAAATCCATATCGACCCGTGTGACATTGATGAAACTCTTTTCTTACAAACTGTATGGATCGCATCGCACAGCTGTCAAACATAAGTTCCGGTTCCAACAAAGAGGTTGAACGAAGTAGTTTTTGGTCACGTCACTGGTTTTGTTTATCCCAGCCAGCGGCGGCGGCGGCGGCGGCGCCATCTTGGCCATACCGGAAATCAAGAACTCGTGGAAGAATGCTTAAAATAATTTTTATTTCTTAACGTTTCATCAGGTTTTTCTCTCACTAATTAACATTCTTTATTGTACGAATGTATTATTATCTTATCTGATTAGTTAAAAAGCGTATTGAAAATAGTTGCGGTTTTAAAAGTCTTCAGCCGACCCTGACGTCACCGATTCCAATTTCCGTTACATTTCTTAGCCACTCGTGATAGCACCCGGCTAGCAGCAATTGAAAAGCAAATATATGAATAACCCACAGTTGAGAGGTTAAATAAATTTTACCCCCGTGCCCCAAGAAGTTTTACTTCAAAAACAGTGATACTAATAATTGTGTACAAAGGCGAGCGAATTTTTTATGGAAATGTCTGCCGACTGGGGTATAACCCGAGTACTAAAACATCGCGCTGACTTTTGACTTTTCAGTTATCTCTACGGTCATTGTCATTGGAAAAATGGAGAATGAACTCAGCTACAAAATATACATTATACACATCTGAATAACGCATAATTGCCTGTAACAATACAAAGACAATAATTTAATGAAATATGTGCGTTGTTTATTCGCTACTTATAACTATTTATTTATTGCCAATCAATTACTATAGAAACTGCCTGCTGCGTACAGTTGTGCAAACATACACACCTACATAACACACAAAGCGATGCTCTTTATTATAAGTTTGCTTGAAAATGGCGAGACACGTGGCGAGCCGATAATAAAGGTAGACTTGGATGAAATTTAACATACACAACACATATTGTGAGCTATTCTTGAGGTGTCAAAACCACTAAACTAGAGGAAATAAAGGCACTAAACTGACAACTTCCAAATCCGTCAGCTCTTGCGCGGTGGCCACAGATTCCATTTTCAAACACACCATTTTAATTAGTTTAGTTAGTATAGTTCGTGTCGCCTTCGGAATCGCAGGCATTATGTAGTGAGCTAGATTACCATATAGGATTATGTATGACTCATTAACTGATGCAAAAAGTTCCTAATATTGACCTATAGCACAGATACTAAATACAGATAGACCACCTAGAACAAAACACCGGCGTAAACTGAGATGCTACGGAAGCTTCTTTAGTTCGAGGCCATTATCGCTTGGTGCAGCACCATTGAAAAATTGCAAATACCACGAGATGGCGCTAAGATATACAGGATTTATTCTAAGATTAGCGCCACCTAGAAGTATGTTAACTGAAACCATGGCGCTTAAAGTATAAATCTTACTCCTCACGCCATCTCTTTTTTACGAAGGGTTACTAATTCTAATCTGTATGGGATGAGCACCCTGTGTCTATAGGCAAAAAATATGTCGGCTTCGGCCTTCCGCTTTGACTAAGGAACAGTACAACTATTGTCTAAGTATATGTATATTTGTGTAAATGTGTTCGCTCACCGTAAAGTCACCTTTATGTCTAGTGTATAGGGTTAGGTCCTTTTTATACGACTGCACTAGAAGGTGGGTAAATGATAAAGTTCCTAGGTACACGCAGACAAAGCTGCGGGCATTAGCCAGTAATAAATACATAACACATATGAAAAGGAAGCTGCAAGCTGAAAGGAATCGGCATTAGCAGCCGCACAGAGGGAGTTGCCGCGCGAGGCAGATCGGCCTATGTGGATGTCGTAATTGGTTGGTTAAATCAGGCACTTAACTAACACCCTAGACCGTTAATTAAAGACCGAAATTAAACCAAGTCAGTCAATCACGCTTATTTTGATTTAAATAAAGCGTAAACGTTAAGCAATCTGTCTTACCGAAAGCCGGCGTGTTGGTTAAAAATAAGAAATAAGAAATTTATTTGCAAAGGTAAGGGTAAAAAGGTTCTTACATATAAATAGAACTCCTAAGTCAGCTATTAAATTTTAGCATGCAAATTTTGAGATCTATCCTCATCAAGTTTAGTCTTGTTATTTGTTTAAATTAAAAATATAAAAAGCAACAAAATCCAAGACCAGTTTCACCTAAGTATAAAGTTAAGAAATTCGTCAACAGAGTAAAAACAGTTTTGCAGAAGCCAATGGAATAATTTACGTTTAAAAGTGTTGAGTGGCAACGTTTTTATGTCATCCGGTATTTTGTTATACACAATCAACACATTGCCGAGCAGTTTTTCAACATGATGGCTTCACGAAAACAGCTGATTACTTTCAGTCTATCTTTTTGGAAACGTTATTTTGTTGTTGGTTTGTTGTAATCAGTGGTTTTTTTAATTCAAATTTGGTCTTTGGTGAAAGCGTAAACATGTTGTCGACTCCGCCATGATTATTTCATTTGATATTTCTGTGTAATCGGAGCGGAGCGGAGCAAGGCGACCCCCTGTAGTTTCACAAAACCGAATTGTTTGCTTTAGGTCACTTTCTGTGCCAATACAAAATACAAAAAAATAATACAAAATCCTTTATTTGCTAAAAAGCGTTTTAAATAAGGTTACTTATGGTCTCCACACTTAGGTGAAACCTGTGTCATGAAAATACTAAAGATAGGTTGTGTTACTTCACAACTTTATGAACAACCCGGAGCCGAGCGAAGCGGAGCGGAGCGAGGCGACCCCACGTTATTTCACAAAACCGCATTGGTTGCATATATTACCCTACCAAAGTTGAAATGCGTCTTGTTGCCTAGGAACGTTTAGAAAACTCGATTAACGTTTCGATCACTCACTTGTCTGACGGAACTTGAGCGACATGTTTAAATGTCGGTCTTTAATTAACGGTCTAGGCCATAGACCTAGACTAGACCTAGGGTGTTAGTGAAGTGTCTGATTTAACCAACTAACTGCGACATGGACATACCTCGGCCGAGTAAGCGGGTAGCGCTCGCGTTTTTTCGGCCGAGTCGCATCCACCATAGGTTGAGCTGCCTGCAGCTCGCCCTGCTATCGACAATGTAGCGGCAGAGCGTATCTCACCGAACGAGTCCCGGTTGGACGGCGGCTGCGAGTCGTTGAGCGACGAGCCCGGACTCAGCAGCAGCGACGCGCGCGCTGACAGCGACGACAGTCGGCGCTCGGCCTCCACGCGCGGCGGACGTGAGCGCACCAGCTGCGCGCGGGCAAGCAAGCCGGTTAGTGACACGAGATATCTTTAGCGGCAATGGCGCTTAGTCTCAAAAGCTCAAGAAAACTTCTCACGCTATTGAAATCATCTCCATGGACCCGTATCTCTGTCGATAACGATCTCAATTCATATATTTTTTTAGGGAAACGCGTCGAGATTATCTCGGTTAGTCGTAAGGCGGATCGTGAGAATAACTTATTTTGCTTTCAATGGAGATATGCGGCATATCGATATTTTGACCATGGACATGATCTCGATAGCGCGAGAATTCCTCCTAGGTGGCGTTGGAATTTTTGATTGTATTGTATGGTATTGGGATAAAATTGTGTTGTACGGTAGGTACTGGGATAAAAAACAATAGCTGATGCATCATCATTAAAAGGCGAGCGAAGCTAGCCTATCAGCATTCCATAATTCAGCAAGCTTTATGAAGAAACTATTACAATTGAGCCACGTATCGCCATGAATGGTTGTTTTTATCTTCACATTGTGGACGGTAGTACTAGTATAGATTTTACGAGAACAAAAACAGCCATCGATGGCGCGCGTAATCACTACATGGCGTTATAGGCGAGGGCGCGCCTCAACAAAGCCTTTTGGATAGCGCGAGATACTGCCACTTTCGTGGAGCGATCAGGCTTACCAACCTTTGTGTCTAAACACACTATGCCGAAGTTACGCGAGCGAAGTTCGGCATGATTACGCCTGCAATGCTAATTGAATTACTGACGACACATAATGCCGAAATTACGTTGCGTTATAGCGTACAGCGTAATTTCGGTCGGGCGTAAGTTCAGCGGCAACTCATTAAGGTAACTACCAGGTAAGTTCGGCACTTATGGTGTGTCATATCAGCCGAATTCGTCGGAAGGTAAAATCAGCCGCGGAACTTCGGTCGCGTAACTTTGGCATAGTGTGTTAAGACTTAAAGCAAGCCCAGTATTGCCCTGATTTTTCGTACTAAAACTGATAAGATAAAGCAGGGCAGTACAGTTTAAGTCCTGCTTTAAAAGTTCGTATTAGGTCTGCAGAGCGCCTTTGCTCGATTGGTAATCCCCCCCGCTCACCTCCTGCCGCAGCTCCCGCAGCGGCGTGTCCCCCTCCCGCGCCTCCGCCTCCGCCCCCGCACTGCCGCGCTCCCCCCCCGCACCCACCGCGCTGGGGGGCGCGTGCCCGTTGGCCGACGTGTACCACTGAGACGAACTGCTCGTACTGGTGGTCGGGGACGCTTCCGTCTGCAAATCGTAGAATAAACATAAATTTTAGAATGATTATAGAAAAGAGAGGGCCGGAATTTGGGGGATGCACAGAAATAGCTGCAGGTTACATGGGTAAATCTGACCCGTTCGCTTGCCCGCGTTTACATGTTGAGCCACTGTTGTGTGTCCGTTTTGGCCCTGGCAGAATACCAGCGTCACAGATTCGTCTGTGACATTGCTGAGTCAGGGCCATTTCACTGCCGTGGTACAGTCCACATAACCACACAGACACAGAGGTTTTACTTAGTGCTGTCTATATAAATTGTTATTTTTTGTTGTTATTAATTTATGTGTCTTCGAAAAAATGATTTATCTATCTATCTATCTACCACTCACGTAGCATAAGGCACGCCACTCACGTATGACATAAGGCACGCCACTCACGTATGATATAAGGCACGCCACTCACGTATGAGGCGCATTTTACTTTACCACAATTAATTGCCAATCAATGCTTGCATGTAACGAGAAACGTCAATTCGTCGCGTGATATTTAAATACTTATAGTGAAATGCGCGTCATACGTGAGTGGCGTGCCTTGTGCTAGCCCAGGCAGAAATCGTAATGGGGTTGGGTGGAGGTGGGATAACATGTGCTATAGGATGATAGCAATCGTTGAGGCGCTGGGATCAACGTGATACACAATGCGCAGCAATCGACGATTGGTTCCATACACAAGGATATTTAAAAATCTAGATAAATATCAATAAATAGAATATTATTTACAAAAAGAATGCCACACTCGTCTCTCGAGCCGCTCAAATGTTATAATTGACTATCTCGTGTCGAGCTGCGATAGTCAACTTAGATAAATTAAAATTAAATAGAAACCCTGACAATAATTATCTAGGTATAACACTATGTTAAAATTCACAAACTGTAACACAAGCCGATGACGAACGAATCGCACAAAATGTTTAATCACAAAAGGAACTTCTAATATCTAGAGAAAATGAATGGTTTATTACTATGATAAATGACTCCGCGTCGAGGTGAAACATTAATATTTCAAATGTAACATTACATCTGAGTTTGGTCCGCTGCAGAAAAGTTGGCTCAAAGAGAGATACTGAAAGAATACGAACGACTTTTTATGACATGGTTTTAGACTTTTAGAGGGAGTGTAGTTATAATGCGGGAACGTATGCCTGTTGCCGGAATACATACTAATAGAGTCGATAGATAAAGAATTACCGTAGCTTAACCTCCAAAGTCGAGCCATTGTCATTCTCCAAAATTATAAAAAAAATACATTAAAATTAGTTTGACAGTGGGTACCAACGTCAAAAATTAGACATTCATTGACGTCTTGGTACCCACTGTCAAAATAATTTTAATGTCAATATTGTTCCAAGAACTCTTTTGTCCTTATGCTACCGTGGGTGTTAAAGTAATTCAATGAACCATTTATACATTTAATCACAATCCACGAAATATTGATGAGTCAAGTCCAGCCGAGACTGGCTGAGAATAGGCCGACAATTTCGCAATTTGATTGAATTAGAACTAGAGCTCGTCTAAGCTGAAATGACGCGCCCCACTCCTTAGTTTTGTATGACAAGTAAATACGAAACCAAGGAGTGGGGCGCGTCATTTCAGCTTAAACGAGCTCTAACTATGATTTATCTGTCTAAAACTACTTACAGGGTAGGTACTTTTTTATTTACAGAAAATATATTGACGTTGACTAAGTAGTATGATGATGATCATTTCTTTTTTAAATTGAATTGAATTACACAAACTCTCGAAATTAAAGGACAGGACCATAGTTGGAACGCGACTTCCTTTGAGCAAGCGTTGGCATTCTTTTACAAGAGGCACTTGACAAGACTGCGCGATTAAAGGTACAGTATTTATATTAGTTACTGTGGATATTTAAAAAAACCTCTAAAGCCGTATACTCAGGTCTAATACAGTTTGCAAAATTCTCGGCCAAATATCGGTCGAACCTTATTACAAGATTTTACCTTCCTCGGCCGGCGGTTCTGTTTGTCGCGCTGGCGTCGCTGCGGCAACGTCGGGAAACCTACGCTGCTACTACCGCGAGACCTGCCAAATCACACCACGAGTGTCAATACAAAACAGAGGGGAACCGGCAACTTCGTACAAGAGAACATGCGAATGTAAATAACGACTCACCGTGTATTGTTGAACAGTTGAGACAGTATTCCACTGGCGCTGCAATAAGAAATATACATTTAAATACATAATCTCAACTTGCAAGAGACTAGTACTTTGCGTAGGTACTGATACTAGATTTTCATCTAGATATAAGTGTTTACTCGTATACATTCTCATGCAGCCTACTTTGACCCACAAGCCTCTTCTATACAGAGCGCCAATCTTTAAAGTCCTGTGCTAAAACTGCTAACAGCATTGATCGTCATCTGGGCGCTCTGTACGAATAAACTAACTAAGGCGAGCTTATATCTAACAAGAGACTTCTTCCAGCAAACCATGATGGTTGCATTTGTGTGTGAACTCTATATTTGTGTGCGAGGGTGTGTGTATGTGCTGTGTGTGTCGTCGTAATCTTGTCCATCTTCTATGCGTGTTGCCGTAAATATATCGTTTGAAACCGAAGAAACTTCTCTTGCGCGATGTAGGATCGATTGTCTTTTGTTTTTGCTTGAAATCTTGCATGTCAGTATGCAGATCGCCCGATAGGTGACGCCACATTGCAACCGAAGAAACATTTTCGTATATATTTCGTATATTATTTATTGCACATTTAAAAAGATACAGAGAAGGAATATACAAAGGCAAGCTCATCTCTAAAAAGAGATCTCTTCCAGCAAACCCAGGATGGACAGAGAATATTAAAATACAGAACTGGTAGGCCTATGTGCTGAAATAAGTGAAAATAAAAAATAAATAAATCATATTACTAATCTACTGAATATACTACATAAAGAAGTATATGAATATTATGTATATTTATATATATAAACCTAACATAAATAAACTAATACATATTTAAATACCTTCTATATTTATTAGAGAGAGAGATAAAGCTCCTTTAACCGATTATTAAAAATAAAGAGAGATGGACTGTCCCTGATGGCGCAGGGAAGCGCGTTCCATAGTGAAATACCCCTAATCCGGTAGCCATGCTCGTATGCTACAGTATTGTGACGTGGAGTCTCTTGAACATCTCTTGCTCCATGTAGGATCGATTGTCATTTGTTTTTGCTTCACATCTTGTAACAGCATTCAGTTCTGCTCAACATAACGCAACGAACCCTGTCACTGCAAGCCAAAATTGTTTGATTGTTGGGAAGCAGTCTGGGGATCGCCTGATAGATGACGCAACATGTATGTGTGTGTGTGTCTGCGTGCGTGTCACCTCGGCGTGCGCGATGCGTCGGCGCTGCTCGCGTCGCGCGCGGACTCGCACGCCGAGTCGTACGAGCTGCGGAACAGCGAGCGGCGCATGCGCACCTCGTCCGACTGGTCCGACTCCACCTCCAGGCTCTGCCGGAATAGACAAGTCGAAATCACAATTCAATCTTCTGTAAAGAGGTCACCCCACGCTATGAGTTCTGTCAAAGAGTTCTTATATTCTGCTGTCGATGGAATATGATCCATACGATAAGTATAAATTTTGGATGCGAGCATGTTTGTACCTAAACTTGACTTTTGTTCGGGAGTGAACTCTCTGTACGTAGTAAGTACTATTAGTTAT
Source organism: Argyresthia albistria (assembly GCA_963457715.1). NCBI lineage: Eukaryota > Metazoa > Arthropoda > Insecta > Lepidoptera > Argyresthiidae > Argyresthia > Argyresthia albistria. The sequence continues at coordinate 6,666,322 of OY735273.1, forward strand.
TCTGTGCTGGGGATAAAGAAAAAAATCCCAGTTCTTGGATGTTTACGTGATGTCGTTGTTTCTGGCTCCCCCGACATAGGGTATCCTAGTGTGGGGCCAGAAGAAATGTATGTAAATGTCGATGATAGAGACACCTACCGGCGCGGGCCCGTACTTGCGCAGCGCGTCTTCGCGGTACTTGCGGAAGCAGTTCAGCAGGCGCTCGTGTAACTCGCGCTCGGCGCCGACCACGCGCGACGCCTGCACCGCCAGGCCTGCGGGATATCAACGTATTAGTCAGTGGCGGAATATGACCTGCTGTTGGATTTGGGTCTCCATCGTAAAAGCGCATGGTGTTGAAAGACGGATTTGGGTCAATACGGAAAAGCGCGATTTTAATGAAAGGCTTCGATAAATGTCCCTCCAGCTCTTTCTAAAGTTTTTTCTGCGTGCCGAGCGCGGGGGAAGGTTTTGTTGTTGGAGGTAAGGGACAGATATTTGAAGTTTGTGCTCTATCTTTCTAGCGTCACGATTCCCCCGCGGGGTGCTACGGGCACAGGTATATCATTATTTCGCAACATCTGCATGCTCGGGGTGCGTGTAGCGCTCGTGCTGCAGGAGGCTGGGGAGTGTAGACGCTGCTCTCAGCACAGTACCGTGCTCTATGTGCGGGATGAGCTGCGCGATGAGCTCCCGCAGCTGCTGCAGCAGCGGCGCGTGCGCGGGGTGCGCGGAGAGGTACGCGTCGCGCAGGAAGCAGCGCTCATACTGCGCCACGCCACCCTGCACCGCCGCGTCCAGAATACCTGCGGGAGTACAAATGCTTAGAACAGGCGCCGGGTCTATGCAGGAATTTTCATACATTTATGCTTCCCCATTTTTTTCTCAAGCTATTTGAAAGCCACCCACTAATAGCAGGTATGCCCGCCTGTGTTCGTGTTTGGTGGCTCCGGCATAATTTGAAGCTTTACTGTCCTGGAAACTAGGCCGTTTGGGCTTAGTAGGAGGTAGAGTAAATAAGTAAAGAGTTTTGCTCAACTGAGGCCGGAAGTCGCTTCAATTCTCGAGGAGTAAAGGCACGACACAACGCGAGACATTTTAAAGCCGCTAAAATAAGGTATCTATTGGTAAATCTGACACAATGTTATTTAAAATGTATATAGCTGCCTCAGAGGGGAAGGCTCAGGACCGAAGAAAATGGCGTTGTGAAGAGGTCTATGCCCAGCGGGTGGGTCAACATTATCTGATTGCTGCTGGCTGCCTCCTATTAGACGTGCAGCCATATTCATATTCCATACTCAACAGTATTATATCCTACAAAATCCGAAGTCATTCGCTAGGTAGGTATAACTCAAAAGTATTATGCAAACCATTCGGTCAAGATCAGTGCTGGTTGCAGGCTCAGGTAAATAGTGTTTTGTTAAACTGTAATGATATAATGGGTTTAAATTTAAAACTCCTGTCAATTTAGTATTTTTTCACCTTATTATATTTTGTACAACTCTACCTCTAGCACGTTTGATCAGTGACGTAAGCAGAAGACGGGGCGCGCGGTGCGCACAGCATTCTCAAGTCTCCATGTGCGTGTGTATTTTTGCTTGCAGTTATTCGGAGGTATGTTGTTTAGGTAATTATCGCGTAGGTATTTCCGATTTTGTATTAGAGTGATGTATCTGTTACGTAGTAACTATTATCTTATCTGTGGTGCAGCTAAAACTCTCGTGTCGTGTGTACAGTGTACGTCCTCGTACACATTAACTGATCACCACCCAGCACGCCAACGCAGACGGGTTGGTTTGGTCAAGCCTAAAACCGTGCAGGTACAGTTCTCGTGTCGTGTGTACAGTGTGCATGTGCGTGTGACACTCACCACTGAGCCGCATCGACAGCGTGTGCACCGGCAGGTCGTGGCGCGCCACGGCGGCGGCGGCGGAGCGCAGCTGGGCGGCTGCGCGGCGCATCTCCTCGACCGCCGTCTCCAGTGGCGACACCAGGTGCGTGCGGACTGAGGTGATAGCGCAGCACGCCAGGATGCCTGCCGAATAAGCATCGGTTATCACTACACTTCTGCGTGGCGAGACGCGTACGGGTATGGCTTGGGAGTGTATAGCAAGAGCGCAGAATTGTTTTGTTTGTAGCGCGCGGGGGCGCGTCTAGGCACCGTCGACAAGTCAAAACAAGTTTTTTTGGCGTCCTCGCTATTAGCACGCAATTCCGTACGCGACTCCAGGGCCTGGACGTTTTCACTAACAATCCCATTTAATTTTTTGTGGTTTCGCTTTGACATAAGTTAAAGGGTCATCTAGGCTACTAGGGGACTCCTTTTGAGAGGCCGGCCTCCGAAACAAACGATAGACAGCTAAGAAAAAAAGCTAATTATCCCCTAACTGTTGGTGAAATCAGGCAATAGGGTCTCTAAACGGTCCAAGTTCCAAAGATATCAAATGTGTGTGTAGTTTTTGTCCTGCGATTGTGATTCCTGTTAGCTCAGTTTCTGCCCTTTTCTGTCCTAGAAGAACGTGTCCAAAAGAAACAGATAAGAAGAAAGAAGTTCTACTAACGTTCTAAAGCATGTCAAAGGCTAGTAGGCGGCACGAATTGGCGGCATTTCTTAATCTATGAGTGGACAAAGACACCAAACAGCAAGAAGAACATTCAAGAAGAAATGGCCTGCTGTTGACCGACCAGATTTAGGTCTCTATCGTAAAAGCACAAGGTGTTGTAAACCGGATTTGGGTCGTTATGAAACGCATCGATAAACATCCCTCTAGCTCTTTCTGACCCACTGCTGTAGTACGTACCCGGTAGCGTGTCCGCTATCTGCATCTCGGTGCGCGCCAGCCAGCGCGTTGCGAACTCGTTCTTTTCGCCAGCACTGAGGCTCGGCTCTGTTGGCATTCACAAAATATACGTCTTTATACAAGGTGTTAATGAACTAACGCAAAATGAGAAACTACTTTGTTAGGGACACCATTCTGAGCAGAGCTCAGAGCAACTATATTTTTCACTTCCCAGTACATTTTGGCCTGAGTGTTGACTAACTGTTAACTGTTGGTGAAATCGGGCATTCGTCCTAAGACTGTTGCCCTGTCCCAAACGGTTTCAATAAGCCTTAATGAACAGATAAATCATACATTTTAAATGCACAATCGTGACCTCATGTCGTACCTGGCTGCTCCTGGGGTCGGTTGTGAATGAACTTGTTCACTTGGTTGTGTTGCCAGTAGTCCAGCACTTGTTCAGCCACCTAAAAAAACAAGTCAACTTTTGAACACATCATACGTATTAAAATCGATGATGATGAGGGAACATAACATATACAAGCACATACAAAATATGACTTATTAACACCTCACTAGGATTAGCGTGGGAACCAGAAATAAGAAATAAGAAATTTATTTGCAAACGACGAACTCAGTGGCGCAGCGGTTGTGGCTCTCCCTACAATTCGAGAGGTCCCGGATTCGAATCCCGGCAGGGGATAAAAAATAAAAACCTCAGGTCTTGGATGTCTACATGTTTGTGATGTCGCTGTCTCTGGTTCCCACGACACAGGGTATCTTAGTGTGGGGCCAGAACAAATGTATGTGCCTGTGTGTACATGTGCCGTTCATGTTATGTTAAGATAAGGGTAAAAAGTTCAAATGGAAACAGAATAAAAACCGTCCAAGTGCGAGTCGGACTCGAAGGGTTCCGTACCATTATCAATAAAAACCGCAAAAAAAAAATTTTTGGGAGCCCCCCCTAAATATTAATTTAATTTTAATTTAATTATTTATTTTTTAAGTAAATAATATACTAAATATATTGTGAACATTTTAAGCGTCTACCTGCTACCATTATCAATATCGAGCAAAAATGGCCTCCAGCAATACATTCAAGGCATTACAAGTTCAGACAAACAGTGGAGCTATCTGTACAGGTAGAATAGTTATGTCTTCGTCTTCGTCTTCGAGCGACTCGACTTGAAGAATAATTCGTCTACACAACTTACCTGCTCTCCCGAGTGTCGCTGGAGCTTGTCGCTGACGCAAGGATCTACGGCGTAGATCTGCAAGTCTGAAGGTCGGCGGTCAAGGAAATGGACAATATTCTATCACCATCATAGGTCCTCAGCCTACATCAATTCATTGCTAGGCATAGGTGTGTGTGTATATTACAGCCCCCCTAGACAAAGTGAAACGCTAACCGAAATGAAACAATAACTTTTTATGTATGCGGTTTGACATTTGGCTTCGCTAAGGTGACGTCACGTAGCGATGCCAAATGTCAAATCGCATACATAAAAAGTTATCGATTCGTTTCGCTAGCGTTAGCGTTTAACATTGTCTACAGGCACAGGAACCATTTCGAGCATATTTTGACCCTCTGATAACTCATAGTTTATCAGACCTACATACAGTACGGGGCCATTGTTTTGGCACGTCGGTTCCGAGTATGATACTCGGCGTTATAATAAAATAGGATAATTTAAAATTACTGAAGTTGAGCAGAAGATTCCACTCGCACTGTAAAATGGGTCCTGGCAGAATTACCAGCGTTGCAGTTATCTGCAACACATGCTGAGCCAGGGCCTATTCACTGCGGAATATGCACATGTATAGTTTCTTTCTATATATTTTTTAAGTTTTGTGAGGATCTTTATTGTATTTGTGTGTATTCTTACAGTGAATAAATGGATTATCTATCTATCTATCTATCCATCTGTATGAATTTATGGTCAATAAAAAAAATGACTCTGAGTCGCGCCGCACCCCGGCTACAAACAAACCGTTATTTTGCGCCCTCGCTATAGCTATTGCCATGCGATTGTTATGCGATTTGCGGCCCGAGAAGGCCAGTAATTATTATAAGTAAAGGATACACTGTCTATCGGACTCGGTCACGGCCGGCCCCGGCGGGTCGAGTGTACCCAGCACGACCGCTTGCGGCCACTCGTCGAGCATGATCTCGCGAAACTCGCCGAGTTGGACGAAAGCGCCTGCGCGGAAGATGAAGCCCTGTGGAGAGCAGTTGCGTTAGCTGTGAGATAGATGGCGGTGATGTTGTGGAGTCGGGGTTTAGTGCAAACCTGCATCGCGTAATTGGTATTGTAATTTTGGGTATTTGACTGTAAGGGGAGAATGAGCCATGTTTTTTCGCACTGCTTGGAAGGGGTAGAGGCGCATGGGTAGAAGAGACATATAGTGGGTAAGAGTTAGTTCAGGTTCAAAGAAACCTAGCGGGCATTAGGGTCAACATGAGATTTACGTCGTTAATGTATCTCATAGCCATCCTAAATGTGCAAGCGCGAAATAAATGTCGTACTCGCCACAGAACCGTCATTTTGGCAGTGCGTAAATACGCAAGTACGTGAAAGTAAGCCTTGCCTCTGCCGTATGGGAAAACGCGTGACGCTATATCATGTTGTTTGTAGATGAGAAGCCTTGTCCGTAGACGATGACGCGGTAGTGCTGCGGCGGCGGCTGCCTCGGGCCGCGCAGTCGTCTGTACTGCTCCGCGAGTGGCTAGCAGACTGTACTGCGCCTGCTAGTCACACAATAGCCCCGCGCCATGCTACACATGCAGCGTACTTACGTGCGGCCGTAGAAGTGTCTCCGGGAAGCCGCGTCCGTAGAAGATGACGCGGTAGTGCTGCGGCGGCTGCCTCGGGCCGCGCAGTCGTCTGTATAGCTCCGCGAGTTGCGTGTGCAGCTCCGCTAGCAGACTGTACTGCGCCTGATAGCCAGAGAATAGACCAGTTTTAGTAACAGGTATACTCTACTAGCTGACCCGACAGATGTGGCTCTGTCTAAAGCTACTAACGACATCTATCGATAGATGGACGATACCTTTGAGTTTTGATATTTATTTCTCTCAATAAGACCATTCCCTAAGAAGAGTACAGGGAGGCAATTCTGGCGCAAGCGAGATCATGTCCATGGTCGAAATATCGATTTTGAGATACCGAAATCTCTATCAAAAACAAGAAAAATTTATTCTTACGACTAGCCTTTCGACCAACTGAGATATATCGAACCGTTTTCCGAAAACCGAAAACCGATATCTCGACTGGGGAGATGATCTCGATAGCGCGAGAATCGAGGGCCAGAAAAATTCCACCGTTTGCGAGATTCGGTGATGCTTTTCAACAGTGAAACAAGGAAATCGAGATGATGATGATGAACGAAGGATGACTTCACCGAGTATTTCGAGGTCCTCTGTTTACTTCCAGAAAACATTCAACACTAGACAGGCACTCTAAGATAGCAGGAAATATCCCATGTACCCAAATTCAGTCTAACTTCATGTCATTATTACGCAAACGCGGGGAAGAAAACTAATGCGTTAGATTATGGTGCTCTTAAACGGGCCAGGTATTGCTGCAATATGTAGCCGGCAACTATTGGTGTCCCTCTCTTACTCACATGTTAGAGAAAGACACCAATAGTTGCCGGCCACATATTGCAGTGAAAAGGTTAGCACCATTAATGCATGGGTGTGTACATGAGGGGGCCTATACTGCTCAGAGCACTGCACTGCGGTTCCTTGTCAAGATGATGACAATGATGATTATAATGGGTGACAAGAGTTCCATGCATGAATCTAACTCGTGAGCTTGCTCCCACGCGTTTGCCGTTTAATCAAGTCAGCAGCTATTAGTATACATAGCAATAGATATTAGTAAGGCTGGTGGACTGAATAGTAGGATATGACTGGTTTCGTAATGAAGAAGCTGTATAATGATATTTTTACAATGCAAATAAAATAATAAGGAAAACGAGGACATGAGCGTAGGACGTGAAGAAGGCTAGTAACAAAATTTGAATGTGTCCGTCGAATGTGCTCTTGATGATATTTTATCTCTATTTTCTTCTACCGCCGGGCAGGCACACACGCGGGCGCAAGGAGGCCGTGACAGATTAAGCATTTATAGAGGTACGTTTATGATATAAATTGTACTGCTTGTCTTATAGTTTATTTACTTAGTCGTTTTAATAACTGTACCACGTGATCCCCAGTTGTGCAGGGTTCATCACGTGACATTGGCGAAATTATTGTGGCAACACACGATAGAAGCCACAGATCAAAAACTTAACTTAGATTCCATATTTATGTTGTATTGTAAGTAGTGTCCGTAATAAGTAATAACATTTTTATTTATTTTCAGAACTCTCCTGATATTACACTCTTTCCTGTCCTGCCTAGGTTTGCTGGTAGAAATCTCTCTTTAGAGATAAGCTCGCCTTTGCATGTGATGTGTTTTTTCCAGTTAGCTTTTATGTGCAATAAAGAATATATGAGATACCTGAGGCTCGTACAGGGCGACGAGTTCTTGCACGGCTTGGATCGCCACCTCCCACTGTTGCCCGTCGCGCAGCAAGTTTATCACTCGCGCCGAGAGGTCCTCCTGCAACCCAAACAACACTTATCACCATCGGCAGGCCTCCGTCACTGAATGTACTCGCGCGCTATAATTACCTACCGCCCGCCCGAGCTCTCGGGCGCCCGGCTATGGCCAGGCGCTGATCAAGTCAGTATGGTTGTCGCAAGCCAAGCGCACGCACGTTTTGAACTGTGTTCGTATCGTACGAGTATCTGCGATGCGAGGCAGCCCTGCGATAGTGTGAGATCGCGCGGTGCGAGGCGATCACAACTGTACGCTTGAGCATTTAGGCACATTTTAGCATGCAGCGGTTGCTGACGCGACGGAGTAGGCTATTATAGCAGTAGGTATTGGAAATTTCCTACTGAGTGAAGTATCTGTTACGTAGTAACTATTTAGTAATCTGTGACGGGGTATTAGATGGATACCCCGATTCTATTAGGAATTTGTTTCGGGCGCTTTCGTGTTTAGTAGGTCCCGGCTAAAGTGTATCCAATATAACAGGCAACTTGACAGATGTCAATCTTAGCCTGTTAGTGAGGGGATATTGCTCATAAAAATCGATTAATCAAAAGAATCGATACACCCTTTAAACATTTGTGAATCGGAAAGACGTCTAACATTTCATTCTTGATTCTTCAGTTACCTTAAATATGGTTGAAAATGATATAACAATATCTTGTGCTAATATGAATGATGGAAATGACAACTCTTCTGTTAGTTCAACAATTTCGATTCTTTCCGATTGTTTTGGTAACATCCCTAGTGTTTAAAAAGTGGATTTTATGAAGTTTTAGGTTAGCTGTCAAGTTGCTTCTAAGCATGGATAGAGTATACTACCGCTACTCGGTGGTAGTAGTCGCAAAGCTGCGTCAGAGGCTGCTGGATGTCTTCTGACAGTCGGGTTGATTGCTCTTGCTTCTGCTTGGCTTGTACATTACAACCAGAGACTATACATCAATTGACTGCGCCTGCGGGGGAATGCGGCTCGCCAAACGTTTGTTGTATCCAACAAACGCAGCCATATTATGACGGGCCGCCAGACAGTTTCGCGGCGGCTGACCAATCACAGCTCTCTTACCTCGTCCCCCGCCGCCCGTAAATTGGTGAGTTGTGTTTCAAAGGAAAGTGTATCTATGCGCTCTCCACTGCATAAGTGCTCGCTGATTACGACATACCTTGAGCCGCCTGGAGGTGGCGGCGCAGCAGTCATCGTGTGCCAGCTCGCGCGGCAGAGGCGCGTCGTCCCAGCCTAACAGCGCGGCGTGTCTGCGCAGTGTGAGCCCCGCCTCCGCCCATTGTTTTACGCCGCAGTGTAGATCAGCTAGCGAATGGATGTACCTGCACACAATATTAGCTGCTTGTACTTCTATCTATCCAGCCTTTAACACCCATTGTTGAGTAAACGCAGAGACTATATATCTGTAGGTACCTGACATACCTACATAGCTGAACTTTGTTACCTACTAGGTCAGATGCAATCTAGAGCAACCTCAACATAGGCAGATTCATAATGTATTTATAGTTGGATATTTCAATATAATAAAGAGTCTTTACTGGTCCGCGTCTCGCTTCACTGCTCTCTCCTATATACCTAGCCTTGGGTACAGGAGAGAGTCGCCTCCTCTTCATTGGTGACCACGACTATACATCACGCTCAAATTCATCTCGGAAGACTATTAAACTCCGAGATAATCCGAAAAGGACAATACTAATCCAATAAATCTAGGAACAAGTCTTAAGTTGAAGCATTTTTACATAATTGAAACAAAAAGTAAACTTTAGAAAAAACCGACTTCCACAAACCCTATTTGATTAGATTGAGTTTAATACTAACTGTAACCCCTTATCCCCCCCTCCCTTGGGGAATTAATTTTGTCAAATGCTATATCAGTGCTACCCCACGCGACTAAGGAACCCCTGTACAAAGTTTCATGGCTCTAGGTCCACCGGTTTAGGCTATGCGTTGCCTGCCCGTCAGCCACGCATTGTATTTGTACCTAGTATTGAGCAGATCTGGTGGCCATATGTGGTCTTCATCAGCAGTTCCGCATCACAATATTATGCTTACCATGTGCATTTGCACGAGTTATTATGAAAAACACAAAAATCACTATAGGTCTGCCTATAATATTTGAAGAGTTCTC
>OY735273.1:6676013-6981032 GCA_963457715.1 Argyresthia albistria
GAACATGTCCAGTAGAACGCACACCGTGCGTCGCTGCAAATAAAACACCAGTATTAGATACACCTTCGTCAAATATTAAACTACAAAAATAAAATGAGAGGCGGTATGTGTCTCGGCTGCTATTCGATAGTTGGTCGTCGCTCACGACACAGCTTTGCGACTACTAAGGCTAGGCGCATGCTGGAGACGCAGGCGGCGCAGCACAGCACAGACAGAAATTTGCTGGCAGGGCAGTTGAGGCAGACACAGGCGCCCAGCGCATGCTGCGACATGCGCAGAGCAGACGTAATCAGTCGCACACAGCACGCGGAGTCCATTCGCGTCCTAGCTACCACAAGGAATAGACATTTGATGACAAAATTAGTTCGGAGTCAGAATCTGATAATGAAATGTACGGGTTGTTGCTGCTTTACAGTTTGTAACAAACAAAAACACGTCTCGACCTGCACGCGTGTCGCAGGAATCTGTGCCGGCACTACAACGAGACGCAGAGCAGGGCAGACACATGTCTGCGTTGCACGTGCCTGCGTCGCAGTATACGTAGCTCAAGGACGTTCCATACTTTACAAAAACTGCTCTGCCCTGCGCTGCGCGACCTGCGCCACCTGCGTCTCCAGCATGCGCTTAGCCCCGGCTATTGATAGCAGCCGGAACCTGCAGCTATTCGGAACACGACGAAGGCACACGAAACAAATGCCACATAGAAAAGGACACCCATCCAAATACCACTCCCGGAGAAAGAGGCCGCCATTGGGCGGAGAGCAGATAGCTCAAGATCGGAACAAATAGAAAGTATTGACAGCCTTTTACCCCAGCTGTGGTGTGACAGGATGAGATGAGTTATCTACTTTCGAAACCCGCTAAAACACAAGGCGTAAGGTTGAAAATAAGGGGGCGTTCATGGCGGGTTTTTGCAACTAGACGACTCAGATGATAATGATGATGAAGGTGACCCAGTACCCGGCTCGGCCAGGGGTCAAACGATTCAAAAATTCAGAAGATAAGCCACATACAAACCTAAGAGCGGCGTCTTCAGACGAAATAGAAATAGAAATATATTTATTTGACAAATAAACACAGGGATAATAATAAAAATGTCAAAATGGTTTGAACTCAGCATATGTTACGTGTAGCAGTGAGCTGCACGTAACGCTGGTTTTCAGTTCACGCCATTTCCTAGTGGCACCAGTCGCGCCATGCACCAAAGGCAACATCAAGAAACGATCGAAACGAAACGACATGTTGAAGCGGTTTAACAAAATAAAAATAATTAATTTCGCCAAATCGCATCTCAGTGCTACCCTACGCTACATAAGGAAACCCTGTACAACGTTTCATGGCTTCAGGCCCACCGGTTTAGGCTATGCGTTGCCCGTCAGCCACGTATAGTAGATTGTATTTATACCTAGTATTGAGCAGTACTGGTGGCCATGTGTGGTCATCATCATCACATCCGCATCACAATATTATGCTTACCATGAGTAAATGCACGAGTTATTATCAAAAACACAAAAATCCCTATAGGTCTGCCTATATTTGAAGAGTTTCTTCGATTTCTCCAGGATCCTGACATGGTTTCAATGGGAAGGTAAACCCTTTCAAACAAAAAATATATTTTCCAAATCAGTCCATACGTCTAGGCGTAATCGGGGCACATACATTAAAAAAAACCAACGAATTGTAAACCTCTCCCCTTTTGTGAAGTCGGTTAAAAAGGAGGAAGTCTCTCACCAGCAGATGGTCCGGCTCGTCCGGCTTGTGATCCTGCATCATGTTCGCCGCGGCCCGCAGCACGGCCGGCAGCGTGCGCACGGCCAGCTCCACCCGCCCCGCGCCCCCGCCGCCCGCACCCCCCGCGGACACCAGCGACACGCTGCAGCCGAGCGCCTGGACGCACAGCTCCACCTGATGTCGACATATTGTAACTTAACAGGGAATAACTTGCAAAACAGTTAAGAATGTGGAAAAATCATTGTTTTTTTCGTAACTCAGTCACGAATGTAAAAAAAAGTTCGTAACTGGTTGCCAAAGTCAGGGGCCCTACCGCGCAGCCGCTCTGTCAGCATCGGCTTAGTGTTTGACTTGCCGTAATGTCATAATGATAAAGTCCATTCTTGCGCGTTTAAACACGATGCCGATGCCGGCACCGGTTGCGCGGTAGGTGGGCTGGTTAGGAAAATGGACGAAGAGATTCTGTCCAACTACGGCGGGAAAGTCAGGGACAGAGCTATGCGCTAAATAAAGCGGGAAAGGCTCAGTTCCTCACCCTCCTGAGGGCCTGCAGCCGAGCGCTGGATGTACAGCTCCACCTGGGGTCACCAGTTGTTTGATGGTCATGGTGTATCGCGCGTGTTGAGAATGGGATGGAGCTTTATCGAGTAAATAAGTAAGTAAGTCGAAGTAGTAAGTAATCAATTGTCATGCGAATTGAAAGCGTAGACGTAAAATATTGTCATTTTCGTATGACATGTCGTAGGCATTAGACCTTGAACCTAAGAACCTTGTCAAAGTAAATCGGCGACCTCGCAGTTCCAGAAGGTTCCACCCCATTCTCATTGCTCGCGGATAGTATTGGTATGGATCAGCTTAGGAACCTAAGCTGAATCACATTGTGGTAACCCCTCTGGCTCGACACGTAGCGCCTTAATATGGAATTGGAACCAGATAGCTACGCGGGTTTTGTCTCAGGAAAGGGAGGCACAGAGCTATTTAGCTGTCCTTCACCGTCCCGCGACAAAAACCACGCCGCTTGCCGACACCAGCGACACGCTGAAGCCGAGCTCAGGGATGCACAGCTCTACCTAGTGTCGACACTTGGCAACTCAATATGGTATTCAGCACACGGCTGCTGAACAGAACCAGACAGACAGCATGTCAAGCGCGGCGCACAGCTCTGCCCCAGTTTCCCGCGACAAAAACCGCGCTCGGCAGGCTACAGACGAGAACTTGGTTACAGAACTCCATCTTTTGTGTCGACAGTCGACACATACAGTTTCCGTAACGTCAGACACTGAGCGACAGGGATGGCATGTGAGTAATACTTTCGAGCGCGACTGTAGCCATCGCTCGCTAAACAATGAAAATCCGGTTTGAACGATCAATGAAAGATAGGTAGAGCTCGTCTAAGCTGAAATGACGCGCCCCACTCCTTGGTTTTGTATTTAATTGTAATTCAAAACCAAGGAGTGGGGCGCGTCATTTCAGCTTAGACGAGCTCTATACAGGAGATTTTTTTTTCATAAACAGTACTTCAAACCGGATTCAAACGTGATTTTAGGACACCTAGCGTTGGAAAATGTGCATGTGAATCTATTATTTATATTGTATTCTATTTGTAATTTGTGTCGTCTTGGCTTCGGCTGTAAAGGCACAGATATTTTAAGTTAATAAATAATAATAATAACAATGTTTAGATGGGTTCCCCGAATGTTCACCAATGGATGTAATGGCACAGCACATATGATCTTTTACTCACCCCACTCCAATCGGTGATGCTGCGTGGAATCATACAATTTACGGTTACAAACGAACAAACACACATTATGTTAAGCATTAGGATGAGAAGTTAATCGTTTTACTTAGAGGCTGTGAAATGATTATTATGTAATTATGATTATATTCCAGAATCTGTCTGTCTGCCAAAACCAGAATTTTGAGCCCTCGCTAGAGCCACTGTCACACGATTCGCTTGCAGAATCACAGCCATCTCTGTTTTCCCGTCCCGGCGTAGTAAGCATCACACACGATAAATTATCACATATTTTTTGGCAGAGTGGTTTGACTATTTGTTGTTAGTGTTGGTTGAATGGTCAGTGTGTGGTCTTTGAGTAAATTATGTATACTACTAGAGAAGATGCCTCAACTTGACTTTTTGTCACATTTACACAAGGTCTAAATGAATTAACGCAATATAAGAAACTACTTTGTTAGGGACATCATTCTGAGCAACTTTCATTATAAACCGATTTGAACAGAGCAACATTATTTTTCACTTCTCCATACAAATCAGCTGACCCACTTAGGCCAAAATGTACTGGGAAGTGAAAAATAAAGTTGCTCTGATCAAATCGGTTTCATAATGGAAGTTGCTCAGAATGATGTTACTAACAAAGTAGTTTCTCATTTTGCGTTAATTCATTTACACCTTGTAGAAGTCAATTGACTACATTAGGCTCAGTTTGTCTCGCTCCGCCTCCCGCGCCCCCGTCATCAAGTCGTGACACGTTGTTAGGGTTTCGTACCCGAAGGGTGCCAAACGGGACCCTATTACTGAGACTTCGCTGTCTGTCCGTCTGTCTGTCACCAGGCTGTATCTCATAAACCGTGGCAGCTAGACAGCTGAAATTTTCACAGATGATGTATTTCTGTTGCCGCTAAACAACAAATACTAAAAAACAAAAGAAATTTAATATTAAGGGGGGCTCCCATACAACAAACGTGATTTTTTTGCTTATTTTTGCTCGATATTGATAATGGTAGCAGGTAGACGCTTAAAATGTTCACAATATATTGAGTATATTATTTACTCAAAAAATAAATAATTAAATTAAAATTTTATTACTATTTCGGGGGGCTCACATACTTTTTTTTTATAGATACGGAACCCTTCGTGTTCGAGTCCGACTCGCACTTGGCCGCTTATTTGTTTGAGAAAGCGTCTCTACACGTAGTAATAGCACAGGGTGCTCATCCCATACAAATTAGAATTAGTAACCCTTCGTAAAAAAGAGATGGCGTGAGGAGTAAGATTTGTACTTTAAACGCCATGGTGGCACTAATCTTAGAAAAATCCTATATATCTTAACGCCGTCTCGTGGTATTTGCAATTTTTCGATGGTGCTGCACCAAGCGATAACGACCTCAAACTAAAGAAGCTTCCGTAGCATCACAGTTTACTCCGGTGTCATATTTTGTTCTAGGTGGTTTATCTGTATTAGTATAATATTATAGTAAGCATCTGTGGTAATACTAACTCAATGTGTGTTGATACATACCAGCTGCCGCTGATGCCTGTACTCATGTAGCGCCCGCGAGTCCGCACCGAGGAGCCGAGCCGCCTTGCTGACCGACCGGGACCCGTGCACCGCGGCCGCAGACTTCTATAGCGACTAGCCAGTCAGTATTGCCTATCGATATCGATAGCCGGAATACCAAATGTTTCGGCTGGCTATCGATAGCGAGGATATCGATTGTTCGGCAACACTAGTTGCTTGATACATGCACTAGCCTCGTTTCACTCTGTTTCGTTAATATTATTCTTGATATTTTTACAATCTGAACTCTTATAAAGGCGACGAATTTTGGTGAAGTCATCGCAAAACTCGGGAATAGGCTGTGCGTGTAAGAAGCGTTTATGTGATTAGCGATACAGTAACATCTATACCTGCATGTGTGTGTGTGTGTGACACGTAGAATTTCAGAATGACCGAATGACAAATACTTAATTTATTTAAATAGCAATAATTACATACAAGATGCATGCAACGTTTCCTATACAGGGTGTAACATAAAGGTGTAGTCATATTTTAGGGGGTTGTTAGGGACATCATTCTGAGAAATTTTCACTATGAAACCGATTTGATCAGAGCAACTTTATTTTTCATTGCTCCATACGTTTTGGTCCGGGCGGTCAGCTGATTTGTATAGACAAGTGAAAATTAAAGTTGCTCTGATCAAATCAGTTTCGTAGCGAAAGTTGCTCAGAATGATGTCCCTAACAACCCCCGAAAATATGACTTCACCCTTCTGTTACACCCTGTAGAACATGGCCGATTTTGTCATGAAATTTTACAATTAAACTTTGTAGAATACTTGTACACACACACACACACAAACTTGTAGAGACGTCCATGCAACACATCAAGAGTTTGCACAAAATTTAGTTGAGTAACATCGAATACACTGTTATCTGAAATAATCATTAGTGTTGTTATAACAACACAGGCTTCAGAATTAAAAGTAACACTCAAAGGTAATAACTTGTATAGAGGACAAAATATACTGTATAAATGAGAAAGATAGTTTAAATAATAATAGATTAATGTAATGTGTGAGTAAATAGGCACGGAAGTGTAACAAACATACTATGCATAATCTAAGAAACTACAAATGTACCACTAATTCAATATCTAGATACCTGCTCGCACTTTACATACTTTCTACATAATTATTGATTCGCGTTTTATTTACTTCAAACGTAGTTTGAGACACTACAAAGGGGTTTGAACATTTTTGTATGGAGTCTGGGGTACTTGGAACTTGCCATAAAATTTCGCTTTTTCGAGTACACCTATATGACGGAATATTTGAACTGAATTATCTCAGAAAGCCTTACGACAACTTACGACATTAGTCAAAGTTATAAACATTGTTGTTTGTAATTAAATTCTCGACCGATGGACGTGTGTTTTATAGGTGTACACGAAAATTGCGACATTTTAGAGAATTTCAACTACCGTATCCCAGAAAAGCTCGAATGTCTTTATCAACTATTCAAATAGGTACGTATCTACTATATGACAGAATCTGAATTGATTAAATCAATAAGTTTCGTAACTGGCTTCGAGAACAATTCCATCCCCCCTCCTTCTCCAGATCCACTACTGAACGAAATCACCCAGAAATAATAGGTAACTGTGTCGGGCGCTCGCGAAGAGGGACAGGGAGCTATACAAGTATCAAATCGAACGAAACTACTGCTGCAACACAACACACTCACAAGTGACATACAACATGCTCACACACACATAGACAAACGGGTGTAGTTAGTAAACAATCAATCATAGACCAAAAATACTACGAATCAATTTCATTGGTGAATCAATCAGTTTCATATGGTGAACTTTTTAATGATTGAGTTTATAGCGCAGACATTTTGTTGCTTTTGACTATCTTAAAATATTCTAGTCAAAGAAGATTAAAAGATCGAAGAAGATTAATTAAGGTAGAACTTTTAATTATGTAGTGATATTGGTGACATATTAATCATGATACTTAAATGTACAAATATTAAAGGGATATATTAGAATAGTTACATGGGAGTTATTATTTGAATGGTATTGATTACATGACAATATTTAAGAAATATATTATGCTTAGATTTATTTGTGTCAAACGAGTAAGAGAAGTTTTGTAGGATAACTATGTATGACATTATCTGAAATATTTCAAGGTCTGACAAATGAAATGCAGGTTAACACTAATATCAGCTTCAACATTGACATTCAAATTAAAATAATGCGCTTGCAGATCTGTGTATGTGTTACAAAGTTATGACAGAAAGCACACTTATAAACCGAAGACATAATTAAAGAATTATTATCTTCTGTATGGTCGCAAGACTTTGGCCTGTTCAACTGGACGAAGAATCGAAAAAAATTGTTTCGTTCAGTCTATTTCGAATAAAAACAAATGGATCAGATAAAAAAAAATTTACCTATTAACTTTTCTTCTGTGTAGTTAACTGCCTTTATTAAAATGCGCTTTTAAAATACCCTCCAAAACGGTTCGTTCGTTAAATTATAGATATAAATTGTATTAGATTCGTCCGTCTGTATATTTTGTTTACCCCCATTAGAAATTCACAACTCCAAAAATACATGGCATGTGAAAGTCGAACCAAGTTTAGTGCTTGTTTTACATCTGCCGGGCCTAAATGTCAGTATTATCAAAGTAACTCAATAACTTTGGGTTAACGTAATGGCGCAAGTGAGTTATATTGATGTGTGCAAAATTGCTGAACTATGATTGGACTGCGCGCTACATTGTGTGCATCTCACGATGCGGATGCGACATCAGTGGCATGATTCTCGCGCCTTCGATTTACGGATATCGACACCTATATTGACCGATTCCCATGCTAAATCACTCGATATAGGTGTAGATATCGTATATCGAATGCGCAAAAATCATGCCACTGAACACATGTCAGAAGTCGATATTGACGACCAGTTATACAACGTCAATCAATAAGTTAGTGACAGTTATCAGAATAACACAACAGGGGCCCGATGCTGCTCTGAGAAACGCACTTATATTGGATCGCTATCGCATCTAAAACACCCAATTATTGCAATTAAATCGTAAAGCGCTTGCAATCTATTTACGATATATTTGCGATTCTTTAGGGGCATACCAAATGACGCCATTTTGGGTGTTTTAGATGCGATAGCGATCCAATATAAGTGCGTTTCTCAGAGCAGCATCGGGCCCCAGGCTTCTTTCTTTAAATATTAGAAGTAAATGGTAAACTTTGTTTTACTAATTCGGCCCAGTGGGAGAATAGGTTTGCATCGAATAGGTCGCAAGTAAGAAAGAGAATTAGCACGAAATTTGTGTCAACTTTAACATTGGTACAATATCTATGGAATATGAAAGTTGACTGAAGTTTAGTGCCCTCGCCTGACTTTTAAGTAACATAGTTACAAGGTTGTATAAATGATCGAAAATGTTAATATTATAATTTTTTTAATTGGTTTTGGTGATAAGTTAGTGGTGTTAGTAACTAAAAGTTAATAGCATGCATGTTAGCCTGTTAACTACAGAGTTAGTTACATTAGATAAGTACATTACACTAGCCAATAAGTATATAATTATAGTCTACCTATGACAAAACATTTACCTACATGTGAAAAACACTTAGTCAATTTGGCCGTGATCCCAGATTTAAAAAAAAACACAATAGTGATTTGGCTAGTATAGTGCATTGGCAACGCCTTAGAATTAGTTCTTATTTGCTTGATTGTGACGGTTTTTTAACTTAAATTTTCATTGCGACAAAATGCCGATAAGCCCTATTGAACATATGAATCATTATTAGTTAGTAAAATTACATTTATACTTATGGACTTATTAAAAGAGCCTATAAATTGTAAAAGTAAAGAACAGAAAACTAACTTTTCAGTTTCAAATAGCTCATAATCCGTAGCAAATAAGATCTATTTAAAGCGCGCTATCATGCGTGGTGCGAGCTTACCTTGTGCTGTCGTGACGTCATTCAGAAGCACATACCTGCGATTACTCCACTGTGTCGGCGCCAGTCGCATTCCACTATCAACCTTAAACGCTCGACTTACCGCCGCACTCAGAGAGATTTAATCAACCATTAAGTCAGTTCCAAATTTGAATTTACATGCAAAATCCTTTACTTAGTTTTCCTTAATGAATCATTAAATGTCTCTGGGTACGGCGGTTAGTCAAAAATACTTTACGGGAGCTTTCCATTTCCAATACTTTGGTTTGGTTAAGTAACGTTGTTATGTTGTTTGTTACTTTTTTTTTTAATTTGTTTTACAGGTGGAAAGCTCACGTATAACACGTAATTGTGTGACGTTCAGTACAGTAGTGTGCATTGTGCCAACAAAAGTGAAAACAGTTACAACACAGTGTGTGGACATTCACGAACATTGACCAAAACCGACGAACGGTTAGTGAGGGTAGACCACATAGCACGGTGAATTAGACGAAGGGATTGCTCTCTCTGTGAGAGCTGTGACTCGAAACAAGTGAGAGCGAAACGTCAATCTCCTTGTTTTACATATGCCGTGATGTCGACGTGTGCACATTGCAGAAACAAAGGACATCCAGAATAAAATACAGTAAGCTACGTCAAACCAAACTAAAACATTCTAATAATAATTTAACTAAATTGTATGCAACACTCTATTCTGTGGTTGCAAATGTTGAGCAATTAAATCAAAATCAAAATAATAACAAATGACAATTATTTTTTAAGCCAGTTAAATTTCCCTGTAATCAAGGAAGCACAGTATTTATCTGCACTGTTCTAACTTACATGAAAACTATTATTTTATTACTTATTTTTTTTATCGCAAGTCATCTATCAAGTTAGAAGAGTCTAGTTACATAAGACGTCTTATCATGTCTGATCCCTTTCGGCGACTCTCGTCTATCCGAAGAAAATCCGACCGAATGCCGAAGTTCTGCCGTTTGACAGAATCTGTGAAACAGCAGGGCCCGAATTCTACTGTACACAAGCATACCACAAGCCTGGCACAAGCTTCAATACGACGCATTTGGTATTCTACTCAAACCGGAATCGCAATTCACAAGTGAAAGCCTGACGCCAGCCTACTGCCCGACAGTAGAATACGAAGTAGGCTGGCGTCAGGCTGGCGCTTGTGAATTGCGATTCCGGTTTTAGTAGAATACCAAATGCTTCGTATTGAAGCTTGTGCCAGGCTTGTGGTATGCTTGTGTACAGTAGAATTCGGGCCCAGGACATCGGCATTCGGTCGTAATAACTGTCAGGGACTTGATTCTTGTACAATGATGAGTTCGTGTGAAAATCCGAGTCGGACCTCCAGGCCTAATACCCACTCAGGTTAGTCAGCACAGCACCTAAACAGTACCTATTGCGTTGCTTTTTCGTACTAAAACTTATACTGTTTAAGTCCTCCTTTAATGCCCAGTTTCCTGTGCGTTTCAAACACACATCCTCTTGTACCCTTACACACAGACATATTTGCATTAGGGATTAAATCTAAATAAATATGCATCCGACAAGCCGACAAGTTACACAATATCGGGACACCTTTTACCCGGTTTTTTTTTTAGATAAATTATATTAGGAATCCGCTTCCATACTTTTACAGCTTAAAACAAACTATAGGTAAATATACATCAGAATATCCTCCGATCACTGGTTATTATTCAGCACCCAGAAAACCGGGCGTAAGAGTTGGTATTAGGCCTCCCGACTGACTATACACACATGCATACTATTGCATACACACCTCGTTGTCAGCCTTCAGCATAGCAACAACCGTGGCAGCGAGGTGCTGCAGCAGCGCCGCGCCCCCCGCGCCCGCGCCCAGCACCCCGCCCGCTAGCTCCAGTAAGCACTGAACGCGCTGCTTGCCCAGCACCGCTAGCGGAAGTGCGAGGAGCACGCGCACCGTCCAGCCGCTGGAAGACGAAGGAGTTCAAGCGAAAGCCGATAGATGGCGCCAGGGTAACACCCAGCGCTAGTGCGACCGAGACTGGCCGAGAACTTCGCGAGTTAACCGAGTTAAGGATAAAGATATTTATTGTTTGACGATACATAGGTTGATAAGGTGTACGTACAGGCTCGGTGGAAAGTTTCTTTATGATCTGCAAGTTTAGAGCGTTCAAACAGTTAGGACTCAACATAGTCCCCCTAGATGGCATTAGTATACCTGATGAATCTCAACTGAATTTCCGCTAGATGGCATTAGTATACCTAACAAATCTCAGTTAACTGCCCAAGCGTCCGCATATAGTTCAACAGAACAAAATAAGTGGTTATTCTACAGACCTTGGACGCTTGAGCAGTTAGAGGAGTTTACGCTAGATGGCGATATCATACCGATGAATCTCAGTTAGATCCCCTAGATGGCGTCAGAGTATCTGAAGAATCGCAGTTTGCAGAGCTCACCCTAGATGGCGTCACTATACCTGATGACCGCGTGGTCGATGACGCGCGCGACGTGCGGCACACACTGCGGCAGGAAGCGCAGCGCCGTGCCCTTGCACGTCAGCGCCCAGTCCCCTTCCTTCATCAGCCTTTCGAGCGCATGGAACACTTTCTGGGGATGCACAAATACCACACTTTATTTATTTATTGGTAAGTACCATTTAGTATTTTTGGCATGACAGCGAACCAAGGCGGCACGAACAATACACAAAATTACAAGATGTAATGAGCGGCTCGCTGTTTCAGGAATCGCTACAAACACACTGTCCTCGATCCGAGCCGAGAGCACGAAACTTTAAAGATAAAGTGTTGAGATCGAAGGCGATACGATATCGAAGACTTACCGTTTGTCCACCGTTGTCACCGTCACGATAGCGAAAAAACCGATGGTAAAAACGGCGAAATTATAATCGCAAATTGACTGCATGAGAAACAGCACTGACAGAAAGACGGACAGACAAACAAACGATCGGAGGTTCTATTAGAGCCATATTTCATTAGGAACTATGGTCGCGCAACCAGTTATGTCTAGGAGAGAGCGTTTCAAAGACCGTTTAAAAATACCGTTTACGTGCCAGGAACGACAAACTCGTTTATCGTTCACAGGAAAAGCAGTACTTCTAAACCAGTCGGCGGCGACACCAACCGGTTAAGCGCCGACCTCTTTGAATTAATTCGTCTCGTCCGCACACCGGCTATTTTCGCGCCGACCTGTTTAGCAGCGACCAGTTTATCACCGATCGCTTTCGTTTCGTCCACGCACCGACTGTTTTCGCTCCGACCGGTTTAGGCAGACCGCTTCGAGTTCGTTCTTTAAATCAAAACCAGTCGCTAACGAAACTATTTTGAAAACCCGTTATCGAATCGGGAAAAACCAGTTTCGTTTCGTCTTTGAAGAAAGCGAGAAGACCCACTCCTAGACTTGTGTCCTAATGAAATATGGCCCATACAACTGTATAATTTTTTTGGTGTCTTGTTGGTCGCGCGACGATGGTTCACAAATGTTTAAAGGACGTATCGATTCTTTTGATTAATCGATTTTTATGAGCAATATTCCCTCTCTAACAGGCTAACATTGTCATCTGTCAAGTGCCTGTTTTATTTGATACACTGTAACAGGCTAATATTGACATCTGTCAAGTTGCCTGTTATATTAGATACACTATAATGTCCTTTTCGGCACCGCAACAAACTCACCTCAAACAGCGGTTTGCAGTCAGCCACCTCTTCCCCCACACACAACGCTGCCCGCTGCTCGACACTGCGCGCGGCGAGACGCACTAAACACTCGAGACACTTGAGTGTTTGCATGAGCCGCGCGTGCGCAACGTCGCCGCCGGCGCCGCCCGACCGGATCACCCACTCCAGCAGCGGGAGTAGCTTCCTGGGAATGCGGTCAGTGATAGTTTATATTTTTTATTTATTTAACATATGGAGATAACCGTCTTAATTAAGTACATTTACATCACAGAAACCACGGAGGTTTGTGCCAGCGATGGGACGAGTCGTGTTTTTTCCAACTCGAGTTACTCGAGTTGAAATGATGGCTGATTCGAGTAGAAACTCGAGTGACTCGACTTGGTTTCATTAAAGGTAAACTCGTTCGTCTGAGAGACTGAGATTGACTAAAATATAATTTACGAGTACCTACTACTCGAGTTCGAACTCTCGAGTAGAATGTCGAGTATTTAAGTCGAGTAAATTAAACTTGTGCTGTGCTCATTTTATTGTTTAGATGTATTTGACACTCGTACAAATAATTAAAATTAACGCAAGTTTATTTTACTAAGAACTCCTTAACTAGGTATTCATTTATTTCCACTCAGCTGTCTATTCGCAACCTCATCAAATATGATGTTTTTAATTTTATTCTGAATTTATTGCCAAGCCATAATCGCGGGCCATTTTTTGAGGTTTGAGGTAGCGACAACAGCCGAAGGGTTAAGACGAGTGAATCAAGTAGGCATAGTCAAATGTTTTAATAGTGAATAATCAAGTAGGTAACTAAATAATTAATATACATATTAATTTGCCGCGCCGCGCGCCGCCGCAGTTTCAACTCGAGTAGGCTAAAGCATTCAGTCCACATTCATTCACTCGACTCGCCTCCCTCGCACGCGCTTCGATGCAACAAACTGTTGCGTTGCGTTGGGTCGGTTGAGCGAGTCAACTCGAGTTGATAGAAGAAGCTACTCGAGTTAACTCGTTGGCAGCATAGCTCAAGTAACTCGAGTTACTTTACTCGACTCGCCCATCCCTAGTTTGTGCGTGATGCTGGCATTCGTGCGAACAGGGTACAGTGTGGAACCTGTTATGTGATATGGAATGTGTAAACGTGAACATGAGTTTGCCGCGGGTTGCTCCGTGTGTGGACGGCCTAGGTAGCATCACAAACCATTTAGTTTAAATGTTTACATTCCAGTTCTATATAAGATCACTCTATATTATAATGCAGAAGCAAAAGCATAACAATAACTGTCTCCTTCATACTCATAAGTTTGACCACGCGCGAGGGAGACAGACAGACTATGGATCGGTCCGGCCCACCAGCGGGGTGATTCTGGCGCTAGCGAGATCATGTCCATGGTCGAAATATCGATTTTGAGATACCGAAATCTCTATCAAAAACAAGAAAAAGCTATTCTTACGACCGACTAGCCTTTCGACTAACCAAGATATCTCGACCCTTTTTCGATCGAAATAAATATAAATCGAGATCGTTTTCAACAGATTTAGGCGGTATCAAACCCGATATCTCGACTGGGGAGAACTGATCTCGATAGCGCGAGAATCGGAGGCCTGGGCTGAATGTCAAATTGCCATTTGTCGGTAACACCCGAAACTCATATTGCCTCTTTCCCAAAATGCCTGTAATCCACAACGCTGCGATCGACCAAGCGCAACGTGTGAATTTGTTGAACGCGCCAGTTCTTAACCCCTTCACTCTCAGAAGCACACCGCTCGAATGACCGAACGGCGAACTATTGTTATATAAGACGTGTCGGCGAACCAGTTAACCCTTTCAGTGGAGAGATTGTCATCCTCCAGGCCGAAAAAAAAATTACTTTAAAATTAGGGGAGATTAAGTTGTCATCCTCTTGTAATAGACATTAATTGACGTCTTGGTAGTCACTGTCAAAGTCAAGCACTATTTAGTGCTTCTGTAAAAAAATAAAAATAAAAAATAAGTGCTTCTGTGAGAAATAGGGTCAATAAGTGATCTATAAACTCACTGGTAGACGGAGGCGTCGCAGAACCCCTGCTCAATATACTCGTGTAGGACGGGCAGGAAGTGCTGGAACTTGTGGTCGGACACCAGCGCCAACACGCGGAGCAGACACTCCAGCACTAGCACCGGATAGCTGCCGGCGCTGAACTGACCGCTCTCTTCCTCCACCTGCAATGGGAGATAAAAATAATTGAAACAAAAAGTAAACTTTTGAAAAACCGACTTCCACAAACCCTATTTAATTAGATTGAGTTTAATACAAACTGTAACCCCTTATCCCGCCCCCCCCCCCCCCTTGAGGACTTAATTTTGTCAAATCCCATCTCAGTGCTACCCCACGCTACTAAGGAACCTCTGTACAAAGTTTCATGGCTCTAGGTCCACCGGTTTAGGCTATGCGTTGCCCGTCAGCCACGCATAGTAGATTGTATTTGTACCTAGTATTGAGCAGTTCTGGTGGACATGTATGGTCTTCATCATCAGTTCCGCACCAAAATATTATGCATGAGTTTATTGGGTATGAGCCTATTTGCAGAGTTAAGATTTAAGAGAAACGACGGTTTAGTAGTTTAACTCAATTCCTTATATTGGCGGGAATTTAATGTACTTGGAAGGCTATACGACTATGTCCTATCAGCTTGAGAACACACCAGAAACAAGGAGGGTCTGGGCGGTTGCAACGCCTTTTATAACACAGCTATGAACTAACTTTTTAAATACAGAGTAGCCAACCAAACATCAAGTGTGGCGGTTTCACAGATTAGTTTTTGTACAATCGATTCTCAATCGAATAATCCAACACGCCCCCTCAAAAACTGATCATGATTTTGAAATCATTTTATAATTAAGGTATACATATTGCAATACCTACACAGAACATATTTCCTTCCAAGTAACTGCTGGGAGTAATTATATATTGTTATGATCCAACATTCGTTGCAAGGACTAGGGAAAACCCAGAAAAACCTAGTCAGATCATGTCATAATAATTTAACTTAATATTATCATTTTTAAACAATGATTTTGTTAATGTACATATTTGTAACACAATAAACATTTATTGTAGACCCATGTCCACTCTTAATTTTTGAAAACTTATTGTTGCGGCTTCGTCATCAGATGTGCCAGTTGTGCACCTGTTGGTATGTAATTTAATTTGATTACATTTTTCTCTACTTTTTCACGGGTCAAGTAATATTTAATTTCTATATGCTTGGACCTTTTGTGGCTTGTAGGATTCTTCGCAACACTGATACAGCCGTTATTGCTTCAAAAATGGTAATGGGTGTTACAATTTGTATGTTATTGCTTAACATTAGTGATTTTAACCATTAAGCTTCCTTTACAGCCTCATACAGTGCCATATATTCCGCTTCTGTCGAAGAAGCTGCAACGGAGGACTGTTTCTTACACATTCTGTACACTTTCTGTACACCACTTTATTGTACAATTATGGAAAGACTAAAATATATATCCTGTTGTACTATGTCTATCACTTTTATCTCCACCTCAATCGGAATCTGCATACCCAGACAGTACATTCTCAAAATTACCTCTTTTATACACTAATTTTAAATCAATTGTGCCCTTCAGGTATCTAAGCATTCTTTTAAAACATTGCCACAACTCCTTATTATTCTTATTTGTGTATCTGCTCAATATATTGACACTCGCACTTAGATCTGGCCGAGTACATAGCATAAAATACATCAAACAGCCTATAAGGATTTTACAGGGCGCATCATATTTAACGTCTGAATTCAGAGCCTCATAATTAGGTTTACTTTCTAGAGGAGTACTTTCTGGATTGCAGTCCTGCATATTATATTTACACAGTATTGATTTTATATACTAACTTTGATCTAATGTTAGTGTACAATTTTTTTTTTTTTTAGTTATTCTTATTTCTTATACCTAGAATTAATTTTATCTCATTCATATGAGTCATTTAAAATTTGCTCATTAAATACATTTTAAAATTATTCATTGTTTGGACATCGCACACGCAACGACTAAATCATCGACGTATAGTACTATATAAATATTTTTATGAATTTCTCCTTTATCTAATACATATATACACTTATCAACATCCGAATTTTGAAACCTTTCTCTTTTAGGGATTGCTCAAAGACTTCAAACCAACATCTTGCAGCCTGCTTGCATACTTTGTTGCCTGTATAAATTACCCTTCAGGAATTTCCATGTAGATTTAGTAAGTTATTTTGATTTGCAAAAAGTAATTATCAATCTAAAACTAGCAATCCTAGCTACAGGCGCAAATGTTTCATTGTAGTCTACGAGATATTCTTGACTGAAACCTCTAGCTACAAGTCGAGCTTTATATCTTAAAGGTTTTTCATATTCGTTATGTTTGATAGTGAAAATCCATTTACAATTGTATTGACCAAGTATTATTTTCCCTAAGGGAGTTTAATTCATATTTTATTTCGCTATCCCAATGAATTCTAATGAACTAGGTACTTTACAAATCAATGATTGAGCACACTGGTAAATATTCATCATCAGTTTCATCATAAGATCATAACATACACCGACCTCTGATTCTATCGCTCCTCCTCAATTAATTACTTTTACCTTTTTATTAATCTGTGCTTTTACTCTCATCTGTGATTTTAATAGGTATGTCTTTGTTTTGCGTTTTTGGGTCTTTTACGAATTTTGTTGGGACTGTGGTCAGATTTCACCTGATCTGCATCAGAGTTATTTCTACACTGAGACTTTGACACTGATTTAGATAGACCATCATTATTATCAGTTTTGTCATGAGAATTTTGAACATTCTCTTCAGGCTTAAACTTAGGCCTGGATTCCATGGTTGGAAATTTGTCTCATTTATTATAACTTTTATCACAGTCACAAACCTTTCGCATTCTTCACTCCAAACTTTATATCCGTTTGGTTCATAGCCCAC
This sequence comes from Argyresthia albistria, assembly GCA_963457715.1. Lineage (NCBI taxonomy): Eukaryota > Metazoa > Arthropoda > Insecta > Lepidoptera > Argyresthiidae > Argyresthia > Argyresthia albistria. The sequence continues at coordinate 6,693,633 of OY735273.1, forward strand.
CAGTTTTTTTTTTTTTTTTTTAACGATTTGTCGTCATACTTTGCCTTACTGGTTTTATTATGGACATAGACCCTTAGGTATTTTAGAACCGGCTTTTACCATGCCATAACTCATATGGTGTCTGAGATTGTTTCAATGCCCTCGTTGGTGTTAGATTTATTAAATGCACTGCAGTTAAAACTGCTTCGCCCCAAAATACTTTATCTAACTTTGCCTTATGACATGAATCATAGCACGGGCTTTCTCAGTTATCGTTTTTACCATACGCTCTGAAACACCATTGAGTTGAGGCGTTCGTGGAACCGTTAAATGATATATATACCTTTTTGCACGCAATATTTTTTTTTTTTTTTTTATCTCGGTGGATAAATACTCGCCACCGTTATCACAGTAGAGATTTACTAATTTTGAATTGAATTTAGCTTCACACTTTGCAAAAAGTCTTTGAAACAAGCGAACACATCTGATTTATAAGTTATTTATCAGGTAAGTTCCGCAATAGTGTGTGAATTGATCGACAAACAATATAAAGTAATTTTTGTTATCAATTGTTGGAGGAGTGATAGGCGCGCACACATCTGAATGGCGCTATACAATGGTCGCTTTACTGGCTATTTATCCTTACTCTCTGTTACTACCGATCGCTAAAACGACCAATTTTCTTTCATTGGATTTCAAAATTATCTTAAAGTGTTAAATTTCAAAATCGCGATCCAATTTTCAAAATATCCAGTAACATTTGGGTTAAAGGGCAGTCGCGTCTGTTTTCCAGTAATGCACGGTTCACACAATTTTTCATTAGGAACCACTGATTCAATTAGTTTTATATTGTCCATCATATCAATGCCTTTTATTTCCTGGAATTTATTTTTACTCAATCGTTGATACCATAATTCATAGTCACTGTTGTTCGTGCATATTTGGGAAACAGAGCGATGCACTATCACAGATAACATTATAGCAAATAAGTTGTTTCAACAAATACCATTCATGAGCTTCTTACCACCTCAGTCAGTGATGTGGGCTCCATGTTGGTCGAAAACAACGCTCAGGCTGGCTCGCTGCATTTTGGACACCGACAGCAGGTTGTACGGCACTTCGGGGCAGAAAAGCACCTGTGTCGCTCACAACTTGAATTGATCCCTTCTTCGTAGCTGAAATAAATTGTCCAGTTTTAGCAATTAAAATTTTAACTGGTGTGTACGGTCACGCCGCACAATATTGTGATCAGCAACCTAGTTTAAGTCACGCGTCATGCGAACTTACTAGTATGATATTTAACTATAACTTAGCCGAGTCTTTATACAACTGTATACCTAGTAACATCAATAAATAGTAATCCAGCAATAATTCTGGTTTAACTCATAACTTCAACAACTACTTCGAGTGTGTGGGATAATCTCGTAAACTACGGGTTAGACTATACATGGTGTGGTTAGGTTTGAGCAGATGTAGAAGAAAACTTCCCTGTTTATGATGTGGTCGGACGCTCCAGAGTCCAACAGGAACGTTATCCTGTTCTCCAATCGCTCGTCCTCTTGTTGGTAGTCGCCCGTCATGAATGCGAAGCCTGAGAACTCATCTGGCGCGGGCGTCGATTCTTCGTTCAGCTGCGCCGCCGCATGAACTTGTCAGTCTCATGAAGTTTTGCGCCGGCCGCCAACAACTCCGAAATCAGCTCGTCGAATGTGGTGAAGTGGCTCACGAGGGGAATATCACTTTGAAGTTTCAGCGCAAGTAACGTCTTACGTAATGCTCACTGCGTATTTTTCACCAGCAAAAGGTTGGATGTTACGTTTTGGTGTATTCGTTTCCATTTTTGAAATTTAGTTAATATTTTCACAGTAGATTTATTTCGCGGCACCTGGGCCCATAACCTATTGGGTATGAGCCTATTTGCAGAGTTAAGATTTAAGAGAAACGACGGTTTAGTAGTTTAACTCAATTCCTTATATTGGCGGGAATTTAATGTACTTGGAAGGCTATACGACTATGTCCTATCAGCTTGAGAACACACCAGAAACAAGGAGGGTCTGGGCGGTTGCAACGCCTTTTATAACACAGCTATGAACTAACTTTTTAAATACAGAGTAGCCAACCAAACATCAAGTGTGGCGGTTTCACAGATTAGTTTTTGTACAATCGATTCTCAATCGAATAATCCAACAGAGTTATTGTGAAAAACACAAAAATCACTATAGGTCTGCCTATAATATTTAAAGAGTTCCCTCGATTTCTCCAGGATCCCATCATCAGATCCTGACCTGGTGTCAATGGGACAAATGGGAAGGTAAACCCTTTCAAACAAAACAATAATTTTCCAAATCGGTCCATCCGTCTAGGCGCTATCGGGGCACATACATTAAAAAAAACATCCGGACGAATTGTAAACCTCCTCCTTTGGGAAGTCGTCACTAGATGTCGGAGGCCAGACATGAATGAAGAAAACTTGCCAGTCCAAATAATAACAACCGAAGAACATACATGTGGAACGCGATACAAATATTACTAATAAGTACTAAGACTTATTCGCGAAACGGTTAACGGACGGAATGACAGACAAGAACGTTGGTTGACACGCCGCGCCGTGTTGCTCTATGGTAGACGCACACGGCAGACAGTCTATGGGCTGCGTTCGGTAAAAAATTACTTAATCTGACGACAACAGACTGTGTCATATGAATTCATGTCTATACAAAGCCATCTGTCGGCAGCTTTGAGAACTATTTTTAGCTGTCAGAAAATCGCCTATTGGAGGCTGTACAGTCAATAGGTGCCTTTACACCTGCGTTCAATCGTGCAGGGAAAGTGCGTGTGACTGAGATGCCGCCATAAGATACGCTATTCCTCTTTCCTTGGCGAAGGGAAAGGAGGCCGTATCGTATGGCGGCATCTCAGTCACACGCACTTTCCCTGCGCGATTGAACGTTGGTGTAAAGGCACCTTATGTCTATCGGACGCTGCTGGAGGTGGATATCGGACGCTGGTGGTAGCAGAAAGAGGGTAATGTTTTCTCGATAAACGATAATTCCTAGGTACACGCAGAGGGCACCAGCTAGTTTGTGTATGTCTGCGTGTATACCTGCGTGAGTATCTGCGCGAGCGCATCTAGGATGTCCTGTATGAACTTGACGAGCTCCTCGTTGGGCACGGTGAGCAGGCCCTGCAGTGACTCGCGCAGCCGCCCCTCCGAGTGGCGCGCCTTCCACTTCAGCACGCCCAGGATCTCCTCTGAGGAGACAACAGACAGAACTATTTTTAGAGCGAGTGTTTTTTTGAATCCTGAGCGACCAAGGAATGCTAGCACTCATAAGTAGAATCCTGTGGAAGCGAGGGTTTCAAAGTACATCACTCGAGCCAAAAATAGTTTTTACTACTGAGGTGGACACTCTACTTTTCATCACCCTCTATGAGAAAAGGAGTAATTATGAATACTGTAACTAATAACCGCTTACGAAATTGAAAAAACACGACTTTTTAAATTGAATAATAAAAACATTGCATTTTTATGGTTTAATATCGACAATTCTCGTTTAGAGTTTTGGGTGTCTACCTCGGACATGCATTCATTAGATTTATTCCTTCACGGGAAATATACCGTATTTCCCGAAGCCTCCTTACCTCTCTGAGTGAGCTTGGTGCTAGCCAGCCTCGTGTGTACGAGCAGCGAGTCCCGTTGGCTGAGCGACAGCGGCCCGCGAGTCAGAGTCTTATCGAACTCCTTGCCGGGAGACAGCAGGTTCTGCAATGATACATACATTATAATTTAAGTGTTTTTTTCTATAGCCGTTTTGGGGCAAATGGGAGGCGTATTTGAGTCCACAGTACTTGGCCTGTGCCTGTGCCACCTCCGGCCCGTTTAAGCAACAAGAAACGTTGGTTGCGTATCATAAAACGTAGAATTCTGACCTCTAATAACTGTGATCAAAGTACCAAGCGATTAAATCGAAAATGAATACGAAATGGTGGCATGTGATTGGCTTATCAAGCTGTCACAGCTAAATCAACAAAGTGGACACAATGCTATTAGAAGATTAAAAGAAGAAAATCTCAATTCACAACAAGTTGTCACAGCTAAATCAACAAGGTGGACACAATGCTATTGGAAGATTAAAAGAAGAAAATCTCAATTCACAACAAGTTGTCACAGCTAAATCAACAAGGTGGACACAATGCTATTGGAAGATTAAAAGAAGAAAATCTCAATTCACAACAAGTTGTCACAGCTAAATCAACAAGGTGGACACAATGCTATTGGAAGATTAAAAGAAGAAAATCTCAATTCACAACAAGTTGTCACAGCTAAATCAACAAGGTGGACACAATGCTATTGGAAGATTAAAAGAAGAAAATCTCAATTCACAACAAGTTGTCACAGCTAAATCAACAAGGTGGACACAATGCTATTGGAAGATTAAAAGAAGAAAATCTCAATTCACAACAAGTTGTCACAGCTAAATCAACAAGGTGGACACAATGCTATTGGAAGATTAAAAGAAGAAAATCTCAATTCACAACAAGTTGTCACAGCTAAATCAACAAGGTGAAGACAATGCTATTGGAAGATTAAAAGAAGAAAATCTCAATTCACAACAAGTTGTCACAGCTAAATCAACAAGGTGGACACAATGCTATTGGAAGATTAAAAGAAGAAAATCTAAATTCACAATTCTTTATTGCACACAATAATTTAAACAGTAACATTAAAATAAAACTAATGTACAAAGGCGAGCTTCTCTCTGGATCTCTAAAAAGAGATCTCTTCCAGAAAACCAGGCGTGAAAGTAAAAAAAATATGCAATGAAAGGGCAGGCAGTGCACAATAACAAGTTTAAATAAAATATAAACGATAAAACACTAAATACAGAAGAATAAGAAGAAGATAAAGATAAATAAGAAGTACTCTATACATACTGATATACTACATACACTCAATACAATCTCTTATTCCTGGTGATCACAACTATGTGCTGGATTGTAGGCAAGCTCGCTTCGTCTATTTACTTACCTTGCCGGAGTGCTGCGCGGGCGGCGAGCACGGCAGGCCCAGACAGTGCGCCGCCGCGAACGCCTCCGCCTCCGCCTGCACGTCGCTCGGGCAGCGCTTGTACTCGATCTGCCGGGAAAACGATACAAACATGGCGTCACACCAGGGGGCACTTATCCAGTGGAGAGCGCATAGATACATTTTCCTTTGAAACACAACTCACCAATTTACGGGCGGGCGGGGGACTAGGTAAGAGAGCTGTGATTGGTCATTCGCTGCCAAACTGTCTGGCGGCCCGTCATCGCACATAGGTTGCATACGTTTAATACAACTAATGCTTGGCGAGCCGCATTCCCCTGCAGGCGCAGTCAATTGGATATTAGTCTCTGCGTCACACCCTTCCAGCCGCCACGCATCCTCTCATGTCTTATGACGAGGCTAGACGTTTTGAAGGCTTCGCTCACCAGCGGCGGGTCAGTAGCGGTGTCAAATGGCAGAGAGACCGTCACAATTAAAGTAAACGCATCGGTTATTCAGTGCAGACTAAGGTTTTATTTATGTACCTCCATACAAGCTTCTTATTAATAAATGACAAATAGTACCACACTACATATCATAGATGTCGCTACATACCTATTTTGATATTTAAATTACAACACCCTGACTTATCAAAATAAAGTAAGTACCATAAACTCTACAGGGAACACAAAACATACTAGTGAAATACTACAATTTAACAATACCTAGATTTTCCATAAACTTATAATGTTTAATAATACCAAGACCTTTGGTCAACAAATCTGCAGGCATTTCATTTGTAGACAAATAACTTAACTCTACCTTATCATTTTTAATTGTCTCTCGTACAAAATGATGTTTAACATCAATATGTTTTGACCTGTTGTGGCATTGATGATTTTTAGCCATTCTCAATGCACTTTGATTGTCACAATGCAAGTTAATTTTTAACAAAGATCCAGTTAGCTCATACATTAGTTCTCTTAAGTATATTGCTTCTCTACAAGCTTCGGAGAGCGCTACATACTCAGCCTCGGTGCTCGATAGAGCTGTAACTCTCTGCTTTCTGCTCTGCCAAGAGATGGCTGAGCCTGACATTACAAAACAAAATCCTGTGTAAGATTTTCTGTCTAAACTGTCACTAGCCCAGTCAGCATCTACAAAACCTTGCAAGTGTTCTCCCTGACTACTAAACTTTAAACAATACATTTTAGTTTTCTTCAGATATCTAAGAACCCTTTTAGCATAGTTCCAATGTTCCATGTTATAGCAAGTATTAAACTGGCTTAAATAACTTACTGAGTATGCTATATCAGGTCTTGTCATGACTGCCAGATACATTAGGGAACCTATTAGTTTTTGATAACTAATGCCTGATGTACATTTTTCTGCCTTTGCCACATTCAGTTTGCTCTCTATAGGAATATCAGCTGTCTTACAATCCGACATTTCAAATTTTTGCAATAATTCCTCTATGTACTGTTGTTGATCAACAGTGATCTCATAGTTATTACAGTTCTTGTGTACATTAATATTCATACCTAAGTAATGCTTTACCTCACCTAAATCTTTGATTTCAAATTCAGAATTTAGAATACTTTTCAGCTTTTCAGTTTCAAACTTATTGTTTGAAAAGATTAAGAAGTCGTCTACATACAAAGCAATTATTATTTTCACATTATTACTCATCTTTGTAAATAAACATGGCTCTTGTGTGCAGTTCTTAAAATTGTTTTTACACAATAATTCTCTAACTCTATCATACCAAGCTAAGGCGGATTGTTTTAACCCATATACTGCCTTTTTGAGTTTAAGAACTTTCCCACCCATTTTGGATTCAAAACCCTCTGGTACACACATGTATATATCTTCCTTTAAGTAACCATTTAAATAAGCAGTTTTAACATCTAACTGGGTAATATCCAGTCCTAGTTTTACACTCAGTGCAAACAATAGTCTTAGTGTTGAGTGTCGCACCACTGGTGAAAAAGTCTCATCATAGTCCATTCCAGGTTTTTGAGTATAACCTTTAGCAACTAAGCGCGCACGATATTGCACTTCACTGTGACTTTTAAGCTTTTTCTTTAACACCCAACGACACTTCACTATTGTTGCTCCCTTTGGGGGGTCGACAAGCTCGAATACTTCATTCTTCCGGAATGATTCCAGCTCCTCATCCATCGCCCGCCTCCATTGTTCACTCTCAGGACTGCTTAAGGCCTCTTCTACCGTCAGTTCAGGATTTGTAATGGCCAACCATCCCTTTGTATTGTACTTTTCAGGTTGACGCCTCTCCCTCTTTGGTCTATTTGAGTCTGGATCTGGCATGCTCATTGGGCTCCTGCCTGGTGATGGAGTTTCAGGATCATATGTCTCATCCCCTCCTGCCTCATAGAATGTTTGCTGAGATGATTCACTGTCAGTGCTATACTGAGTCTCTTCTGACTCTGATCGTTCTCCAATGCTACGATCCCCCACTGAACGATCATCTTCTTCACAAAAAGGAAAAACTTCCTCTACACTCCATGTCGCCTCACTAGCTGCAGAAGTTCCTCTTGAGGTTGATTCTTCCATTATCACTACATCTCTGCTGGTGGTGATCTGGTTATTGACAGGGTCATAAACTCTGTAGCCCTTCACATGCTCAGAGTAACCGACAAGAATATGCTGCTTTGCCTTCTTGTCCCACTTGGTCCTCTTCTCTTTTGGAACATGCACCATTACTGGGCTACCAAAAATGCGAATGTGGCTCAGCTTAGGTTTCTTACCATGCCACATTTCATAAGGAGTCTTATCCTTCAGACCTGCTGCTATAGAACGGTTTTTTAAGTAAACAGCGGTGGATACTGCCTCTGCCCAAAATTTCTTTTGTAACTTTGCATCAAATATCAAACACCTGGCTCTCTCAACAATTGTTCTATTGTTGCGCTCAGACATACCATTTTGTTCTGGCGTGTAAGGGTTAGTCCTTTGATGTATAATACCCGAGGCTTTCATAAAATCCTCCATCTCTTTGGAACAAAATTCTCCACCATTGTCCGTCCGAAGAATCTTTATACTGGCATTTTTCTGTTTCTCCACCATCATCTTGAATTCTTTGAAATATTTGTACACTTCACTCTTTTCCTTCATGAAATACACGAATGACATACGACTGTAGTCATCTACAAAGAGTAAGAAATATCTTGACAACCCGATGGATTTATTCTCCATTGGCCCACACACATCGGCATGGATTATCTCCAGCATTTCTGATGCTCTCGTGCCTGTATAAAACGGCAGACGTGACTGCTTGCCTTCACAACAAACTACACAGTTTGTTTTTGTCACTTCATAACTGCCTTCATAAGTGATACCTTCCACTGCGCCATTCTTCATTTTATTCAAGTCGTTCGTATTCACATGTCCTAATCTCCTGTGCCACAACATTGCGTTATCTCTGGCAAGCAAACATCTTGTCACTGGTGTAGCACATATATCTAACTTGTACACACCGTCAGTTAAGTTAGCAACAGCCACCAGTTCCTTCTTCGCATTGTATATTAAACATTGACTTTCTGAGAAAGAAACACTGTTGTTATTCTTGATTAATTGACTCACTGACAATAAGTTTGTTGTTAGGCTCGGCACGCATAAAACATCCTTGATTGTTATATCATATCCTTGCTGGGTTGATATTCTAACATTGCCTTTGCACGAGACTTGAAGTTTTTCTTGATTGGCCACAATAATCTCCGGAAATGTCTGTGGATGCGAAACTTCTTCTAACCAAGTTTCATTCGCCGTCATGTGACCGCTGGCTCCTGAATCCACGTACCACTCGTTTTTGCCATATTTAGCGCTCAGGAAAACTGCACTGAATGCATTTGTGGACTTATTATTGCTTGATTTGTCTAACATTGGACATTGATTTCGATAGTGGCCCGTTTGTTTACATCTGTAACATTTGATTATTTTCGGTTTTGACGTATAAGTTTTGTCTCTGGGTGCGCCAGTGTTGCCAACACTCTTATTATTCTTCCGGAAACTGGCGAATGCACCACTGCTGTCGCCGCCATTTTCTTCCTCCAAATCCATCAATTTGGTTTTAATGGCGTCCGCCGATATTGCGATACCTGAATGCTCGATCGCCATTATCATCGGCGAAAATTTTTCGGTCAATCCAGCCAAAAGCAACGATCCAATCCACTCGTCGTTTATATTAAAGCCCGTTCCACTTAATTTTTGACTCGCTTCTATGATTTGCGTCACATACGTGGTCATGGAAGTACAATTTTCTAGACGGATTGATATCAAAGTCCTCAACAAGCTTATTCTCCTTGTGAATCCTGAGTCGTCGAATAATGTCTTCAACTTATCCCACAGCTCCTTTGTATTCTTCACGTCTTTGATGTGTACGTAAAGCGACGAGTCAATCGTTAGGATTAACTTTGCCTTGGTTTTTGCATCGGCTGCGGCTTCTTCTGGTTTTGTCTGCTTGATACATTCAGACATTCCTTCCAGAACTAGAAAATTCTCCGCGGCAAAAGCCCACTCACTGTAGTTCTCACGTCCTTTCAGTTTTGGAACACTAACTATATAATTGGACGTCGACATTTTATACACAGTTCAGCACGAGCACGCACAGTCTTTATTCTCAATCTGCGTTAACTTTTACTGCCCTAAATGCAAGTCTTTCGCGAGAAATAAAAATCTTTTACTGGGACTGGGCCCATAACCTAAAGTAAACGCATCGGTTATTCAGTGCAGACTAAGGTTTTATTTATGTACCTCCATACAAGCTTCTTATTAATAAATGACAAATAGTACCACACTACATATCATAGATGTCGCTACATACCTATTTTGATATTTAAATTACAACAACAATAGCACAGAAGAGATAATAGTACTCCGTACAGAACGGCCACTCCCTTCCCCGCGCTGATTCAGATACCGCACCCTACCCCTGGCGTCACAGGATTGATTATAGGATCAATAGACAGTGCTGAACGCCGGACGAGTCACGAGGTGTATACTTAATATCGCTGCATTTGCCGCGCCACCAGCCCTAGCAAAGTTTACGCACACATTTGCACGTATACAAACATCATTTGGTTATGTAGTAGTAATAGGTGATTATTTTACGAGCGTTCTATGGAGTGTCCGAGGTGTGACAATAGCGCAGGCCTGTTTCTGAACCACCGCCCCCGCTTGATGCGAGTTGCTTTATCCCCCAGTTGGTGTTATTAATGTTAGCCAATAATCGAATACGAGAAATATTTGTATGTAACGATACATGTTTTGTGTTCTAGAAAATGGCGCTGTAGTTTTCAGTGAAATTTGCAATATAGGGGTTTTTGGGGGTAAAAAGTATCTCTGAAAAATCGCGTATTTCAGAGTTTCCGTGCTTTTCTCATTGCCGCGCAATATGATCAATTACACTTTAGTACAATGAAAATACGTTATAAATTCCAATGACAAAAGTAAGTTAACTCATTGCGACCTCAGATCACGTGACACTTTTTGGCGCGTCTTCGGAAAATTCACACAAAAAGGTTTCGTTCAAATAAGGTCGAATCTAAGTTCATCATCAGCTATTCAACCTTCTTGCTTGCTTCTCGTTTGCACCTGTTCAAAAACAGAGCAGCATATTACTCGATGTTAATGCAGTCCGATGATATGAATATAATGTTTTATTGTGTTTGTACCAAACCAGATATTAGTTCCTATTTGACATCCACTCCAATACCAACATCCCGGCCGAAGCCTTCAGAATTTATTCTGGCCGCGTCATATCCGACATCGGTGACTTTAATGAAGTTGTTGTGTGTGATGTGACTACTAAGCTTAAGTAATATCGAATGCTCTCTGCTCACGGAGGACTGCATTCAGTATTGGACAGGGTATGTTATGTACAAAATGGTTTGAAAATATCAGGATGGTATATTAGCAGCAGCTACGAGGCATAGACTGCGCAGCGCTTGTCAGTGCAGTATGCGCGCTCTACGTGCCTGACAACTACCTACGCGCGCGCAGGCACCAGCTGCTAGCGGGCGGCACGCACCGCACGGTGGCGCGCCGGCAGTCTCCGCTGGTCCGGGCGCGGGACAGCCTTAACGCAATGTTGGCTGCAGCACCAGCGAATGATCTGTTTGCTGACGCATGGAGGGATATTGTGCGAGAGTGTGGCAGGTATAGCGAGAATGATGCATGGCTGTGCTGTCCTTTCTATATTTGAATTATTTGTCATTTTAAAATTGGAATTTAATTATTACCTATTTTAATTTATTGTCTGTGTCCCTAATAATCTACAATGAAATGGAATTGTATTATTTGAATGATTATTATTATTAATTATTGTAATATGAAATTAAATATAATGTTTGTGTCGCTTTGGTTAGCTGTAATGGCACAAATACTTTTTGATAATCTATATATATAAAAATGAATTGCTGTTCGTTAGTCTCACTAAAACTCGAGAACGGCTGAACGGATTTATCTTATCTTAGTCTTGAAATGTTCGTGGATGTCTAGGGAAGGTTTAAAAGGCGAGAAAAAATCGAATAATTTCCGGGAAAACCCTAAAAACAGCCCTTTTCTATTTCCCATACAAACCTTTTCTAGAGTCAATCGTTTTCTAGAGTCAATTTGAACTTTATTGCTATTCAATAAAGTTCATATTAAATTATAATCACTCACTGTTGTCTGAGCAATTTAGGTGTGTTCCTAACGTCAAAGAGTCAATTTGCAATTTATTACCGCTTTATTCATTCATTCATTCATTTATTAATGTGTAGATAACATGATCCAATTATTTGTTAGTAACACAAACATATGGTTAGTAAACAGGGTAAAGTAAAATAAACAACAACATAAAACTATTTGTTGCTCGAGATAAGCTTGACCACCCAATGTTGGTACATTGGGCAGTCAAACCTTCCCGAGATCACCTTCAGGATCTCATTGGCACTGCCCCAGGATCTGCCGATAATCGAAACAATGCGCTTCCGCATGATCGCGTAAAAATCATCTGTACGCGCCTCAGCAAACATTGTTGACGCACTGCAGAACCGAGGCAGCCCCAGCAACATCCTGAAGATGTTATTATATTGGACTCGCAGGGCATTGTAAGTCTTCAGTTTATAGCGAACCCATAGGCTGCTGGTGTAGAATGTCTGACAGTACGACTTAAATAAAGTGACTTTCACCTGTCTCGAACATTTTGCAAACCTACGGGCCAGCATGTTACCTCTGACTGCCAACGCCCTGCGCTCCCTCTCAATATCGAGATCATCTTTAAGATCCTCCGATACAATGTGACCGAGATATCTAAAATGATTGACCCTTATAAGAGTGACACCATTTAGGGTGATGGGAGGCACATATGTGGGGGTACTAGTACCAGATTGAAAAACCATATAGACACTCTTTTTCACATTGTACCGGAGGCCATGAGTCTCAGCGTATCTTTCGCACACAGCCAACATTTTCCTCATAGCACTGACTGAGGGGGCGAGCAAAGCCATGTCATCAGCATAACTTATATTGTTGATGCGTTTTCCACCAATATTGCAACCGACATGCATACTACTTAACCCCTCAATCATTATTACTGTATCAGATTATTTTTTGAAGTAAAACTTCTTGGGGCACGGGGGTAAAATTTATTTAACCTCTCAACTGTGGGTTATTCATATATTTGCTTTTCAATTGCTACTAGACGGGTGCTATCACGAGTGGCTAAGAAATGAAACGGAAATTGGAATCGGTGACGTCAGGGTCGGCTGAAGACTTTTAAAACCGCAACTATTTTCAATACGGTTTTTAACTAATCAGATAAGATAATAATAATAATACATTCGTACAATAAAGAATGTTAATTAGTGAGAGAAAAACCTGATGAAACGTTAACAAATAAAAATTATTTTAAGCATATTTCCACGAGTTCTTGATTTCCGGTATGGCCAAGATGGCGCCGCCGCCGCCGCCTGACATGACTCAAACTAGGTACTTCGTTCAACCTCTTTGTTGGAACCGGAACTTATGTTTGACAGCTGTGCGATGCGATCCATACAGTTTGTAAGAAAAGAGTTTCATCAATGTCACACGGGTCGATATGGATTTCTAAAACACGCAAAGCAATGCATACATTTGAGCGAGACGGCTTAAAGACGTGACGTCAGATGGTATATAATCTGAGCGAGATGCAAATATAGTGACACTATTGAATGAGTTAAGTATATCACCACGAGCGCGACAAATTGTAGATAAGGAATGGTGGGAAATAAATGACATGACGTATTAAAAGTAAGTACAAGTATAAAATAATTTCAAATAATCGGACGTCTGAAACTTAAAAGTATCTTGAAGCAGAGATTGGATCTCAAAATTGGAAATTTAAATCTCTTTTAGTATAGGTAGGTATAGGTGTATAGTATAGGTACCACTTAATGATCTAGCTACAGAAGTTTTACTTCTAACACGTGTACGGTGCTACACGTGTTTTTTTTTTTAAGTTTGATAGATAAATCTTAAGGCGGCGATTAGACGCTCAATCAATTCCATCAATCAACTATCAATCATGCTGTGATTGGCGAAAAACTGACCGTCTAATGCGATGATTGATGGTGACTGATAGTTGATTGACGAAAATTAAATTTCCTTCAGTCATCCATCAATCACGACTTTTGATTGACCGGCCAAGTGCGAGTCGGACTCGCGCACGAAGGGTTCCGTACCATTATCTACAAAAAACCGCAATAAAAAAACATGTTGTATGGGAGCCCCCACTAAATATTAATGTAATTTTATTTTAATTATTTATTTTTATATTTTTTTATAATATTCAAGATTGTACTAAAATATATATACAGCGTGTAACGGAAGGGGGTATCAACCCTGAAGGAGGTGAATGTGCTCATGAAACTCAACAACTTTCCCCAAAGAACATACGTCGAAATATGAAAAAAAAGTTTGGCCCTCCCATAGTAAATCAATCAGCTGGTAGTCAGTTTTGTAAGGGAGGGAATGCTTCATTAAAAAATGTTTTTTTATTCAATACATTTTGTTTGTTTTGAAATTAATTTATACAAAAGTTTAGGTCTTTTATTTATCGATTGAGGCAGTACGAAGTCTGCCGGGCCAGCTAGTAAATAAATAAAATAAATAGTGACGCACTCCTCTCACAACAAGAACAGCCATAGCAAATGTCAAGGCACTGTCGTTCTCGTAAACTTTACGGAGACAGAGGCTCGGCGGTGGATAAAGAAAGCAACAGTGCAGCTACGACATATCATGCACTGTGGTGCAGTCACCTTGTAGACGTAGAGGTTGTGCTCGCCGTCCTGCAATGTAGTGCCGTCGACCTGCATTAGGCGAACGTACGATATTGCGAACGGACGCTCGTTGCGGTCCTGAGGGCATATAATAATACATTTGTAAACTTAGGAATAACAGAAGCACGGATACGGCATCGGAGATTACACCGTTTGTGTTAGGAAGTGGCACACCAGAAGGGTGTGTTTCCAACCTTTTCCCCGCATCCCATTTATTCATTTATTAATTATATTGCTTGCCTGTGAAATGTGCAAAGATATTAAAATGTAGGATAAGTTCCAGAACATGCGGAGGGGGCCGAGGCAGGTAGAGGACAGACGGAATGAAGCAAAACAGGCCGGACCTGCCATGTTGGGGATTCATAGAAATAGCTGCAGGCTACATGCTTGATTGGTTTGCTGGAACAGATCTCTTACTAGAGATAAGCTCGCCTTTGTACACTATTTTTAGTCTGTGTGCAATATAGAAATTATGATTCTCAACTCATCAATCATCAATTATGAACTCATTGGCTTGCCCTCCCGCTTTTACATAATTTGGGACTGACTGAACTCCATATATTTTGGGCCTACGATGGTGGGAATCCTACCTTAGCCTCGTTGGAACTGCGGTGACGCGCGAGGATCACCAGGTGGGCCTCCTTAAAGTCTTCGATATCGAGGCATACCTGTGAAGAGAACACTCTTGAAAAACGCTTTAAAACCTAGGCCAAAGACAAAGACAAAGCGAGTTATAGTGAGATTGTTTTAACATGACATATCGGACATTGGGGGCTATTTGGAAGGAAAATGCACTAAACTAAAAAGGCCACTAAGCCCTCTAAACGTCATAATGACGTCATCTTAGTTGTTGATAATAACTAAAATGACGTCATTATGACGTTTAGAGGCTTTATTTGCCTTTTTAGTTTAGTGCAATTTCCTTTTGACCCGCTTAGAAAATGACGATTTGACGTGTGCAGCCACCGATGGCGCCCGACGGCAAAAGTCAAATCGCAGACATTTTCGATCGCGGGGCAATGACCGCTATTGCAATGTTAAAAAATCGTACTATAGCAATAATCTAGAACATTTGCCATTTCGTAAAACGGAATGTGAAAGTTTGACTTGACATGGCAACAGAAAAGAACATGGACCCGAGCTTGGGTTTAAGCAGATTTTAAAGAGACTTGTTGAAACGTCGGGTAATCAAAGAGCTGCGGGTTAGTCCCACTAGGTATGCATGCTTGATTGATCAATGATCAATAAAATGATCATGTAATCATATTGAAACTGAATTATCTGAAAAAGCCGACGATTTACGACATTTTGTCTAATAACATTTGTCGTTCGTAATTGAATTCTCGACCGATAAACATAAACATTTACGTACAGGCACATACATTGCTTCTGGCCCTACAGGATACCCTGTGTCGTTGGAACCAGAAACAGCGACATCACAAACATGTAAACATCCAACACCGCACGAGAACCGAGAACCGTCGTATGTTTAATAAGTGTACACGAAAAGGCTACCTTTTAGGGTACCTGCAACTTCTAAGTATTCCTGGTTCCATACAACAATATTCGAACCCCTTTGAATGTTTGCTACAGATGCATCGAAGATGACCAGGGATCGGATCGAAGGTGTGAATTTACCTAAAGTTTGTAGTCGGACATAACAAGGAGCAGTTACAACCACTTGAGTTGAACCGGTTTGAATTTAACCTGTTAAATTTCGGGTTTTTGTCTAACCAGTTATTTTTTGTTTTTATTAGTTTTACATGTTCCTTACATTTGAAACACCGAACTATAAACATTTTCAAACTGCTGATTCTCAAAAAAATCATAACTTTTTTTATTTTTATTTTCGTAAAAATGACTGAGTATTGTACTTTACATCATTCAAGCGAGGTAAATAAAACATTCATACAGATTGTAATTGAAAGGTGCAGTCATTTTTTCAACTCATCTCAAGTGGTTGTAACTGCTCCTTGTCATGTCCGACTACAAACTTTAGGTAAATTCACACCTTCGATCCGATCCCTGATGATGACATACCTTGAAGGTCTCGTGCCACTTGGGCCGGTCGTCGTGGTAGTATACCAGCGATGTATACTGGTCGGCTAGCTCAGCGCCCGCCGCCATTGAGATCGCGTTCTGTTGAGACAAACATTCTGTCAGTTGAGGCGCTTCGGTAGGGTATTATTTCATCATCATCATGCTCAGCCCACATCGACCCACTGCTGGGCATAGGCCTCTTCTCCAAGGTATTATCTAGGTCTTCTCTAGGGTATTATTTACTTATTTATTATTCAAATCAAATTGTATAGCATTACAGACTATTGATATTCAATTCAATTACAAATTCATTCATTTAAAAATATACAAAATTAATAACTTACTTACTTTACTTACTTTATACTTTATTGCACACAAATCAATACATTATGACAATTAAAAATGGAAATGACATGTACAAAGGCGAGCTTATCTCTATCGAGAGATTTCTTCCAGCAAACCCAGGATGGAAAGGATAAATAAATCAACAATAGGTAGATCCAAGTGTACAACATCAAATACTTAAGTAAAAATAAATAAATAATATTAAAAAAAAAAAAAATTTTTTTTTGTTCAATAAATAAATAAATATATAAACTACATACAAATACGTACATATATACCAGAATTAATAATCTGAGGACAGCACAGTCATACAGTCATCTCCGGGTATAATTATGACAATAAATGAAAAGGAGTGACGCTATGATGTTTTATATCATGTTGAAGTAAATATTGTAATAAGTTGAAGTTTAGTAAGGGAAGGGTGATCCTTACATACAGGGTGTAACAGAAAGGGGTGCACAAGCAAAAATTATTTTTCACTCCACCATACAGATCAGCTGTGAGCGCTAGGCCCAAAATGTACTGAGTTAATAAATAACCGGCCAAGTGCGAGTAGGACTCGCGCACCAAGGGTTCCGATCACACTTGGAGAGCGTAACACGTGTAATTAGGTTTCCACATAAAAAACTAAAGTGTGATGTCATCCATGTAAACGAAATTGAATATTTTTTAGAAAGACAGAAATTTGCAGTTTTCAGATTTTTCCCTTTATTTGTGCTATAAGACCTTGCTTCGTGCCAAATTTCATGATTCTAGGTCAACGTAAAGTACCCTCTAGGTTTTGATTCCCTTGCGAATATCAGCAATTTCAGCAAAATTGAGACATATGCGGTATCTTTTGATTGCGTTGACCTTTAAGTTTGATTTTTTCACAACTTTAAGAGTTCACAGACTTAAGTAATCGATATTAATTTCAACTTAATACCTCCATGCGTTTCTGAGAAAAAGTCTTAACAGACGGTGAGACAGACAGACAGACAGACAGACAGACACACAGAAATTTACAGTTTTCGGATTTCTTCCTTAACTTGTGCTATAAGACCTTCCTACATTCCAAATTTCATGACCCTAGGCCAACCGGAAGTACCCTATAGGTTTTGATTCCCTTGCGAGTTCCACGCGAGTTCATACAAATCCAGCAAAATTATGACATAATATCGCGGTATGTTTTGATTGCGTGGACCTAGAAGTTTAATTTTTTCACAGCTCCAAGGGACCATAGACCTGAGTAATCGATATTAATTTCAACATTATACCTCCATGCGTTCCTGAGAAAAGGGGTCGTGACAGACGGACGGACAGACGGACGGACAGACAGACAGACAGACAGACAGACGGACAACAAAGTGATCCTATAAGGGTTCCTTTTTTCCTTTTAAGGATCGGAACCCTAAAAAAATACCGAATTGATTAACCCCTCCTTTTTTGAAGTCGGTTCAAAAATAAAGTTGCTCTGATCAAGTCGGTCCCATAGTGAAAGTTGTTCAGAATGAAGTCCCTAACAACCCTTTTTCGGCTTGTACACTCCTTTCTGTTACACCCTGTATAAATCGATGGATATTGCTCAGTTAAACATCCGAAAGACGACATACTCGTAACGTGGGTCCACAGACCGATTAAAGGGCTGGTCTCGCTAGCGGTCTCACCGGTCTCGCCACAGTCTCACCGGTATAGTCCCGCCGTGGTGCCGGACGACGCGCGCGCACAGCTCCAGGTTGCCGGCCTGCTTGCTCTGCCGCGTGAAGGCGCCGCTCAGCAGCGTCACGTGGAGCTCGTTGCGCGCGGCGCCGGGACGGACCACGTCGGGTAAGCCGAGCACGCGGGCCACGCCGCCGAGGCGCCGGCGGGGGAACACGCGCGCCCAGTCTGACCCGCCCTGACAAACGAACAAACATTGATAGATAGATAGATAGATAGATAATCACTTTTTACAATACACATTGCGTGCGGGAAGGCGACTCGAACTAAACTTAGCATGGTAATTAAAATTGACAACCTTTCATTTTAATAAGGTACTAACATTAGAAAACCATTTCGAGATTTAAGTGTTCTGAGCTCTTAGATATTTTTTTCAGAATTTTTAGATCAGTAATTTAAGAGTTAAATAATAAAAACTGAAATGTTGTCCAAATTATCAATGTCAGGATTTATGGCATGTGTTCCATAGGCTAGATATAAATAAATAACCGGCCAAGTGCGAGTCGGACTCGCGCACGAAGGGTTCCGTGCCATTATCTATAAAAAGCCGCAAAAAAATGTATGGGAGCCCCCCCTAAATATTAATTTAATTTTAATTTATTTTTTAAGTAAATAACATACTCAATATATTGTGAACATTTTAAGCGTCTACCTGCTACCATTATCAATATCGAGCAAAAATGAGCAAAAAAATCACGTTTGTTGTATGGGAGCCCCCCTTAATATTAAATTTCTTTTGATTTTTAGTATTTGTTGTTATAGCGGCTACAGAAATACATCATCTGTGAAAATTTCAACTGTCTAGCTACCACGGTTCATGAGATACAGCCTGGTGACAGACGGACGGACGGACGGACAGACGGACAGCGAAGTCTCAGTAATAGGGTCCCGTTTGGCACCCTTCGGGTACGGAACCCTAAAAAGCAACTGTCAGTCATCATCTGTCATCTAAATTTTGTCACTGCTGGTTGTCAACTTGTCAAGAAGTTGCACAACAACAAAAGAGTACATTTACACATATTGACAGTGCGTTCCGCAACATCGCCGTCAGCGCCATAATCGAATACAGCGTCTGAGATGCCATCGTTTTGTAACAGGGGGTGATATTATGACAGAATAATGACATTTTAATTTTTTATTGATGCAATGACGGGCAAAAGTTCAACGTTTTATAATCCTGACATTGTACTTACGCCCTTTTAGAATGAGTAACTCTAAAAATCTTGAATTATAACTTAAAAATAAGAATAAACACTAAAATAAAAAATACGGGTCCCATCGTTTCCCATCTATTTTCGTATGAGATAATAAAAACAGCTCCTATTTTTTTGAAATATTATCAATTGTGTGTTTGAAACTGGAATCTGTGTTCATCGCGTAAGAGCTGTCGGAGTTAAGCTCGTCAGTTTAGTGCCTTGGGCATTGGTCCCACCAAGAGCGAAGCGATGAGCTGTCGACTATTTTCTCGCTCAAGAAACGAACAAAAGATAAAGATCCCTTGTGGGTAAAACAGAGAGGTATATTTATCATCGTTGGCGGCGCGGCGAGGACTCTCTTCACTAGTTGATCGCCAGAGATAAAAGCTGTTAACGATAAAACTCGCTCAGCGGTACTCGCTAAGCGATGCACGCTTGGCGGTCAGAGCGATCATTCTACTGTACAACGTGGATTTGAGTGCGCCTGCGCGAGTGGTGCGAGTAATCGCCCGTCGCACCCGAACACTCGCTTTAAAACCGAGCAACAAAACTATCAAAACTACACACTCACTCCTCGCCAACTCGTTTCTAGTTCTAGCTTTAATCGCTTCTCGCTCATCGTCGGCGGTGAGACCAGTGCCTTAGTTTGAGGGTTGTGACACCTCCCAAACGTCCCCCATTCTTTACTATGAGCCTACTATGTGCTACTGCTGAGCAAAGGCCTCACTCCCCCTCTTTCACTGTTATATGATATAATAATGCATGATTTCATTCTTGCACACATATAATTGCGATAACAATAAGTACTTACATATAAATTATGTATACAGAGGCGAGCTTATCACTAAAAAGAGATCTGCAGTCTCTATATCAATAAAATTATAGTAGTAACTTAATAATATGGTCAAGGCAGCGGGGCGCTGAGTTTTAAAATCTTGCGCGATGTAGGTTTGTATGTAAAAACAGTTTTGAATAGAAATCGTAGTCAGCCCAGCAGAGCCATCTATTATTCTCCCTCTGTACCTGCGTGTAATCTCCATGGCGCAGCTGTATGTCCACGACGAGTTTGTATGGATTCTTCGAGTCCTTCGCGTCTCGGTTGGCGATCACTTTCTTTACCATCGCGTCGAGATTTTCCTTCCCGTACCTGAGAATTAAGTCAAGTTTGAGTGCCTACAGTTACTGAAGAAGTTAAAAGCATCACAAATCAATGAAAGGACACCGGCATTTGTGCCAGCATTCAAGATCCTAAATCGATCTAGCAAATGTTCGTCCATACGAACATAGGAACGAACGTTCGTTCGTTCGTATATACACTAAACAATTTTTTTTTAACTTTTCACCTGATTTTGTGTAATTTACTAAATTATTAAATACTTATCTAATTAAAAGTTTTGCTTGAATAACCATTTTTAACCGACTTCCCAAAGGAGGAGGTTTACAATTCGTCCGGATATTTGTTTTTTTTTTTTTTTTTTTTAATTTTTATGTATGTTCCCCGATAGCGCCTAAACGGGTGGACCAATTTGGAATTATTATTTTTTGTTTGAAAGGGTTTACCTTCCCATTGGTCCCATTGACACCAGGTCAGGATCTGATGATGGGATCCTGGAGAAATCGAGGGAACTCTTCAAATATTATAGGCAGACCTATAGTGATTTTTGTGTTTTTCATAATAACTCGTGCAAATGCACATGGTAAGCATAATATTGTGATGCGGAACTGCTGATGAAGACCACATATGGCCACCAGATCTGCTCAATACTAGGTACAAATACAATGCGTGGCTGACGGGCAGGCAACGCATAGCCTAAACCGGTGGACCTAGAGCCATGAAACTTTGTACAGGGGTTCCTT
This sequence comes from Argyresthia albistria, assembly GCA_963457715.1. Taxonomy (NCBI): domain Eukaryota; kingdom Metazoa; phylum Arthropoda; class Insecta; order Lepidoptera; family Argyresthiidae; genus Argyresthia; species Argyresthia albistria. The sequence continues at coordinate 6,715,091 of OY735273.1, forward strand.
AGTAGCGTGGGGTAGCACTGATATGGGATTTGACAAAATTAATTCCCCAAGGGGGGGGGGGGGGATAAGGGGTTACAGTTTGTATTAAACTCAATCTAATCAAATAGGGTTTGTGGAAGTCGGTTTTTTCTAAAGTTTACTTTTTGTTTCAATTATCTAATAGTCATATTATAATATTGTCATCCAAACTTCATATTTAGAAGGTAGAATTTTTATTTGTATTTAAAATACCGGGAACTGGGGCGCCGTTTTGCTGAAATACAGGTCTTACGCCTAGCTCAGCGACAGATGCTACAATGTTTTAATGTGAAAGCTAATCTAGCATCCATTGAAATAGCACCATTATAACTATTATGCATACTTCTTTTTTGTGGCAATACACATTATATCATCATCATACCAAAGATAGAATTTAGGCACAAAAGACAGACATTTGGTCGGCCACCGGAGGCTTAGTAATAGCACGCCAGGTTCACTTCAAACAAATCAACGAGATCAGGCGCACACACACAGCTACATTGAATTCCGTATAAGCACGCGCCGCCACACGCACACATTGCCGAATTTCGCCTCCTTCGCTTGCTGCGAGACAGGGCTATGCAAGCAATGCATGCGACGAGTCAACGTCATTCGTCCGGCCGGCGGCGCCGGGCGACACGTGTTTTGCGACAACCCTAGCCGTTTGAGCAAGAGTAGGTAGTTATCATGCGAAGAGGGACCTAGTGAACTTTCTATTTCTTATTTATACTATGGTAATAGGTTCCCGTTTAGTACCTTTAATCAATCAGCCCACACTTACCTACTGCTGTGTACAGTTCTCCCAAAGTAATAACACGCATGGAAGTCTTACTCCGAACGGTCGTTAGACGAAAGTTATATCTATATAGGGGTGGGATATGGTAAAATTGTTTTTCTATGTATTGATCTCGATCCTCAATCTCATATCGGCTCCTGAACAGTCGGAACACGACCTCTGCAGACCTTTGAAGAAAATCCGTATGTCTATTATTACTTTGGGAGTACTGTACGTACAGGCCTCTCCTTTACCATCGTCCTCCGTTCCGCATCTACTGACAACCAGCTATAGCAATGATGTAATCCATCCATCTTGCTGGTGGTCTGCCGTTTAGTGCCTTCAGGTAACTAAGAACTTTCGTTCCTTCCGAAGCCGCCAATACTCACGGATAGAACGGCACGTGCACAACGATCGGGTTATCCTGATGCGGGTCGGACTTGTGCAGCTCTTGCGTGATGTCCGCCACGGCAACGCCGCACGGTCGCCGCACGGAACCCGGGCGGCCGCCGCCGCCGCCGCCCGGCAAAACGCCCATGGACATGCGCCGGCTGCTGCTGTCAGTACGAGTACAGCTATAGCAATTGCTACAACAAGTATAGCGTACATTAAAGAGTTAAAAAAATACCGGGAAAGTAATGAAGGATTTATTTATTTATTTATTTATTAAGGTCTATACAACAGGTATACAACATTACATATAACTTAGATATTTTCAGATTAATTCTAGTTGTAAACCCACTACGTATACACACAGGATATATAAAAGTTGGAGTAAACATGAAGTTTAAAAATTAATGTTCAAACATAATGTAAACAATAATTATGACTTACATATTTATAAGATTCGTCTCAAATGGTTTTTTAGTAAGCCTGGTCTCGAGTTGAATATGTCAATCTCGTCGTCGACCAAGCTTAAGTCGTTTATTCGATAATTCAGGGTATAACGGGGCGTACCCGTAAAAACATCTGCAGGGTACTTTTTGTATAAAATAATAACACATAACTTAACATAGCGTCACGCCTTTTCCCATACGGGGTGGCAGAGGCACCACTGTGCCCACTTTCAGCCAGTGATTCAATATTCCATTTTGCGTGACAGGCGGCAAGCCCATCGCCGCAGCTATGGAGTAATGAAGGTGTCCTCACGATGTTTTCTATCACCGTTAGTGTCCGTATAACGTACAGAAGAAAAATGACTTATATCATTGGTACATGGTCAGCACCGGGATTCGAACCCGCACCTCCTGCGTGAGAGGCAAGCATGAAACCCACCCATCACATATTTTGTGAAACCGATAAATGCCTTAAAATCATTAATTAATTTACGAGTTAGTTAGTTATAGGTATGTGTTTCTAGTTTCCCACTTCATCAATGTTTTTAATACTTAACTACCACTATATAATACTATACCTAAAATATTTCCTTGCAAGTATAATAATTGCTAAACTGCACTAGGTTGGTAAGATAGCTCCGGATTTGTCCCAGTGTTATTAAGGCATCCATATACACAACAGTAACACGTTTCCCAAAAGACGACGACGGTGACATACTGGTGGCGGTAACGAGTGAGAGCGAGCGAACACGGCAACGGCGCGGCCCCGATTGAAGCAGTCTCCATCATTCCCGAAGGCTATGTGTGCGTGCATACCGAACACGCGCGCATGTGTGCAGCCGTGCGATGTACCTTTCTTCGATGATTATCTACTGTCTTATATTGTGGTAATACTTAGAGATAAGCTTATTAGAGATAAGCTCGCCTTTGTACATATTTTTTCTATGTTAAGCTATTTTAAAAGCTTTTATTTAACTTGCTCTGTATGTGGGTGGGTGGGTATGTATCAAGGTTCGCGTCAAAAATGTCGGCTTGAATTTGACCCACTTCCCGCTATCCAATTGTGCTAAAATTTTGCATACGTATGTAAATTGGATGACAATGCAATATTTTTCTGACTTGGAGCTGATCTGATGATGGAGACGGAAGGTGGCCATGGGAACTCTGTCATAAAACATCGCAACACCATCATGCTTGGGCTCGTTCGATTCGTCTTAACAAATACTTTGGTCCTAAAATATTGTTTATGACATAGTGCTGATCTGATGCTGGAGCCGGAAGGTGGCCATGGGAACTCTGTTACCAAACGACGCAATTCTATCGTGTTTGGTCTCATTTGATTCGTCTTGACAAGCACTCGAATTCTAGATTAGATGTTTTGTCCTGTAATGATAAAGACTAAAAAGTAAAAAAATAATTAAAAGTAAAAAAACATTTTAAACAAAGCTTTTATTTAATGCCCTAAAAAGAAGAAAATAAAATTTCAATTCAATCAAATGCGTCATTTTATTACATTACACAATTTATACGATATAAAAGCTTGTTGTGGGATTTATCTCCAAGTCTGTGCAAATAGGTGCCTACCCACCTAATTAAGTCTACACAAGTAAATCTCGCAACAAGCTTTTATATCGTATAAATTGTGTAATGTAATAAAGTGACGCATTTGATTGAATTGAAATTTTATTTTCTTCTTTTTAGGGCATTAAATAAAAGCTTTGTTTAAAATTTTTTTTTTACTTTTATTTACTGTCATGTGAGTACAATAAAGAAATTACGAAAATTAAATTAATACAGTATTTAGGGGTTGACTCTACCTGTCTGTGTTCTGCCCCTCCATAGCTCCGATGCGCACTAGCTGACACACCAGAAACACCTTCTCCCGTTTGATGTCGCTGCTCAAGTCCTGGAACGAAGAAACATTCGGTTTTATAGACTATGATTGTACAAACGGATGTTTTTTTAGGGTTCCGTACCCGAAGAGTGCCAAACGGGACCCTATTACTAAGGCTCCGCTGTCCGTCTGTCCGTCATCCGGTCCTACAGCACGAACCGCACTAGCTAGAGAGTTGAATGTACCATTATGGAATGCAAATAAACTATTGAGTATTGAAATGTTTTACAGAATTTGTATTCTATTGCCGCAGCAACAACAGATACTGAAATACACGGGAAGGGTGTTTAGAATTAAATAGCAGGTAATCAATTTCAATACAATAGCGCCTGACATTCTTTAATAGCAAAAGACGACTGACGACGAGATTGAAGGTATTGCCGTTTTAGGCACAGACGACGATGGTGCGGAAGCCTTCGTGTGCGAGTCCGACCCGCACTTGACCATTTTTTTAATATAAAATTAAACTCCGTGTTTCAGTCTCGCTATAACTCAATAACCGGCCAATGGTTCCGTACCATTATCTATAAAAAACCGCAAAAAAAAAACATGTTGTCCCATACCACATGTTTTTTTGCGGTTTTTTATAGATAATGGTAAATGGCCCCCCTAAATATTAATTTAATTTTAATTTAATTATTTAATTTTTAAGTAAATAATATACTCAATATATTGTGAACATTTTAAGCGTCTCCCTGCTACCATTATCGATATCGAGCAAAATGAGCAAAAAAATCACGTTTGTTGTATGGGAGCCCCCCTTAATATTAAATTTAATTTGTTGTTTTTTTTTGTATTTGTTGTTATAGCGGCACCAGAAATACATCATCTGTGAAAATTTCAACTGTCTAGCTACCATGGTTCATGAGATACAGCCTGGTGACAGACAGACAGACAGACAGACAGCGAAGTCTCAGTAATAGGGTCCCGTTTGGCACCCTTCGGGTACGGAACCCTAAAAATGGCCCAGCCGGTAGTATGTAAGAAGAAAATTAAACTGCGAACGATCTTTTGCACAGAAAGATCAACCATTTCCAATAGATGGCGTCGCACTCAGTTTAACGAAACTCTTTGCTTACTCACACCGTAATACCAGCCCCTAGGTTAGGCAGCTGGGCGTGCTTAGAGAGATGAGTAATTATGGCATGCGTATTATGTCAAATAAAGTCTATGAAAGTATTTATTATACTTTCATAATTACAGGGTGTAACAGAAGGGTGTAGTCATATTTAAGGGGGTTGTAGGGAGACCATTTTGAGCAACATTTACTATGAAACCGATTTTATCAGAGCAATTTTATTTTTCATGCTGATTTGAATAGAGAAGTGAAAATTAAAGTTGCTCTGATCAAATCGGTTTCATAGTGAAAGTTGCTCAGAATGATGTCCCTAACAGAGCAATTTTATTTTTCATGCTGATTTGAATAGAGAAGTGAAAATTAAAGTTGCTCTGATCAAATCGGTTTCACAGTGAAAGTTGCTCTGAATGATGTCCCTAACAATCCCCCAAAATATGACTACACCTTTCTGTTACACCCTGTATAAACCTGGGGAACTGTTCTCTAAAAGAGACTATCAGAAGCATATCGCATGCCTCCCAACGCCACAAAATGGCGTGTATGGTATTCCGGTACTTTGATTAATAGAATCTCGATATTGTCAAAAGTGTATTACGCTGGCATATTTTATTTTATTTTATCTTATTTGGAAAACTTACAGCTTATAATTGTTATTTGAGTAAAGGAGAATGCTTATCACAAGCTTCGCTTGATTGACGAAACTTTTTTGTATTTTGTAGCATTAGGGCCCAGTCCATGTCCAGTCTACATCTATACGTGACTCACAGTGAATATCAGCCACGGGTACGGCGGCTGCTGCTGCCTAGCCGCCGACAGATCCAGCAACACTGGCTCGGTCCGCCGCGCGCCGGCCGCGTCAGCTAGCGACAGCAGTAGCTGCGCGCGCGCCGGCAGCGGCAGGGCGAGCGTGTGCGGTTGTAGGAGGAGGGAGACGCCGCGGCGAGGGTTCGCGGTCGCGGTGGTGGGGGATGAGGCGGAGGAGACTGGCTCCTGTTGGAAGAGATGTATTACAAGGTGGGTTATTTGGTCGGTTTGCGTATTTCTAACTTGGGGCCGGATTCTGAAAGCGAATAGCTGGTTCCTCACCAAACGAACCATTTTGGATCGCGCGATCCAGCGATCCGCGATCCAGGCTCGTGGATGTCTGTCGAGCTGTAATCCTCACATTTGAAAGCTTCATGAAAATGAATTTGTAATTTGTAATTTCTTTATTGTACTCACATGACAGTAAAAATAGCTTAACATAGAAAAAAAAATGTAAAAAGGCGAGCTTATGACAAATGAATTCTGACAATACCAATAATTAGTGCTAATTAGTGCCAAAATTGACATAATTAGTGCCGTCATAGTTCCGCAGTTATAGGCATAAGTTTGTGAGAAATACAGCTAGAAATCCTTACGCCTATAACTTCGGAACTATGATGGCACCAATTATGACCATTTTTGCACTAATTAGCACTAATTAGGCACTAATTATTGGTATTGTCAGAATTCATTTTCATGAAGCTTTCAAATGTGAGGATTGTTTTCAAATGTGAGGCTTACAGCTCGATTACAGAAATAATTAGGCACTAGGCACAAATTATTGGCATCGACAGAATAAATTTTCAAGAAGCTTCAAAATGTGAGGGTTATATAGCTCGACAGACATCCTGGATCGCGGATCGCGGGTTCGCCCGATCCAGGACGGATCGCCCGGTGTGGAAGCAGCTAATCGCATGTCAATAGTGAGAGCAGAAGAGAAGAGAGAGAGAAAACCGGAATTCGGAGCCTGATTCGCGTACAGTATTGGGCCTGCATACTGAATTCGTCCCCAAATCAGTATGGTCATAGAAATTCGTTTATGTCCCCTGGGCGTATCGAATCGTGCCCTCGTGGTTATGGTATGTTGGTTGGTATGGTGCACTTCACCAGGAGGGTGCGATGTTACTTATTCCCCCCGCGCCCTTGAACGGGGTGGGAAGAGGACCGGCGGACGGCCATTAAAGAACATAGGATTTTTTGTTGCAACGGCATTAGAGAATCAAATCCAGTCACATGGAATGGTACAAACGGAGTCAATCCATCACTGGAATGATAGATAGATAGATAGATAACTCATTTATTCATTGGACATGGTACACACACATAATTAAAAACAACAAAAAACAGTAGGTACCTACAGCTGTGTGGTTATGTGACTGTACCACGGCAGTGAAATGGCCCTGACTCAGCAATGTCACAGACGAATCTGTGACGCTGGTATTCTGCCAGGGCCAAAACGGGCGCACAACAGTGGCTCTAGTACTTACACAATTTAATTTATATAAGTAATTACATAAGAAAAACAAAATTAAATAATCAAATTAGTTATGTTATTAATGAAATAGAAAGTTGAAATAATTGGTATTAAAAATTTAATTGGAATTGAATTGGCAATAATAAAAAAATATTGTATATTATCTTAACATATTGAAAATAGACTATCCCATCAAAAACATCCTGTAAAAAATACCAAGTCTCGCAGCTCTGTGATTCTACCGTAAAAAGTTGTGAGATCCATGTTATACCAAGTCGGTTAACTGATTTAGTCCCTACTTAAGGGGCCTTCTGTCTTAAGTTAATACGTAAGATATTTTCATATCTTTATTCAAATCTTTTACTTTTTAAATAAAAATATCGACTTGGCCATCGCATGCTTAGTTTGTTTAGTCCTTTACAACCAGGGTCTGCTGGAAGAAATCTCTATTTAGAGATAAGCTGACCTTGGTACATGTTATTTCTGTTTTTATGTCCTGTCATGTATCGTGTAATAAATATATATACAAATACGTTATCTATCACACAGAACTAAGAGCCAGAAACCTGGTTTTTCATCAAATTCCTTCCGAATGCATAAAGAAGTGAAAGGTACTGGAATTTAATGGACTGTAAATAACTAGAGCATTAGTAATTTTGTTGCACTAGTCTTCCATTTTCTATTGTTGCCGCTTGTTAAAGGTATACATATATTAGTTTTGGAACCAAGTTTTAATCGTGTAGAACGCAATTATACTCTAAACAACCTAATATAATGTAGATATGATTTCGAAGATACATTGTGCCTTCATGCGATGGCCAAGTCGATATTTTTATTTAAAAAGTAAAAGATTTGAATATAGATATGAAAATATCTTACGTATTAACTTAAGACAGAAGGCCCCTTTAGTAGGGACTAAATCAGTTAACCGACTTGGTATAACATGGATCTCACAACTTTTTACGGTAGAATCACAGAGCTGCGAGACTTGGTATTTTTTACAGGATGTTTTTGATGGGATCTCACTTCTTTTTGTAAAGTTCTACTTTTTAAAATTTGGTACCTTTGGTACTTTTACAATAACAATAAAAAACATAGCGTTAATGTAGGGGTCTCCGTGCTCGTCACAAGTATAAACTTGGAACTCTTCCCAATGTGCTACCACATACTCGACTATAGCAAGTCTAATCTCATACGACGACTCAATATTCTCATACATAGAGAATGACAAAGAATGAAACAAACACGACCCATCGCCAGGTATCCGTACAATCCGGTGTGGGCATGGTTGGTCATTCACATACACTATTTCCGAATCCATTGCGACTACTAGTTCTGGCAAATGTGCTAGATGAACAAATCCAAATAGTTAGTAAATATAATAATTAATGCAGATACAAAAATTATCAACAACTAGTTGAAATCGCTGGCGAGCAACTCCGCTACTTAAGCTAGCGACGGTTTCAAACCATAGCGTGAGTTAAAATACAGGCAGCGCCATCTATCGAGCAATTGGATTAATCTGCTACCACTCCCGTCGCATTAGAACGCAATTTGTTCTATTGATTGAATAGTTTTATTATATTTGAAGCATTTTGTCGGGAATGTACATCATACATATATACAGGGTGTAACAAAAAGGGTTTAACTCCCGGATGTATGTGGTTTGGGACATCATTCTGAGCAACTTTTACTATGGGACCAACTTGATTAGAGCAACTTGATTTTTCACTTCCCCATACATTTCGGTCTGGGCGCTCGGCTGATTTATATGGAGAAGTGAAAAATCAAGTTGCTCTGATCAAGTTGGTCCCATAGTAACCACATACATTCGGGAGTTAAACCCTTTTTGTTACACCCTGTATATAAAATTCTCGTGTCACAGTGTTTGTCTTCGTAGTCTGAGAATCGGCTAACATCTATTTTTCATACCCCTAAGTGTTATAATTATTTATATGGCAAAACAGCGTTTGCCGGGTCAGCTAGTAATATATAATTTAAGCATAATGGTAACCAAAGGAAACGAGGGATGTATGCCTGGACCGTGGTAAGTGGTGGTCCCTGGTGGATGTACGTATCCCTCTTCTAGGAAACAGGCGTGATATTATGTATGTATTACATAATATGTTTATAGAATCTTGTTTGTAAAGGCATATTTTCCTAGGGGCATTCAATGATTCATAAACTGCAAATGTAACTTTGTAATTCTATACATTTTATATAAGATTACAAAGTTATTGATGCAGATGGGTTTTCTGGAAAACTATAACATAAGCTTGAAATGTTTAAGTTTTCCCTTGATAAGAATACTAATTACTATTTATATCCCAAATTTGAAGGTTCTATGTCTGCTAGAAGTGCCTGGGAGTTTTGATGATCGGTCAGTCAGTCAGTGACAAAATGAGGAAACTTTGACATGTTACAATTCTTAAACTACTGGTTCAAATTGAATAAAAATTTTAATATATCGTGTTGATATAAGGCCTAATTAGTAACAGAAAAATCAGGCTTCTTGTTTTATCCACAACGAAGTTTTAGGGGGGTCGAATATGGCCTGAATTGCTTCGAGAAAAGGATGGTACGGCTGTGCTTGCTCGACTTGGTGGTGCACTGCCGTGCACCCAGATAATGGTGATTAGCTTTAATTTAAATAGATATAATCAATAGTTCAATGTCAGAATGTAGGTAGTCGTAAAAATCTTTCCTTTTAGCTGCGTACCGTCACCTAAGCCTTCTGCTGGAGAATTAATTTATTTCTGCAAGCATTTTTAAAACCAGCTTTACTAGTGAGCCGCCGAACAGGAGGCGGTATATTGTTCCAGCACTTGGTGGCACGATATTTGAAACTGCCACGGAAAGCAGCACTTTTATGTCGCGGCATTAATAGGAAGTTGGAATCATGTTTCCTGTTGTGAAGCTCTCTTACAGTATCGCCAATGATCTTACCGTATTCTTGTCTATCCTCGCGTTTGTCTCTTCGTGTAGAGAATTCAGTTCATACGCTGACAAGCTGAAGGGGTCGATAAGTTGGCCGTTCCTTGTTCTTACTACTAACTCCTTTTCCAATGTTCTGTGAAGAGAGACCAAGGTTGTACTGTACATGTCCAGAGGCGAGACTCATGAGTTAGTAGAATGAAAGCACGGAGCCATACGAGTCAGGAAGTGTCAGTTATACAGGGTGTAACAGAAGGGTGTAGTCATATTTTAGGAGGTTGTTAGGGAGACCATTCTGAGCAACTTTTACTATGAAACCGATTTGATCAGAGCAATTTTATTTTTCATTGCTTAATACGTTTTGGTCTGGGCGGTCAGCTGATTTTTATAGAGAAGTGAAAATAAAAGTTGCTCTGATCAAATCGGATTCATAGTGAAAGTTGCTCAAAATTATGTCCCTAAAATATACTACACGTTTCTGTTACACCCTGTATTAAAGTTACTTTATCACAGCAGGAAAACAGAAAGAGAGATAACAAATCAACTCCTGAGAGTAGCGAGTCATTCAACATCACCCGCGACTGAGACAACTTTATCCCTGAGTGAAAATAACCAAAGCAAAAGCAAGCGTCACAACAGGAGGGCAGAGATACAGTTTTATCCTTGTTTAGCCATTATTCAATACCCGATTTAGAGCCAATTCTACCAACGAAGAGTAACTTTTTACTCGAGAGTAGGTATCTTCTACTTTTCCTAAGGCTGGATTTTACCAACAAACATTTATGCGAATATAACTATCCCGGGGATAATTTGTATGACAGTGACAGTTCAAAATGAGGTCATTCTATGAAAAAGTAGAAGATACGCTCGAGTAAAAAGTTACTCTCCGTTGTTGAAATTCGCTCTAAGAATGACCTCATTTTGAACTGTCATTGTCATACAAATTATCCCCGAGATATTTTTCCTCGCATAACTTTTTGTTGGTAAAATTAAGCCTTAATGAAATATGATAAACCCATTAAAAAATCCGTCCACCTGTTTGAGCGATAGTGTTATAGACACAGACAGACAGACATCCAACCAGTCAGCCACACAGTCAGACATACACAACAGACAGACTTACAGACACTTCCAAATTATAACATAAACCCCTCCTTTTCCCAAAACTGCCAATGTTTCCATTATCGATGGTGTCGAGCGCGATGTTGGTCGACCGTCGCAGCTCGTCTTGCGGCTTGGCCTCGTTAGAGCACTCAGACAGACAAACATACAGAAAATAGACAGACGCTCTCACAACATCTCCCTCTGTCAAAACTGATAACGTCCAACCTGTTTCCCTTATCGATGGTGTCGAGCGCGATGTTGGTCGACCGTCGCAGCTCGTCTTGCGGCTTAGCCTCGTTGGCGCACTCGGCGCGCAGGCGCAGCAGCGTGCGCATCGACAGCTCCATGTACTCGAAGCGGTGGCGCTGGTTGCTCTATGGCGGGGTAAGTAAAGTTTTAGCACAGAATAACTAATAGTACTAGTACAGAAGGTTTACTCCCAAACAAAAAACAAGTTTAGGTGCAAAAAATATTTGTCTATGCTACTGCATATGCTCGCATGCGAAATTGAAACTTATCTTATGACACGAGCGTTCAAATTCCATTAGACACCGCTGACACGATGCCGATCACGCAGGGTTGCGAATCGCACTCAGTTGTTTTCGGCGTCATTGTTTTCACGCGGCTAGCGCGCGCACCGAGTGTCGAGCGACCACCATGTGACAAAGACCGACTGGCGCGTATAGCCGGCCGTGGATACCTACTCAGCGAAGTGAAACCCCCCTGGTTTTAGCCCACGAATGTCCCCATCGAGGGGCACAGGTCTTTATCCGGATATCAGTAAGATTGAGCCATACTCCTAAACTTAAAAAGGCATTGTATCTGCCTAAAGCCGAAATACAAATAACTCGCTAAGATTAGTCGATAAGATCCATTCACACTATCAGTTTTCGGTCCAGCAAGGTAATTTAGAGAGAGATAGCTTACTTGTGTTGGAGGCAGAAAACAGACATCAAACACCTGATCAAGTACACAAAGCGTCTCTTTCCTGCCACCAACACTTCTCGTATGCTATCCGTTATAATAGACGCCAAACAACTTGAACAAATGACCTTGCATGCGCAGAAACCATCTGATATATGATACTGCGCACCACGGTATGGGGTGCGGGACGCGGCGTGCGGAAGGAGCATCGCATCGAGCGCGCCTAGCCACGCTATTGGTAGATCAGTCAACCATCGTTTCCCGCTTTGAGTTCACACTTGCGTGCAGTGAAATCACGGATAAAAAATGCCTCGACGTCCGAACGTAGTTTTAAAAAGGCAAGCCAGAAAGATGGTATATGATGAGTTTTCTATCGATGGAGATATTATTATGTTTTATAGGTGTACGTGGAAAAACGTATTTTTAGGGAATTTTAATCGTAGGTAGGTATCCCATAAAAAATCTTGTCTTTTGTCAAATCATTATTATTTGTTAATAGACACCAATAAAGACGACAAATGTCGCTAAATAATTTACAGTTTTATTTTGATAGTCATATCCACAGACCATTAAATCTGTATCGAACTATGTACCAAATGTACCTACTTCGCGTGTCTCAAACAGTTATTGTGCACCTGTTACCGCTCAGTCCCTCATGCAAATGGTACAGTATGTTTTCTCATTTTCTATCGATTGAACTAAGTGTATATTGTATTGTGCACTAAGATTCATGCCGTATACTGTAGGTACGATTTGTTTTGAGAATTTTAAGTGCGTCGTTTTTTTGGCACGTAAGTGTACATGCGCAAACTTTCCCCCACCACGTAGTCACATTTTGCTCAAGATGTTTGGCGTTACCTATACTCCTTGCTGACGGTTTGACAAATGCTCACCGTGTAGAGCTGTTTGCAGAGCGGCAGCCACTCTCTGAGAGTCACTGCGATCTCATGCACGATGCCGCCCCCGCCCGCGCTCAATACCACGCTGTCACCGCATCTGAAATAGCAGGAAGCATGTTTCACCACCGAATAACTAATAGTACTACGTACAGAAGGTTCACTCCCGAACAAAAGTCAAGTTTAGGCACACCTCGGACACTCCATAGAACGCTCGTAAAATAATCACCTATTACTACTACATAGCCTTATGACATTTGTACACGTGCAAATGTGTGCATAAACTCGTTCGTTTGTGAATGTGTGCGTTCAGCGCCTAAACAAGGTGTCTCCCGAAGAGGCTCCCCGACTCCGGGGTGAGGTGCGGTATCTGAATCCGCGCGGGGAAGGGAGTGGCCGTTCTGTACGTAGTACTGTGGTTTGTCTCTTCTGTGGTTTAGGTGCAAAAAAAATTGTCTATGCTACTGCATATGCTTGCATGCGATATTGAAACTTATCGTATGACACGAGCGTTCATATTCTATTAGACACCGAAGACACGATGCCGATCTCGCAGGGTTGCGAATCGCACTCAGTTGTTTTCGGCGTCATTGTTTTCACGCGGCTAGCGCGCGCACCGAGAGCCGAGCGGCAACCATGTGACAAAGACCGACTGGCGCGTATAGCCGGCCGTAGATGCCTACTCAGCGAAGTGAAACCTCCCTGGTTTTGCAGACAAGATAGTTTTGGGTTGGCAAAAACATCTATCCTATCCTTCCTATCCGCCTCCTGCATATACTGTTTAGTGTCAGCGTATGTCGAGACGTTGGCTGGCGCAGGCTACGCAGATCAGATTTTGTAAGGCGGGGCAAACCGAAGCGTTTAATAAAACACTTGTCCAGGGGGGCAATTTTGGCGCTAGCGAGATCATGTCCATGGTCGAAATATCGATTTTGAGATACCGAATTCTCTATCAAAAACAAGAAAAAGCTATTCTTACGACTAGCCTTTCGACCAACCGAGATATCTCGACCCGTTTTCGATCGACATAAATATAAATCGAGATCGTTTTTGACGGATTTAGGTGGTATCAAAACCGATATCTCAACTGGGGAGATGATCTCGATAGCCCTGCTAAATCTGCGCTACGTGCTTGCCTGCTTAACATACGTTGACACTCAAAATTGGTTACAGGATGTAGGAGGTCCAGACTACTCCAGACTGTGTAAAAGCCTCCTTCATATTTATGGCGGTCTGAGGCCCTCTTGATCTACTGTTACTTGACAGTTTTGGAGATGTTATCCGACCATTATTGGTCCGGTGGTCTGGCGCCCCGGCGGAGTACTATTATCTCTTCTGTGGCCCCGGTCAACTGATTTATAAATGCCTATTAATGTGCTATTTCTGTTGATAACTCTGTATTGGCATTGTTGAACATGTCCCGCAACTGTTTGTCAGCGCCTACAAAATTTGTGCCATTATCACAATATAAGTCTTGACAGTAGCCTCTTCGTGATACAAATCGCCGGAACGCCGATATAAAGCCTTGGGCTGATAAATCTGAAACAGCCTCTAAATGAATTGCTCGTGTCACCATACATACAAATAAACAAATGTAGCCTTTATACGATTTAGATCCTCTTCCAGGCGAAAATCTAATGTTTATGGGACCCGCATAGTCTACTCCAGTTGATTTGAAAGGCTTGCTCGGTTTCAGTCTCACTTCTGGCAGTTGGCCCATCAATTGATTGGTATTTTGCTTGGCGTAACATATACACTTTCAACATTCTTTGTAGCACTTTTTGACTTCATCTCTTGCACGAATTATCCAAAATTTCGATCGAATGTAGTTCAGCATTACTTGAGGTCCTCCATGAAGGGTTCTCAAATGCGCGTCTAATACAAGCAACTTAGTCATGTGAGCTCTTGTTGGCATTACAATCGGATGTCTCGTATCATATGCTGCTTGAGCATGGTGGAGTCGACCTCCTACTCGTATTACTCCCTTCTCATCAATAAATGGATTCAGTGTGTGTAGTGGGCTCTTCTTGGCCACTGTCCTCTGAGCTTTCAAATCCTTGATCTCATCCTTAAAATAAAACTCTTGTGTCTGCTTTACACACATTTGCAAAGCATTCTCTATCTCTTTTGTAGTTACAAATTCTGGTAACTTTGGCCTCACATCTTTGGGAATTCTCAAATTCAATATTCTTCTGCAATATGAGTAAACTCGAAGCATTCGCGGTAAATCTGAGAATTTGCACCATATGAATTCTTCTTTCTCTGGTATAACAGCTGTCAGTACTTTAATCACCTTCTCCTCTTCATGCGTCTTATACTCGTCTTCTACAATTATCTGTAGGGGATTATGCAACCATTCTGGACCATGCCACCACAGGTCATGCTCTGATAATTCTGATGGACGTATTCCTCTCGATGCACAGTCTGCAGGATTGAAGTTTGTCGAGACATGCCTCCATTGATCATAATCCAACATTGTGAGGATCTCAGACACTCTATTACTCACAAATGTTGTCCATCGGTTTGGTAATCCTCTTAGCCAAGCTAAAACGACAGTGGAGTCTGACCACGCGTACAGATTTTTCTTTGGTACGTTCATGACTTGCGACACCTCATAAATCAATTTGCTAGCAAGTACTGCAGCGCATAGTTCTAGTCGTGGTACTGTCACTTCTTTCTCAATGGGTGCGACCTTTGTTTTGGCTGTCACTAGACTGACCCAAATGTTGCTCTGCTGGTCTACCACTCTCATGTACACGACTGCTGCATAAGCCGCTTGGGACGCATCTGCAAATACGTGTAATTCAACATGACATTCTTTTGTTGTGTTCAACCATCTCGGTATCATTATACGTTCTATGTTGATTAAATCATTTTTGAACAACACCCACTCTTTCAATAGTTCGGATGTCAATTCATCATCCCACGACAGATGAGACTTCCATAATCTTTGAATAAAGATTTTTGCAGTGATAGCTACTGGGGCAATCCATCCCATCGGATCATACAACCTTGCGATGTCTGATAAAACTCTTCTCTTTGTGATGGGTTGATTGCTTTCCTCCTCAGGTATATTTATTGTATACTCGAAATTATCAGTGGTTTTGTTCCAGCTGATACCCAATACCTTCACCGTGTTGTTTGTTTTAATAGGTATGGACTGATCTGTTCTCTGTCTCTCCTCTTGAATATGGATATAATTTTGTAAAAGTGTACCACAATGACGCAATAAATATATGAGTATGAGTATGAGTATGTTTCCGTTTACGACCAGGTTCCAAAATTTTCACAACGATGGGTGCGAACATTCCCCAAAATTAGGTCGGCTGAACAAATAAATTGTCACCTTGTCTACATACGTCCTGTGATACGTCATTATATTCATTACGTCATTTAATTGTTATTAGACAATTTATTCGTTTTGCTCGGTTATCGTAATATCATCCTAGTGTCAATGATAATGATAACCCACATCATTAATAGTAATAACTCAAGATTCAATCGGTCAACCTAACTCTTTGACCTATATTAACATGTCACATATCTTCACATTATTCCAGTTTTTAACCGACTTCCCAAAGGAGGAGGTTTACAATTCGTCCGGATGTTTGTTTTTTTTTAATTATTTTTTGTGGTGGACCGATTTGGAAAATTATTTTTTTGTTTAAAAGGGTTTACCTTCCCATTGGTCCCATTGAAACCAGGTCAGGATCTGATGATGGGATCCTGGAGAAATCGAGGGAACTCTTCAAATATTATAGGCAGACCTATAGTGATTTTTGTGTTTTTCATAATAACTCGTGCAAATGCACTCGTGGAACTGCTGATGAAGACCACATATAGCCACCAGATCTGCTCAATACTAGGTACAAATACAATGCGTGGCTGACGGGCTGGCAACGCATAGCCTAAACCGGTGGACCTAGAGCCATGAAACTTAGTACAGAGGTTCCTTAGTAGCGTGGGGTAGCACTGATATGGGATTTGACAAAATTAATTCCCCAAGGGGGGGGGGGGGATAAGGGGTTACAGTTTGTATTAAACTCAATCTAATCAAATAGGGTTTGTGGAAGTCGGTTTTTTCTAAAGTTTACTTTTTGTTTCAATTATCAATAGTATTTCCAATTAAATGGCGACTTGAAATTGTATTTCATTTGTCTTCTGGCCATCCCCTTATCCCCTACCTACATATTTTAGTCTTATGGTAAGTTATAAGGCAGATTGCCTCCCTCTTTTGATGCTTTTTCAAAGGAAACAAGTGGAATTATTATAAAACCAACTGCATTATAATCTTGGCGTCGCTATATGAATCTTGTTTAAATATATGCCTTGCGCCGCCATTGTCAATCTCTATCTTTAATTGAATGAGCAGTTAGTGTTATCACTGGTCAATGAGTCGACGACCGGCTGAATTCGCTGAAACTTGATTAGAATCATCATTGTTTACAAACAGAGCCGTTTTCAGATGTGGGATGCATAACCATATTATATGTATACCCACATGATGGTTCATCCAATAAAAGGTACAGGAAAATCATCTTCATCTAAAATTCTTAGCCGTTAAAAAAACAGGCATATTAAACATTAACCACATGTTTATCAACCCGTAAATACATTATTAATACGTAATAATTATGTGTTGTAACGCGGGTAACTTGAACATAAACCTATTATTACGAGCCCACCATGTCCCACTGCTGGGCAAAGGCCTCTCTCCCCCTCTTCCGCTCTATCCGATCCTGAGCGGTCTCCCTCCAGTCCTTATCCCATAGACCCAACTCATCACTCCATCTCTTCCTGGGTCGGCCACGCTTTCTCTTTGCATGTTCCGGGAGCCAGTCTGTGGCTCTCTTAGCCCGGCCGGCCCAGTCCCACTTTAGTTGGGCAGCCTTCTGGGCTACATCTATTATCTTTAAACATAAACATAAACCTAACTATACATAATTGTTGCATACAAGATCTATACGTCAGCAAATTGTAACATGATCCCATGATACCGTCTAATATAACGAAACAACATACGATGCAATGATAAACAACGAGATTAGATACCGCTCCGGTTGCCGGATGCCTTGTTTATCTGAGAGCTTTACACAGCAGCATGCCCGTCGGCAGAAGTCGACGGCAGCCCTAATGTGCTAGGTCATGGCCGATAAGGGTGAGCTGTCTCGCTCACACACTCCCACGACACGTTCGAGCAATAATTAGGAGGAAAACTAAAACACAGATGGTGCTTAGTTGACTGTACTTAGTTTACGCTAGTGTCAAGCGTAGGGTTTCATACAATTTGGCAGTTCCCGTGTCAGACAAAGGTACAGTCGCGAATGCGCTACCTAGCGTGGGATATTGTCAGTTTTCCTCCCAATTGCTCGGCCACTGCAATTGATCTATTTGGAACGATTGTTTTCATATGGTGTGGCGGTATCTCTATCTACTATTGCGGCCAATCTTTTGGCTTGCGGTGCCAGGTGGATTTAACTTTTTGACAGATTCGCTGCACTAAGTTGCGTAGACCTGCCGCCCCCAGTAACCGTCACGCTAGCAGACTATCCTGCCCGCCCCCCTCCTTACTTGTCAACAGTGGCCGGTCGCTCCCGCGCGTGGTTGGCGGGGAACGCGCCCGCGGCCCCACTGCGCACGCACTGGCCCCACAGCCACGGACCCGCGCGCCCCGCCACCCGCACCAAGTCGCCCACGCACAGCGACAGCTGTGGGGCCGCCGCCGTGTAGTTGTAGATCGCTGTAAGATTGCACATGTCAGATTTAGATCCTGTAGAATTGTATGGTGAAGTCCGGGACATGTCCGAGATCGTTAATAATTTGATAGATAAGCTCGCCTTTGTACACTTTTTCTATGTATTTATTTGTCCTGTGTAACTATGTCTGTGCAATAAAGAAATTATGAAATCATTTCATGAAATGGTCAGAAAGGGTGCCTTTAAAAATCATTATTCATTACTACGCAGTTTTTTGGTCAGTGGTATTGACAGTAAAGCCAACGTCATGGAGAAAATAATTTATAGTATGTGTGGAGAAGGAAAAAGATAAATGAAACTCACTTTACGCATATAATAGTGAAACCATAAGGTAAAATCTAAAACTACAATGTAGCTCGGATATGTTTAAAATTTTAGTTGTGTTCTTACTTAATTAAATGGAAATTAGGTCTTGTTAGCATTGTGCAGTTGAATGAAATCCTGTTCCCAAAGTCCATATTCTTTACCCTACTCTAGAACCGCATTAAAATTTAAAGGCCTTCTCAAAAGTCGTGCTAGTAATTTCGGGAACCAATTACAAATGCACAGCTTTGAAACGGCAGTGAAACAGGTAGCTGCCAGAGCAGTGCAAATAAAATAGCTGCCATAGTTTTGATAGGAAACGGTTAGGAGTATAACTTCCGAATAAAGGCACATGCCTTTAAATGCAGACTAACAATAGGTAACATGCAGTGAAAGCGGACGCGAATTGGCTGTCCAAGTGTCCACCAATGGATTGTAAGTCGAGGTTAGAAAACAACAAACGTTTGTCAGTCAAGCAGGTGATACTTTGCGCGGCGAACATCGAAAACGCATACATTTTCGTAGCGTTATTATAGCGAGTGATTTAGCGAATGCATGTTGTCTACGGGCCCAAAAAATTTACGGCGTGGACAGAGGATGACGCGCCCGCTCCGTCGCCGCTCCGCGCCCGCTAAGCCGCGCTCTCACCGCCTTGCACCGATTTGTGTCTTATTGCTCATTAATAAGTCTCTTATTAAATCGGATGGTTTTCATTGCACCCGCCCCGCGCCGGCTCCGACGCCGCGCCGCGCCCGCTCCATGAGACTTATTAACGAGCATTAGACACAAATCGGTGCAAGGCGGTGAGAGCGAGGCTTAGCGGCGTCGGAGCGGGCGCGGAGCGGCGACGGAGCGGGCGCGTCATCGTCTGTCCACGCCCTTAGAGGCAGCAAGCAGCACCTTTTATTAGTCTGATCTGACTATCAAGCAAAAGCGACGATCCTACCACACTTCTGATAGGTCTTTCCCCATTTTACGTGACAGGGGCTAGCCCATCGCCGCAGCTACAGGTTTCCTAACGATGATTATAAACTTCACTTCGATTCTAACTCCTAGCTGCTTTCAATAACCTTTACTTGATGAAAGGGCTCTGCTTATTAACCCTATCCAATGAAGTCTCTTTCCCATGATCACAGCCACTTACTAGCAGTTAATACGTCTTCCTATGGCAGGTCAATTTAATCCGAACTAAGAATGTGACCTGCGCGTGAGTTGAATATGAACAACGTTGCAACGTGATTAACACTCACCTCGCGACCCGGGACGGAATGTACCGGTGAGTCACACTGATTCCAGTCACAAATCTTCTAACGGTGATGGAACGGTCGTAAGAAAGCCATCATATCTTCAAAGATGGGCCAGCGGTTCTCACACAATAAAGTAGAGTATTGAATTGAATCCTAGGCACAGCAGTGCTTCTGCCACACCGTGTGAGAAAAGGTTTGATGTTATTGTTTTCAAAATATAGTTTAGTCAGCACAGCAGCGCGGAAGGTGATCGGAAGAGGAACGCGAACTGAACGCAGATTGCGAGTTGTGTAGGATTCAACGCGGTAACTGGGGCAGACTAGAGATTCTACTAGACTTGTACACTGCACACAATGGCAATTTCTGATGGAATATATTATTCGTATTGTTGTAATAAGGATGAGTAGGTACTACAGCAAGCTAGTAGATCGCTGCATCGCACGAAAAAAAGGGGTGTTTATAAGTTTGAAGCATCTGTCTGTCAGTGGCACCTAACACCGCTCAAACCGTGCAGCTTTCTGTAAATAATTTCCAGCGATGGTTTTTAGACACAAAATCTGTTCAGTTGTACGAAAGAAAGCTTACCAAGGAAACAACTCAGCTATTTCTTGCTATCTCAGAGTCTTCGAGCATTTGTACCGACAGACCGACATATTCTACAGTTAACTTGACCAACATTATAAACGAGGTGCCATGACACAGAAGTGCCACTTCTGCCACACTCTAACCCCACAGCGAGGCACGGTCGGCGGCGTGCGTACGGACACCGATACCCGACACCGGCAATCCGAGCCGGCTACTCTGTGCCTGTGCCTACAGCACTGCTACAGTGATACTGATAAGATAACGGACGAGGCTCGCGCGTCAAACAAAAGACGTTGATTGTCCTGCCGTGCCGAACGGAATCTGCGCTGCGTGGCCTGCCTCTGCGATACATACAGAGCCACCAACTTAACTGTTCAGTTGGGAAAAAATGGAACTATAACCTTGTCATTCGCCATCAAAGAGAATACAGTTTTCCAACGATCTTTTGGCTTGCGGTGACAGGTGGAACTAACGCTTTCTGACAGGTTTGTTGCGTAGAAGGGGCGCCCCCCCAGTCAACGTCAGCCAAAATATCGTTGGAAGACTATTATCTACGTCCGCCATTAGGACGACAACTATGACACTAGCGACGTTATCAACTGAACAGCTAAGTTGGTGGCACTGTATGCCCGATTCCCGAAAGAAAGTTGACTAAGTAATATGCTCAGAACAATAACTAAAGGTAATATGTATGATTTTATGGTCAATATTTTTTTGAATTGAATTGAATTGAAAGCTGTGACATGTTAAACTCTTGTTAAACTCATTTCAGCCAACCAGGCGCCGCTATTCTGAATTAATCTTCGATCAATCGCCAGTTACATTTGATCATTCTTCAGAAACTGACGATTATTCTGGCGTATGCTGAGACGCAGGCCACGCTGAAAAGATATTGCAAGGCAGTATAAAGGCTTCTCACGAGCAAAGACTGATATGTCGCTAATAACATCAGGAGCAAGAATTAGTTACAAAAATCTTTCGAATGTAAGTTTTTATAGTTATCAAACAGGAAATCATTTGATATTTTATACCTACTTGTGAAAGGCAAAAATATTGTGGCTGCAGTGCACAAAGGGCTAGACTCTAGAACGAGTGAGGCGTTGTGCTTAGCCAGTGCTCTAAGAAAAATATAGCGCAGATGAAGGCAGAAAGAGGACTGAGATGGAGATGACTGGGAGCCAAACCAAAGTAAGTCCACTGAAACCTTCAATCAAGCACAAACTAAAGTCTCTTATTTGTGATATTTGTATCCGTGTGCGTTGTAAAGAGCACCTTGTGACTACCTATTAGCCTGAATAGTGATTAAATTGTACGATTTGGTGGTGGGCTAGCCGTCACCATGAAAGTTGATTAGAATAGAATAGAAATAGTTTATTATGCCTTAAAAAATATACATAAAAAGTACAGTTAAATATGGTACATTAGTTTAATAAGACAAAAAAGGGACGGTCTCAGCGTTTGCTGTGAGTAGCACAAACATGTTCTATCTCAAAGCTCTGGTTTTCAGACCGTACCTGTAAAGGAGAAGAGAAAAAAATATATAACAAAAACAAATAAAGTAACAAAACAATAAAATTAATAAAAATGACGTAATAAGTATAGAGCTTAACATTTTAAAGAATGATCAAATATAACAGGCGATTAATCGAAGATTTCTCAAACTAGCGCCACGTGATTGACTGATGACTTGGTGAGTTTAACAAGTTTTATTCCCACCTAATTTTCTTTTCATAACCCGTTAGGCTGGATTCACACGGCATAGTCCCGCACGTTTTTTTGCAGTATACGTCTTAACGGATAAACAGTGGCCTTGGTTCACACGGCATTGTCCTGCACGTTTTTTTGCAGTATACGTCGTGTGAACCTAGGCCACTGTTTATCCGTTAAGAAGTATACTGCAAAAAAACGTGCAGGACTATGCCGTGTGAACCACGCCTCAGTGAACGCGGGTGATACTATGCCTATGCCACTCCGTATAGTAAAACGCGTGACGCCTGATTGACGCTTCAGAAAATTAAGTTGTTGTTATAGTGAATTTATCACGGTGCCTACCAAACACAAGTGATTCCAGCCAGTGACAGTAGGTCCCGGCCTACGTGGATAATTGCACTTCCTCAGGTGGATGGGGGGGGGCTGCAAAGGGGGAAGGGAAAGAGGGGAGTGGGAAGAGGAGGGGGATTAGCGCGCCAAATATTGTCAGCATATTTGTACTGTACTGACCTGGATGTTGATTCCGGTTGGAAGGATGGTATGTCGCGTGTTTTATGCATCATAAAATTTTAATTTCAAGGATAGTTAGGTTAGGTTAAAGGTACATGTAAAGAGAGGACCATTTCTGGGGAATATCGTTATTGTTAAACCTCCTTTTAAATTCCTGTATGCCCATGCTGACCTAGGAGCAGGATACATTGTAAATAATGTACCAAAATATCTTTACAATACATCATCTGCCGGTGCATATAAACGCATATACAGTGGTGGTCACATAAATAAAGACACCCCCTCATTGACCACAAAAAACTTAGTTATGGTAGTACCATTAGCGGAAATCGGTAATTTAATCTTGTTTATTTGTTATCAAACAATACACGACATTGTATTCCATAAATGTGGGACAAAAAATTGTTATGTTCATTAGTAGTTTAGACACTGTTCACTGTGGGAACGTAAGACAAACTTTTTTAACAAACTTGCAGCTGGCCAGCTAATTAAAGACAATAAAATTTGTGTTCTATATTTGAAAAAATAAAATAAAACGACATTCTGTTTTTCTTTGTTTTGTCGCGTATTTTCCTAAATCGTTCCTAAATAGTCGATATTGCCTAAAACCCCTAACATTTGACATTAAAATTAATACGTTTAAAACCAATAAATATGGGAAAAAACAAAAGTTGTGATTCGTCCACTAGGAAGATTATTTTGAACTTTCATAGGAGAGGTTGGTCATACAGAAACATAGCAAACCACTTGAACTGTTCTAAGGACATGGTTATGAATGCTGTACAACATTTCAAGAAGTTCAACACAACCGAAAACGTACCTAGAAAACCGAGACCAAGAAAAACTACTCGGCGGGAAGACTCTAAGATGGTATTGTTGGCAAAAAAAGATCCGTTCAAGGGATCAGAACTGATACGTTCGGAGATGTTTGGTGCAGGAAGGTCGAAGGGTGTGTCTGCAAGAACAATTAGACGGAGACTATGTGAGGCAAACTTGCACGGAAGAGTGTCTCGGAAGGTGCCACTTTTGAAAAAGCAAAATGTTAAGGCAAGATTAGCGTTTGCAAAAAAATATGAACACTGGACAGAACGAGAGTGGAAATATGTGCTTTTTTCTGATGAAACAAAAATAAATATGATCAATTCTGACGGAAAACAATATATTAGACGCCCTCCGAACAAAGAAATGGATCCAAAGTATACCAAGAAAGTAGTCAAACATGGGGGTGGAAATATCAAAGTGTGGGGCTGTTTTTCAGCAGTTGGTGTTGGACCTGTAAGGAAAATAGAAGGCAACATGGATAAGTTCCAGTACAAGAATATATTAGAACAAGCCATGTTGCCCTATGCTGAGCAATATTTACCGGTCATTTGGACTTTCCAACAGGATAATGATCCGAAACACACTGCAAACGTAGTAAAAGACTTCTTAAGGAACCAGTCTGTGACGGTTTTGGATTGGCCCCCGTACAGTCCGGATTTAAATCCAATAGAAAATTTGTGGTACCAGGTGAAGAAGACAGTGGCGACAAAGCGGACATCAAACGTGGATCAACTTTACACAGCTTTTACAGAAGCATGGGAGCGAATTCCGGTAGAAACTTGTACAAAATTGATCGCTTCCATGCCCAGAAGATGTCATGCTGTCATTTCTGCCAAAGGACATGCGACAAAATATTGATACCTACCGGAATGTTTCGTAAATGTGTTAGGAATTTTGCTGAATAAAGATAATTTTATAATAACGAACTTTTTTATTTTATTTCCTCCAAGCAAATGTAGTGTCTTTAATTATATGGCCATATCTTTGTAAGTTATTTCAGCTTGCAATTAGGATAAACCGAATAAAGATAAGGAATAGACAAGTTTTGTTGCTGCTATTTCGTTTTAACATTACACGATACATACACAAACATTTTTAAGTTGTGTATAAAGTTCCATTAATAGTCTGATAAAAAATATAAAGAGGAATAGCTAAGGTAATTTAATACGCTTTCAGTGTCTGTAATTATATGACCACCACTGTATATGTATGTCAGATAGGTATGCACTCTGAAGTTGACCTTCATTATGTTATTGTCATTGAGCCATCATTTTTCTAGCAGAATCGTGGCCCAGATAAAAGGTTACTTTTGATGATGATAATATATACAGTACGGGACCTTTGTCGTCGGGTCTCGTCTCGCTCGCTCTCTCTCTTTCTATCTCTCTCGCTCTCTCTCTCTCTCTCTAAGTCAAAAACCGAGTATCATACTCGTGGCACCTCGGGTCCCGTCCCGACGTGCCAAAACAAGCCCCGTACTGTATTTTGATAAATTGATTGTGTTTTGCCGAATGTGGCATTTCTACCTGCGTGCCAAATACAACACAAGAATTTATTGCAGCATTTTTTATTATTACTATAAGTACTATACTATTTTTAAACACTAGTACCTATTGCACTAGAAAATAAATTTATCCTGTTACAAATACTGTCCTTATTGTTGTGAAGTTACAAAGTTACTACATGCATACATTACCATCCTGTATTGTGTATCTGCATATCACTTGAATGTGTCATTGTGAAATATATCAAACAAAAGACTTCTATTTCTATCAGGGTTTCTTTCTTTTAGTATGGCTAACACTGACTTGCCATTGTTATTGCGATTTCAGATTTCACATCTCAAACGGATACAAAAAAGATTGACCCTTACTCCATCACCCTGACTCAGTGCTGGGGGTTGATGGAGAAATTTTGCGATTGCTACTACTACCAAGTTGCGATAGTATGGAGGAGCTACAGCAATGTATGTGCCATTAATGTATTAACAAAACATAGTGAGAGTGCTCCATGGTCTAGTGGGTTTCATCTTGTTTCTCACGCAGGATATGCAGGTTCGAATCTCGGTGCTGACCATGTAACAATGAGATGATTAATTTGTCTTAAGTACATTATCCGACACTCTGTGTTTCGGATGGCACTTTAAGCTGTAGGTCCTGGCTACTATCACTACTTCGTAGTATGTAGTAGTCATATAAACCCCTCCACCAACCCACACTGAGCCAGCGTGGTGGAGTATGGCTCAATCTTACTCGGATCCGAGTAAAGGCTCCTCGGTGGGGACATTAATGGGCTACATTTACTTTACATTTACTAGTATGATTCCTCACATTCTTCTGCACACCATACAAACCTTTAGCAAACAATCTAACACCTAAATAGGTAATACTAATTAGATTATTTATGTGCAGTACTGACACACAATGTCAAGGGTATTAGAATAATGTGTTATGGACAACAAGTAACTTGAGCTTAATGTTGCAAAACAAGTAACTTGAGCTTAATGTTGCAAAACAAGTAACTTGAGCTTAATGTTGCAAAGATAGGAGACACATACATGTTTATTTTTTGTTTGAAATCAAAACAGTCAGAAAACCAGTTTTCAGTAAGTATAACATGAAAAATAGCTAAAATAAGATGACTGTTTCACTACAACTGCCAAGTCTACACCATTTACAAAATAAAAGGCCCATTTGTACAGTTCACGCCCATGAAGTTTTAATCCCTAACAATCCTAACATGTAGAGGTAATAGAAGTGGTTTTCCTAGGTGCAACTTGTACGCTTTGCTTGTACGCAACAGTTGGCTTTTATTACCTATGCATTAGGGGTTAAAACTTCATGGGTGTGGACTGTAAAAATGGGCCTTTTATTTTGTTAAGACTTTAGATGTTTATATTATGAGGAGTATCACAAAACTAATATATTTATCATTATAAATATGTAAAATTTCATGCAGCTCTAAATTATGAAGTTGTATAAGTAGCAAGTTCTACACCCGCAGTTATCATTATTATCTGATAAGATTTAAAACTCCATACAGCCATATCTATTTTCACTGCCAAATAATAAAAGGTAGCTTCATTCTTGAGCATCTGAACTTGAACAACTAGCTACTATGTCCAATTAATTGAGGTAAATTAACAATCAGTTAGGTATGTATTCATTCTATGGGAGTGGTCATTGAATCAAGTAGCTGTTGCTGGTTTGAAATTTCACGGGTATTTAGGTCAGTTTGGTAGAGAGAGGGTGCTGTTATCAGAGGAAACGTGCATCTGCGGCAATGTTTAAATTTATCTAAACTCGGCGGGGGGTCCGCTCAGAGCAACAAGTGGCTATCACCCAACATCTCGAAAAGTACACTTGTAAACATCAAAATCCACGAAACCAAGTAAAATAACATACCGACTACATAGGTGTCTTCGTTCTCGACCTTTTTCCACACAGTCATCTTGATTTAGCTCCGAATTGTTAATTATTTTAGAATTTTCCTGCGTAAGGACAACATTTCTGTCACGGCCAAAACTGAAAACTTCGCTGTCAATACTGTCAAAACAACAAATTTGTCTATGGGCGAAGGAGCGGGGAGCGGAAGCGGGGAGGGGTAGGGCAGAGACAAGAACTAGTGACGTCCTAATGAGTAACTGTTTCGTTATTAGGTCGAATAGTAGTGTAACATAGATCGTTATGATGCACGTAAATAACTGTTTGATGGAGGTTTGATGAAATGACTCGACTCGAATCTTCCACAAACCCTATCTTTGTCGTACCTATCAAGGTTGTGATTGTTTGGCTAAGTGCATCGATAGTATACAAGTCTGTGGCTAAGTGATGAACACAACATGTACATGTACAATGTACATGTTGTGGACATGGCCACGCAGCTCAGTAAACTTAAGCCTAATCGAATTAGCAGATTGCATTCAAAAGCTTAGCGTAACGAAAGCAGAAGTTGTAAAATAAGCCTGCTGCAGGCGACCGTTTTCCGTCCGTCCGGTCCGCCCGCCCGCCCGCCTCACGCTCGAATGAGCTAGCTAAGCCACTCGCGAATAATGTAGCGCCTGCACAAACACTCGCAGCAAACTAAAGCTGTGCTACTTTGTACTTCTGCTGTGTCTCCAAATAAAGTAGATAGGTACTTAGTTGTAGTTTGTTCCCATCGTGTCGCGTCGTCATGAGGAAACTTTAATTACTCCATAGGTGCGGCGATGGGCTATACCCTGTCATGAAAAATGAAGCATTGTATTACTGGCTAAAAATGGAGGATTAGACATTTCTTAGCTCAAGTGACTCAAGCGTCTCGGCATAAAAATCAAAACGTCCCGCGGTTTTCAACCATAATTATGACTTGGTAACTAATGAACTTGAAGAACGTTAGTTTAGACGCTTGACTAATTAGCTGAGTTTTGTTGACCACGAAAGTTAACTACCGCAAATAAATTGAAGTAAATTATGCACTCCAGTTAGGTAACATATTAATGTTCCCGTTAGCACTAATTGGCAATTTGCGATAAAATGCAATGCTCTATTGTCCTACATGTACCTACTTCCTTTACTCTACCTACATGCACCATGAACCCGAAGTATTTTGCGTCAGCCCGTGCTATGCTAACCTACTTTTACACAAAGTGTAGCAAATTCTTGCGGGCTCTTTGGAAAAATAAGTAAATCGTTTAAGATTGAAGGAATTGATAGATAGTTTACCAAGGGAGTACAGAACCATTTTTAGGGCGAGAGTATTTTTTTAATCCTGAGCGACCGAGGGATTCTAGCTCGGGACTCATAAGTATAATCCTGAGGGAGCGACGGTTTCAAAGTACATCACTCGAGCCAAAAATAGTTTTTACTCCTGAGGTGGACACTCTATTTTTCATCACCCTCTATGAGGAAAGTAGTAAGAAATCAATAAAATAACATACTTACATGTAACATACTTACATATTTATTAACACAATTATGATATATTGTGTGTAATGGTTTGCTGGAAGAAATCTCTTGTTATTGTCATTATTGTGTTAGTACATTAAAGAAATTACGAATATGTCCTCCATATAGTTAAAGCTTGTTTAGTATTGGCTAAATCTTGAAATTGGTTCAAAAAGCATTTTCAGATATGTATTCCACATTGTTCCTCTTGAATTTTTCTACAGGATTACAGTTTTTACATAGGTACCTATATTCCTCGTGATTTTATTGGTAACAGATCTTGCATTTGTCATTCGCATTAGTTGTATCATCTGGAGTTAGACACTCATATACACTCATATTTTTTACTGATATCCGCAAACGAAATTGAAATAATTACGGCATTCAGATTCGGCGCGCTTTGTTTACAAATTTTCCACAACTTTTTTATTATTTGGTCCGTGTTTCGATATCAATTCTGTAAGGTTGTGTCTCTGTTGTCACCAATCGGTGTCAATCGATTCGGTCGATCGGATTATCTAATCGGTGTCGAGTACGCATTTTAGTAAAAACTCTTTTTTTTAGGCGCCCCTTTAGGGGTTCCTTTTTATTCCTTTTGAGGATCGGACGGTACCATAAAAAGTAGATATCTACCTACTTATTTCGTTTATTCCAAACATGCTAACAGTTCCTCATTCATATTCGCATTTTGCTATTCTATGGTAAGAATGCATGAGGTCCCGGGTTCGAATGCTGGCTGGGGAGGAAGAAATAAAAGGCCTGGGGCCTTGAATGTTTTTGTGAATTTTCTGTTTCTGGCTCCCACGACACACAGGGAGTGCCAGAAGCAAGTTGTGCCGGTATGTGAATGAATGTTTCTTTCATTTCATTCATTCAAAATATTTTCCACCATCATCATGGTGAATTTATAAAGTTCACTGCATGCATTTTTATTTAGGAGCGAGGGTAATTGATCGAACCCAGAAGATTGCATTTCAATCTTTATTTACTCCTCCATTTACAGAAGCTATCTCCAATCTAGAGCAGCGAAGCTTGTCTTCACTCAAAGTTTAGTCTAGTTCAAGATAAGCTACACCATAACACAATTTAGAACTCTATGTCACTTGAAATAAAGCGATGAAAAGTTGATAAAATCTAGTTTGCTTGAGACGTGGTTTTGCACTATTTCTAACCTATTTTGTAGAACGGTAAAACAATCCACACGGGACAACTTTTTCAGCAGAAAAGTTATCTCTTTATTCTATCTTGAAGACAGTGAGATGGCCATCTAATGGACACAGCGAAAATGTTGATTTCTTTTGCGAAAAGAAAGGAAAAGATAGTTTGAAATCACATTGAAATAATAAATAGAACTTTATGAGTTACTAATTTATTAGCTAAGCAGATTTGTACACATCAGACAGGAGCCATCATCTCATCATCATCAAGGAAACTTCAATACTCTATTAGCTGAGCCGAATTGCTCGCCCTCTGTAACGCAGTAGGTACCTAGTGAATAACTGGCTAAATGTTCTTCTGCCACTGCCACACGTAGATATAGAAAAAGGCGTGACCCTACATGTGTTTGTGTGGATACTGTATTAGTAAGTAGATGTACTTACATACTAAGTTGGTTGCAGATATCATGCGACAAGGATTCACATCACAAAATCACAACCCATTTAAAACTTTTTGGTGACACAGCACCACACGCCATTATTCCACATTACAGCAGCATTGTTTGTTGCGGACTCGGAATAATAAATAATGCATTTTTAAATGAAGATTTATTTACATTCTCTCATGTTTCAGCGGAACGAACGTCGTGTTTTGTTTACATTATGATTTGGCAAGTTAGCGCGAGGGTGGTTTTTGCCGTGGCTTCTTAGTAGATTTCGGTTTGATTACACCCTTTTATCCACTAACGAGCTTTGTTTTGTTTGTAAAAATATGGGAAGCGACGAAAACACAATAAGTAGATTGGCGCTACGCACACGGTTTTATTCTCTTTACCACACCCTCGACGCGAGATATCGAATATTTATGGGACAGTCATGAACAGTGCCTAACCTGGCTATGGCTATATTTTAAATTAAAATCCGTTGTAAACGCGTTTTTTTTGGTGCTGCAAGTTTTAAGAACTCAAGTATGAAACGTTGGATTTGGTGGAATTATTGAATTAGTAAGAATCGTCTTCTTGGTCAACGTAAATAACGTATGGTTCTAGACTTTCCAAAATCGGTAAAGTGCGGGTTGGGTTCACATGCAAAGGGTTCCGTACAGTCCTACAACAAAACAATTTTATCTAAAATTGTAATAAAACAAACCCAAAAAATGCCCGAATTATGTTTCGATAATGTCATCACCAGCTACTTACAAAGTTGCAAATATAAGGGGTTACAGTTTGTATTAAACTCAATCTAATCAAATAGGGTATGTGGAAGTCGGTTTTTTCTAAAGTTTACTTTTTGTTTCAATTATATACTAGCTATATTTCTAATACTTGATCTATGCTATAACTATCTTCACAATCCAAAGCACAGGAAGCTCAGTCCCAACTCCCAATAATGAAACAAATTTCAGGCAGTACCTAAGTAATTAAACTTTTTGTTATTGCTCAAATCCGGAAGAATTTGGCACGGTTCCGGTTTACATAGCACGGCGCAGTGCCTTCTGAAGTTGTTTAACATTTCAAAAGTTTTATGCTAACTCTAGGATGATTGAAATTCGTTTGAGAATATTTTTTTGTGGTACTTATTTATCTTTGATGTTCGAAACAAAATGCCGCTGCTTTTCCATGCTGTATAATTTATCATATTAATTAGATTTCGAGTCACTGGTTATTTGGCACGTTATGCCTCGGCTACCCCGTATGGGAAAATGGGACGTGTTTGTGATCCAATTGCTACATTCGAGACACAATGTCATCCCTGTCATAACGTGACGGGAACTGTATCTTAGCACCTTATTTTCTGAGCTTAGCACATTCCCACAAACAGTGTGTGTGGACAACCTTACTTCCGGATATCTCGTATATCTCGGGCATCAAAGAAGATTGAGCGCATTCACTGTGGTGTGGGGGCGCGTGCCTGGAATCTGACTGTCTAGGCCTCCGCCCCCGCCCGCCGCCTCTCGTCGGGCTGATGGCTGATACGTTCTATTGTAAACCACAGGACTGAGGTTAGATTTGCAATCTTGATACTTACTTTGTCTTCACTCGCCTGAAATCCTGTAAAAAACTGACGTCATAAAATATCATATCATCCATAATAGTTTTGCTGGAAGTGATCTCTTACTAGAGATAAGCTCTACTTTGTACACATTTACTTAGTTATAAAAAAAAATTGTGATGTGTTTTTTTTGCGTGCAATAAAGAAATTATGAATTATTACTATCATGAAACGTTTTACCATATCTCCAGGCGTCAGGAGCACATATTTCCAATGCTGATGCAGATTATTTTAGATTTAATTTATTTTATTTTTGCAACGATGCGCAGCGCGCCCTTTGGGGACTTGGCACGAATAGCGATAGCTAGTATATCAAATGCTCTAAAGGTCGCAAAATGCCAGATTGGTTTGTGGGCGTCATTTTGTTAGATAGATAGATAGATAACTCATTTATTCATTGGACATGGTACACACACATAAATTAATAACAACAAAAAACAGTAGGTACCTACAGCTGTGTGGTTAAGTGACTGTACCACGGCAATGAAATGGCCCTGACTCAGCAATGTCACAGACGAATCTGTGACGCTGGAATTCTCTTAGGAGACTGGGTGCCAAACACCGCATTTGGACCAATCAAGAACCTAACAAATGTTCATATTATTGTGACTTTGTGACTTCTGAAATAACTTCATACAACATCTTCAGCCCCCCTAGACAAAGTTAAACGCTAACGCTAGCGAAACGAAACGATAACTTTATAAGTGTGCGATTTGACATTTCGCTAAGGTGACGTCACGTAGCGATTCCAAATGTCAATTCATCATCCTCAGCCCACATCGACCCACTGCTGGGCATAGGCCTCTTCTCTATAGCGCCAATCTTCCCAGTCCTGTGCCAATCGCACCCAGTGAGATCCCGACGACTTGACGATATCGTCGGACCATCGGGCCGGTGGTCTGCCCACTGGCCTTGTCGCTCCCCGTGGCCACCACTCCGTGACTGCTCTGGTCCACCGTCCGTCGTCCCGTCTAGCCAAGTGTCCCGCCCATCTCCACCTCAATCTCGTTATTCGTTTGCCTACATCTGTGACTGTCAAATCGCATACATAAAAATTGTCTGAATGTCAAATCGCATACATAAAAACTTATCGTTTCGTTTCGCTATCCTTAGCGTTTATCATTGTCTACAGGCATAAGGTGTGACACTCTAACTTCCTACAACCCCTCAAGATGATTACGAGGAAATTGAACAAAATTGTCCCTATGACATTATTTACGAGAAAAGCTGTACCTTCTTATTGTAGTTTGGAGTTATTGGAAAAGTTTGTGTTGAGAAAAAGAGATGATGATGGTTTCTGTTATTGTATTTATCAAGTGGTGTCTTTGGCAAACTTAAGGTATCACAAACGAAAAAATATATTGGATCTCCCACGGGATTATGGACAGTAAAACCGTAAAAAACTATATTAATTTTGTTTCGAACAATGCAACCTAAGTCAGTCGCAATCCATTTGATTATAAATAGGCTAATTTTATATCAGATTGAAATATAAAAGGTCTTGATAGACGGAACGATGGACGGACAGACGGACGGACAGATGGACAGACAGACGGACGGACAGAAGGACAGACAGACGGATGGACGGATGTACAACGAAGTGTTTCATTTTATTTCTTTAAAGGATCGGCAACAATATCTAGATTTATAATATGACAAGCGTTACATACCACAGATTAATAAATAGGTGTTACACGGGCACTACACTAATACCACAGAAGAGATAATAGTACATGCTACGAGAAGAATAGCTACGGACGGAGCACGGGGCGTTAGGAAAAGTGCTACGTTGCTATAAACTGTTCAGTAGTCGTTTGTAGTATGTCGTCGTTTTATAGCATGTGATAGTCACTATTACATAAATCACATGGCATAAAAACCGTTTCACACTCCCATTTTATAAATTACAAATGTTTGTTTTTGGCGATTGTTCGTATAACTTGCTGGAGCAACGCCAAATTGGTTATTGGCATTAAAATCACCAAAAAATAACAATTATTTTTCTATTTGTTGTAAAAGATTTAAAGATTTAAAAGATTTGGAAAGCAGGTCACACTTACAGTATTAAAAACCAAAACGTGTGAGAGCCAACACAAGATACAGAGACACTACGTAATACACAAAAATATTAGGTTAAATAAAGAACTAAAAATTATACACTTTGACAAGTACAAAAAACAGACAACAAGCAAACAATTATCAATTATTTTACTCCCGGTTGTTTAGGAAAATATTTATAACCCTAATAAATTTCCACAACGGCATTGTAACCACAGTGATGATTCTGAAGCCACTTGCTTTACCTATCTATAAATACAAGCCTAATGTTTATTTGCCCAACTGTTATCGGATTAACCGGAATCGGAAGGAATGACGTTTGATTAACTTTGATCATATATTAACTTTGTGTCTCGACAACTCTTGGATGATGCTATTGATATACGGAGCCAAAAAAATGTTTGCAACTCCTGACCGCCCCAGGAAATAGCCACCTTTGGCACATACTTACAAGAGATTAAATTCCTGTTGGCTCCGTGCTGCAGCAGTCCGCTTAGCCTCTGTAAGGGTCTCAGACTCAGACCAATTCGTATTGGAGGCGCCATACGCGTCTAACAAACTAAAAGTTTTAAAAGCTTCAATTTACCTCTCCTTGTAACTATATCATAAGGTTGCCGCTGGTTATGTGTGCGACACTATGCATTAGTTGCGAAAATAACATAAATGATAATGTGTCGGCCATTTGATTGACCATAATATAAATATAAATATAAATTAACCATAAAAAATATATTGGATCTCCCACGGGATTATGGAAGAGATGGAGTGATGAGTTGGCTCTATGGGATAAAGAGTGGAAGGATACCGCTCAGGATCGAATGGAGTGGAAGAGGGGGAGAGAGGCCTTTGCCCAGCAGTGGGATATTACAGGCTCATAATAATAATAATAAAATAACCATACAAAATTGACAACCACCCCACCCCACCTCCTCGTTCCTGGGCCTGGGCCAAAGAATCCTTTAAAGTGCTATGGCCTCGACCAGACTGAAGGGCTTGCGTGGTGGCGACGGCGGGCGCAGAATATCAAACATGAAAACGCCGCTTGCGTCAAACTCTATGT
This sequence comes from Argyresthia albistria, assembly GCA_963457715.1. Lineage (NCBI taxonomy): Eukaryota > Metazoa > Arthropoda > Insecta > Lepidoptera > Argyresthiidae > Argyresthia > Argyresthia albistria. Next base: position 6,750,013 of record OY735273.1, read on the forward strand.
CTGTGGCGGGTAATGCTAAAGTGGGGGCTCCGCGCTCTGTCGCGCCGCCCCGTCGTCGTCGGTCGCGCAATACACAGCGTGTTCAGCCTCGCCGAGGCCTATGGTGGTAGATTTCATCTGTAGTTGATTCTTTGGACACCCACCCAGTAACTAATTACATATTTTCGTATCTATCTAAGGACTTTTTGAAGTAAAACTTCTTGGGGCACGGGGGTAAAATTTATTTAACCTCTCAACTGTGGGTTATTCATATATTTGCTTTTCAATTGCTACTAGGTGGGTGCTATCACGAGTGGCTAAGAAATATAACGGAAATTGGAATCGGTGACGTCAGGGTCGGCTGAAGACTTTTAAAACCGCAACTATTTTCAATACGGTTTTTAACTAATCAGATAAGATAATAATGCATTCGTACAATAAAGAATGTTAATTAGTGAGAGAAAAACCTGATGAAACGTTAACAAATAATAATTATTTTAAGCGTTCTTCCACGAGTTCTTGATTTCCGGTATGGCCAAGATGGCGCCGCCGCCGCCGCCGCCGCTGGCTGGGACAAACAAAAAACCTCTTTGTTGGAACCGGAACTTATGTTTGACAGCTGTGCGATGCAATCCATACAGTTTGTAAGAAAAGAGTTTCATCAATGTCACACGGGTCGATATGGATTTCTAAAACAAGCAAAGCAATGCATACATTTGAGCGAGACGGCTTAAAGACGTGACGTCAGATGGTATATAATCTGAGCGAGATGCAAATAGTAGTGACACTATTGAATGAGTTAAGTATATCACCACGAGCGCGACAAATTGTAGATAAGGAATGGTGGGAAATAAATGACATGACGTATTAAAAGTAAGTACAAGTATAAAATAATTTCAAATAATCGGACGTCTGAAACTTAAAAGTAACTTGAAGCAGAGATTGGATCTCAAAATTGGAAATTTAAATCTCTTTTAGTATAGGTAGGTATAGGTGTATAGTATAGGTACCACTTAATGATCTAGCTACAGAAGTTTTACTTCTAACACGTGTACGGTGCTACACGCGTGTATTTTTTTTTACCTTCGTTTCCAGTACCACTTGATCCGAGGAAAAAGCGGTTATAGCTGGCAGCCCGCCAGGGCGGGGCAGGTGCGGGGAGGGGTACACTAGCAGGGGAAGAGGGAGGGGGGGGGCATGTGTGCTTCACATGCTTGATAGAAAGTTACAGCTGCGGCCCGCGTCAGCACGTGGCAGGTTAAATATTTTTAAAGGTTATAATTTCAAGTCATGAAATTTGTGCCGAAAGTGGGGAAGATTGTGCCCCTGCCATCTCTTATGATGAGGAAAGGCGAGACTCTATGTATGTATGTAGGTATCATTTCAAGTCGACGTAGTATAGCTCCGTGGTCTAGTGGGTTCGGCGCTTGCTTTTCACGCAGGAGATGCCAGTTTGTATTGTCACGCAAAATGGAGTAGGTGATGAATAACTGGTTTAAAAGGGGATGAAATTGTGCTTCTGCCACCATATATGGGAAAACATGTGACACTACAGTCTTCACAAAATAAAAGACCCGTTTTGACAGTTCACGCCCATGAAGTTTTAACCACTAACGCGGAGGTAATAGAAGCGGTTATCCTAGGTGCAACTTGTACGCTTTGCTTGTACGCAACAGTTGGCTTTTATTACCTACGCATTAGGGGTTAAAACTTCATGGGCGTCAAAACGGGCCTTTTATTTTAAGAAGACTTTATATTTATGTATGTGTGTTGTAGTACTACCTAGTGAAAGTGAGTGATGGTTAAGTTTTGGGATTAGGTATTTGATTTCTAGCACAGGCATTTTCTGTTAACTCCTCCGTGGGAATCCCACTGACCAACGGAGCTCACTCCGATAATGTACTCAAACACATTCACATAACTCGTAACATACATAGAAATAAGCTTAACGCCTTTCCTTTAGGCGACTTAGGTCTATCAGGAAAAATTACTAGGTAAATGACGAATGCGTAGCGAAGCCGGCTGGTTTTTACATTTTACGTTCGGTTAGATTGCACTTATTATTATTTTCAACCGACTTCAAAAAAAGGAGGAGGTTCTCAATTCGACCCGCATGTTTTTTTTTTTTTTTGTTTGTTATATCATGTGAGTACAATAAAGAAATTATGAACTCCTTGGTACATGGTCAGCACCAAGGATTCTAAACTGCATCTCCTCTCTCTATGCTCTATGAGTTGGGATGTGCGATAGGAATATCACGTTACTACAGGCAGGCGTACTTCAAACGTGAGGCGCTCGCTATGCTATAAAGTGAGCTCAATTTTAAATGAAAACCAGCCAAGGGTGAGTCGGACTCACGCACCAAGGGTTCCGGATAAAACTAATTGTTTTCCGATTCCGAAGGAGCTACTGTTTTTCGGATGTTGTCAACAAGAAGTATCCTTTAAGTTTTGATGCCATGGCGAGTATCAAGTAAATAAATAAAAAACAGCATAAACTTTGTATCGACTGATGACCTAGAAGTTTTTTTTACAGCTCTGGAGGTTGAGAACAGACCTAAGTAATTAATTTAAATTTTAACTTGATAACTTATAACCGCGTTCCTGAGGGAAAAGATTTTGAGAGACATACGGACTGAGATATTATTATTTCATCTTCAACCATATTTAAGGTAACTAAAGAATCAAGAATAAAATGTTAGACAACTTTCCGATTCACAAATGTCAAAGGGTGTATCGATTATTTTAATGAGCAATATCCCCTTACTAACAGGCTAAGATTGACATATGTCAGGTTGGCTGTTATAAAATGCTTTTAACTTCCAAAGTCCGAGACCAAAAGACCTCACTCGAGCAGCCTACCGGGTTACTGATACCTACGGATCTCCGATAACTTAGTTCTTGGCAAACTCAAGTTCCTAATCGAATTAGATAGTACGTGACCGGCTAAACTTGCGGATTACTTATAAAGTCTAATCTCTAACTGAACTCTTAAGAAAGAGGTAAAGCACGGCCAGTGGTATCTTATACGGATCTCCGATATCTTATCTTAATTCTCCGATACCTTTCACATGGCACGTCGACTGTTCTATGCCCGTGTTTATTCACTATAAAGGGTGTAACAGAAAAGGGTGTAAATTCTTTTCACCGCAATGCTTCTTGACTTCCCATATTTGCACTCGGGATCTTCACTGCTGAATGGTAATCTCACCACGTATCGTCCCGTTTCGTCTCGTTGAGTGGTTTCTTCAAAGAAATCCTTGCATGCTTGTTCTTCTGGTGTCAGCATCTTTGAAACAAGCCGAACGAAAGAGGGTTGTTATGTTAGGGACATCATTCTGAACAACTTTTACTATGGGACCGACTTGATCAGAGCAACTTTATTTTTATTAATTCAGCACATTGCGGATTGCGGGCTAGCGGTCAGCTGATTCTGTATGGTGGAGTGAAAAATAAAGTTCCTCTGATCAAGTCGGTCCCATAGTGTAAGCTGTTCAGAATGATGTCCCTAACAACCCTCTTTCGGCTCGAGCACCCCTTTTTGTTACACCTGTGTACACGGTTTCGACGCGGCAGCCGTGTTTTAAATAATGCTCAGTTATTTCACCTGAAAAGCGTCTAGCCCAATGCCGCACTTAGATATTTTATGTCCATCCATATAAAGTCGCGTATAGTTACAGCTAAAAAATCAGTCAAGTGCGAGTCGGAATCGCACAAGAAGGGTACCGTACCATCGTTCAACCCAACTAAAGCATTCAAAACAATAAAACAATCATTGAAACAAAAAGTAAACTTTAGAGAAAACCGACTTCCACAAACCCTATTTGATTAGATAGATTGAGTTTAATACAAACTGTAACCCCTACAAAGTTTCATGGCTCTAGGTCCACCGGCACCGGTTTAGGCTATGCGTTGCCTGCCCGTCAGCCACGCATTGTATTTGTACCTAGTATTGAGCAGTTCTGGTGGCCATATGTGGTCTTCATCAGCAGTTCCGGACCACAATATTATGCTTATCGTGAGTAAATGCACGAGTTACGTGAGTAAAAACACCTTTCTAATCATGAGAGTCTAATGGGTGAGAATCGGCCTCCTGTTTAGAGTTTCAAGTTTATTAATTGCATTCATAGTTATAATATAAAGTTACAACATTATGGACCTTGTTCCTGCACGGCCGTGTGTGAGTAAAGACAGCGATAGTGTGCAAGTGCGATAGAATGATGATCGACGCCATCTAAGATTTTTTTTTCAATGAATCGCATAATAATACTTGACATTACATAATATAGCGAGCCTTTCCCCGGGGAGCCTGCGAATAAAATGTGACCTCGTTTTAGCCAGACCATGGGAGCCATTTGGGAGGTGTCAAAACCACTAAACTAGAGGAACTAAAGGCACTAAACTGACAACCTTCAAATCCGACAGCTCTATGCGCGGTGGCCACAGATTCCATTTTCAAACACAACAGTTTAAATAGTTTAGTTAGTATAGTTCGTGTCGCCTCCCAAATCGTAGGCATTACCTACTCCATTTTCGTAACAGGGAGCCCGCATCGACCCAACTTATTGAACCCGATTGAACGTTAACTTATTGGTAATATGGATGTCACAGGATTTGAACCCCCTTTCGAACCCTCCTCTCCTGAAGCAAGCGTGAAACTCATTGGACCATAGCTCATAGTAGGTACTTGTTTTGCCATACAAATTATGAGCAAAAAAAACACAGACAGCGATTATTTTCGTATTGCGCCACCAAACTCAATTAATAACGCCACAAACGAGCACTCTGCTTCATTTACCGCTCGCTCGTGTAATTTTTGTGGAACTCGCTCGTTTTCCTTTCATTTTATTCAATTTAGGGAATGTTTCGCCGATTAATCATGGCGGGCATTACTTGGAGACAGCTGAGAGGAGAGTGGAGGCTCGCTGGCCCAATTGTCTCAAAAGGTTATGATTTATATGAAGTCTTCTTCCGCAGACCTCTGTAAGTGGTTAGGGTAAAAACCTGAAATGAAGCATTTGCGTTCAATTGCGTTAATCTGTTGATGGCTACTACTAAAGACGTGAAAAGGGTGTAAAAAAATTCATCAAGTGAAAAACTTAAATAAAAACTGACTTCATGACCTATCACCCCCGCTCGGTACACAAATGTCGTTTTATACCCGAAAACGAGCCAATGAAATGTGTCTCCACTCCACCATACAGATCAGCTGAGCGCTAGGACCGAAATGTACTGAGTTAATAAAAATAAAGTTACTCTGATCAAGTCGGTCCCATAGTGAATGTTGTTCAGAATGATGTCCCTAACAACCCTCTTTTGGCTTGTACACCCCTTTCTGTCACACCCTGTATAACCCAAAAAACCATCACGTATAAAAAGCTTTAAAAAATACCTACATATTTTCATCAAAACCCGCATATCAGGATATGGCCAGTAATGGCTGCCCATATTATAAAATGACTGGCCATATCAAGATATCATGATATGGCCAAATATAACGATATGGCTACGATTATGCATGAACATTTATTGCGTACCTAATTTACTTGTTAGTATAACGAAACTATATTCTAGTAAGTAATTAGAATAGAATGGAATAGAATTATATATTTATTTGACAAATAAACACAGGGATATTAATAAGAAAATAGTACACAGTTTATGGTTAAGGTTTAAATGTCAAAATGGTTTGAACTCAGCATATGTTACGTGTAGCAGTGAGCTGCACGTAACGCTGGTTTTCAGTTCACGCCATTTCCTAAAACTAGAAACTTAAAACTAAATGTATAATCCGAGTAAAAGTAAATACACCGAAAGAGCATAATTATGCACCAGTGGCGCCATGCACCAAAGGCAACATCAAGAAACGATCGGAAAATAAAAATAAATAAAGCCAATCATATGTTAAAAACAAACAAACGAACAAGAAAAACAATCATACAATCTTAAGTTAAATGTTGGGGTATGGGATAAAGTGTAATTTAGCATAAGTACATAGTGAAAATATGGAGGTAATGTGGAATACGTGGAGTTTGTGCGTTCGGGAGTTAGTGAGTTAGGGTGGACCTGGTACCTATTACTGTCACCTGTTTTTTTGTGCTCCTAACAGATGTGCCTTGAGCGTGTTTCTGAAGGAGCTAACTGATTTCAGATCATGAAACGGAGGTGGTATATTATTTCAGCATTTGGTAGCAGCATAGCAAAAACTACCACGGAATGCAGCAGTCTTGTGTCTCGGACACGACAGCAGTAGCGTGGCTGCTCTTGAGTTAATCGGGGTCCTGCGAGACCAGTTAAGTTACTTATTATTAGTATGCGTGCGTTCAAATAATAAGTACCTACATGTTTTCAGATATGATGTACCTACCCATGTATAAACCGTTTCTTTCATGTCATTAAAGCGACAGATAAAAATTGTATATTCATGGAAACCCAGACAATTTATTCTACAAAAGCGAGAGGCCCAGCCATTATACTTTCACGTCTTACACCAAACTCATCATAAAACTTTCGTTTATTTCTTAAATATAACAAAAACGTAGATCATAAATAACGTTCCTTTGGGCGTTATTGGGTATGAGCCTATTTGCAGAGTTAAGATTTAGAGAAACGACGGTTTAGTAGTTTAACTGAATTCCTTATATTGGCGGGAATTTACGTACTTGGAAGGCTATACGACTATGTCCTATCAGCTTGAGAACACACCAGAAACAAGGAGGGTCTGGGCGGTTACAACGCCTTTTATAACACAGCTATGAACTAACTTTTTAAATACAGTGTAGCCAACCAAACATCAAGTGTGGCGGTTTCACAGATTAGTTTTTGTACAATCGATTCTCAATCGAATAATCCAACACGCCCCCTCAAAAACTGATCATGATTTTGAAATCATTTTATAATTAAGGTATACATATTTCAATACCTACACAGAACATACTCAAAATTACCTCTTTTATACACTAATTTTAAATTAATTGTGCCCTTCAGGTATCTAAGCATTCTTTTCAGACATTGCCACAACTCCTTATTATTCTTATTTGTGTATCTGCTCAATATATTGACACTCGCACTTAGATCTGGCCGAGTACATAGCATAACATACATCAAACAGCCTATAAGGATTTTACAGGGCGCATCATATTTAACGTCTGAATTCAGAGCTTCATAATTAGGTTTACTTTCTAGAGGAGTACTTGCTGGATTGCAGTCCTGCATATTATATTTACACAGTATTGGTTTTATATACAAACTTTTATCTAATGTACCATTTTATCTAGTTATTCTTATACCTAGAAATAATTTTATCTCATTCATATGAGTCATTTTAAATTTGCTCATTAGATACATTTTAAAATTATTCATTGTTTGGACATCGCACACGCAACGACTAAATCATCGACGTATAGTACTATATAAATGTTTTTATGAATTTCTCCTTTATCTAATACATATATACACTTATCAACATCCGAATTTTGAAACCTTTCTCTTTTAGGGATTACTCAAAGACTTCAAACCAACATCTTGCAGCCTGCTTGCATACTTTGTTGCCTGTATAAATTACCCTTCAGGAATTTCCATGTAGATTTTTTTTTTTAACTTACCATTTAAAAAGGCAGTTTTAACATCTAAATGATGAACCAGTAAGTTATTTTGATTTGCAAAAAGTAATTATCAATCTAAAACTAGCAATCCTAGCTACAGGCGCAAATGTTTCATTGTAGTCTACGAGATATTCTTGACTGAAACCTCTAGCTACAAGTCGAGCTTTATATCTTAAAGGTTTTTCATATTCGTTATGTTTGATAGTGAAAATCCATTTACAATTGGTATTGTATTGACCAAGTATTATTTTTCTTAAGGGAGTTTAATTCATATTTTATTGTGCTATCCCAATGAATTCTATCATCTCTAGTTTTTATCTTTTCAAATGAACTAGGTACTTTACAAATCAATGATTGAGCACACTGGTAAATATTCATCATCAGTTTCATCATAAGATCATGACATACACTGACCTCTGATTCTATCGCTCCTCCTCAATTAATTACTTTTACCTTTTTATTAATCTGTGCTTTTACTCTCATCTGTGATTTTAATAGGTATGTCATTGTTTTGCGTTTTTGGGTCTGGGTTACTACATAATTTACGAATTTAGTTTGGACTGTGGTCAGATTTCACCTGATCTGCATCAGAGTTATTTCTACACTGAGACTTTGACACTGATTTAGATAGACCATCATTATTATCAGTTTTGTCATGAGAATTTTGAACATTCTCTTCAGGCTTAAACTTAGGCCTGGATTCCTTGGTTGGAAATTTGTCTCATTTATTATAACTTTTATCACAGTCACAAACCTTTCGCATTCTACACTCCAAACTTTATATCCGTTTGGTTCATAGCCCACCAGTTTTTTTTTTTTTTTTTAACGATTTGTCGTCAAACTTTGCCTTACTGGTTTTATTATGGACATAGACTGTAGTACCAAAAACCCTTAGGTATTTTAGAACCGGCTTTTACCATGCCATAACTCATATGGTGTCTGAGATAAATTTTTTAATGCCCTCATTGGTGTTAGATTTATTAAATGCACTGCAGTTAAAACTGCTTCGCCCCAAAATACTTTATCTAACTTTGCCTCATGAATCATAGCGCGGGCTTTCTCAGTTATCGTTTTTACCATACGCTCTGAAACACCATTGAGTTGAGGCGTTCGTGGAACCGTTAAATGATATATATACCTTTTTGCACGCATTTTTTTTTTTTTTATCTCGGTGGATAAATACTCGCCACCGTTATCACAGTAGAGATTTACTAATTTTGAATTGAATTTAGCTTCACACTTTGCAAAAAGTCTTTGAAACAAGCGAACACATCTGATTTATAAGTTATTTATCAGGTAAGTTACGCAATAGTGTGTGAATTGATCGACAAACAATATAAAGTAATTTTTGTTATCAATTGTTGGAGGAGTGATAGGCACACATCTGAATGCACAATATACAATGGTCGCTTTACTGGCTATTTATCCTTACTCTCTGTTACTACCGATCGTCTGTTTTCCAGTAATGCACGGTTCACACAATTTTTCGTTAGGAACCACTGATTCAATTAGTTTTATATCGTCCATCATATCAATGCCTTTTATTTCCTGGAATTTATTTTTACTCAATCGTTGATGCCATAATTCATAGTCACTGTTGTTCGTGCATATTTGGGAAACAGAGCGATGCACTATCACAGATAACATTATAGCAAATAAGTTGTTTCAACACATACCATTCATGAGCTTCTTACCACCTCAGTCAGTGATGTGGGCTCCATGTTGGTCGAAAACAACGTTCAGGCTGGCTCGCTGCATTTTGGACACCGACAGCAGCCGTTGTACAGCACTTCGGGGCAGAAAAGCACCTGTGTCGCTCACAACTTGAATTGATCCCTTCTTCGTAGCTGAAATAAATTGTCCAGTTTTAGCAATTAAAATTTAACTGGTGTGTACGGTCACGCCGCACAATATTGTGATCAGCAACCTAGTTTAAGTCACGCGTCATGCGAACTTACTTGTATGATATTTAACTATAGCTTAGCCGAGTCTTTATACAACTGTATACCTAGTAACATCAATAAATAGTAATCCAGCAATAATTCTGGTTTAACTCATAACTTCAACAACTACTTCGAGTGTGTGGGATAATCTCGTAAACTACGGGTTAGACTATACATGGTGTGGTTAGGTTTGAGCAGATGTAGAAGAAAACTTCCCTGTTTATGATGTGGTCGGACGCTCCAGAGTCCAACAGGAACGTTATCCTGTTCTCCAATCGCTCGTCCTCTTGTTGGTAGTAGCCCGTCATGAATGCGAAGCCTGAGAACTCATCTGGCGCGGGCGTCGTCGATTATTCGTTCAGCTGCGCCGCCGCATGAACTTGTCAGTCTCATCAAGTTTTGCGCCGGCCGCCAACAACTCCGAAATCAGCTCGTCGAATGTGGTGAAGTGGCTCACGAGGGGAATATCACTTTGAAGTTTCAGCGCAAGTAACGTCTTACGTAATGCTAACTGCGTTGCAAGACTTTTTCGCTCGTACAGCGCGTCGAGACTTTTATTATCATTTTGGGGGTTCTTCGTCAATCACTTTCATTAAGTTCATCTCACTTAGTAACGCGCGAATTCGAAACATCCATGCTGCGTATTTTTCACCAGCAAAAGGTTGGATTTTACGTTTTGGTCTTTTCGTTTCCATTTTTGAAATTTAGTTAATATTTGCACAGTAGATTCATTTCGCGGCACCTGGGCCCATAACCTATTGGGTATGAGCCTATTTGCAGAGTTAAGATTTAGAGAAACGACGGTTTAGTAGTTTAACTGAATTCCTTATATTGGCGGGAATTTACGTACTTGGAAGGCTATACGACTATGTCCTATCAGCTTGAGAACACACCAGAAACAAGGAGGGTCTGGGCGGTTACAACGCCTTTTATAACACAGCTATGAACTAACTTTTTAAATACAGTGTAGCCAACCAAACATCAAGTGTGGCGGTTTCACAGATTAGTTTTTGTACAATCGATTCTCAATCGAATAATCCAACAGGCGTGAGTAGGCGAATAAAATATTGATGAGAGGGACGGCGATATAGGGACTTGCAGGTGTTAGAAGACTGAAGAAGCTAAGAACAGCCTGAAAAGATGTAAACGGGAAGTTCAAAGTATCGCGGACGTAAAGGGTGTAATAAATGTGAAGTTGGACAAAGTATGGGTCGCATTTTATTGGATCGGGTTCCGTATTTTGCCTCTGTTTTCCAAAACTAAATTTATACCACGTTTTATTCAGAAAATAAGATAAAAAAATGATTATAAAACAACACAAGCCAAACCCACAAAAAGCTACCAAGCTATGTAAAACTGTATCTATGCGAGTCGTAAATACCGCGATCAATCCTCTAATAGCCGCGTTCAATCTCTGTCACACGCGGCCTGCATAAACTTTAAACCGAATACGGTTTTTTCGTCATTCTGTTCTATTCTTCTATAAGGGGGTTGAAGTGCCTGCACGTGGCCCACATGTGCGGGGCCTTTGTGCATGTCCCCTTCTCCCGCTCTCTTATTTCAGCCAACCCAACTCCTGCACCAGCTGGAGTAGGAGGCCTGGATGTTCAAGGAGCTCCTGGGTCGATGATTCTTCTCCCAGAATAGCCATCCTGGTTTCAATTGTGGATGGACATGCCAGCAACATGTGCTCGACCGTCTCTTACACTTCCATGCAACCCCTGCATAGGGCTGTAATTGTCAAGTGTTTTTTTTAGTACACAATGGCCTGTTATAAGGCCTGTTAGTATTTTTATTTTGCTGCGTGGCAGCCTTATTAGCTAGTTAGTAAACCTATAGGTTATACTTGTTTATAAATAGTTTTGCGTTTTTACAGTCTTCTCTGCTGGACCACAATTTGTTCTGTTGCACTAATGTGGCTGATTTAAGCCGCCTCCTTAGTACTTCAGCTGATAGTGGCGAGAAGGGTGGAGGGCCAATCGCCGTCCTTCTAGCCCCTATTCTTGCTAGCTTGTCTGCCTCACAGTTGCCATGGTCTCCTTGGTGACCCTTGACTGGACTGTGACTTTTTCTCGCCATTCACTGCGGAACCCTGGCTGTATTCCATTGGCTGTTTGGCGTAATGGCTCTGCCGTGTGTGTACAATACCAACAGTAACTAAGGCCCGATTCGCTACCACAATTACCTCTCAGTGACAATGACCTCTCAGTGACTATGATGCGACGACGACATAATATGGAAATTGGTAAAAGCTAATTTGTATGGGATTTTATGGGAAAAGGCGTGACGCTATGCGACTAGCTCGTCTTAAAGTCCATAAAAGACCCAGATAATTTATTCTGTTTTTTTTTTTAAGGTTTTATCTCGACGTGTGATGTTATATGTTGAAATTCGCGAGCTTTGCGTGGAGCCCAGAGTGGACTTTGAACAGAGACGGTTGTGTATTGTATAATTAGACCGAATTTTACCAACGAAAGAGTAACTTTTACTCGAGATTATCTTTTACTCTTCATAGACACCGACCCAGATCACCTCATTTTGAGCTGTCATTGTGGGCTATTCTTGAGGAGTCAAAACCACTAAACTAGAGGAACAAAAGGCACTAAACTGACAACCTTTGGTGTGATGCGGGGTGGCCACAGATTCCATTTTTAAACACACCATTTTAATTAGTTTAGTCGTATAGTTCGCGTCGTCTTCGGAATCGCATTTGCACTAAACTAAAAAGGCCACTAAGCCCTCTAAACGCCATAATAACGTCATCTTAGTTGTTGATAACAACTAAAATTTGCCTTTTTAGTTTTAGTGCAATTTCCTTCCAAATAGCCCCCAATGTCATACAAATTATCCCCGGGATAGTAACTTTTTGTTAGTAAAATCCAGCCTTAGTATGCCACATATTAATTTTACATATTTAAAATACATCTGCCGGTTTCTACAAAGCTTATGGCACATTAAATCCTTGCCGCTCCCTGATACCGAACCAGAGATTCTCTGAATATTCATAACTTCCTAATTATAGTCTTCGGTATGTAAATTCTGGCAGCACCTGTAGTGCTCTTGTATTGTCTGCTGCTATTAATTGTGGAAGTACTTAAAGTAGGTGTTTTGGGTCGACACTAAGTAGCCAATTCAGGTCGTATATTATTCCGAGATTGAGGCGGCGTTTGCAAGGGAGCCAAAAAGACAAATAGTGCCTGCGATTTGGGAGGCGACACGAACTATACTAACTAAACTAATTAAAATTGTGTGTTTGAAAATGGAATCTGTGGCCACCGCGCAAGAGCTGTTGGATTTGAAGGTTGCCAGTTTAATGCCTTTAGTTCCTCTAGTTTAGTGGTTTTGACACCTCCCAAATAGCCCCCAATATCAACTACACTTTGTAGAGTTTATCTTCTTCGATTTACCAAACCAAATTATATAGCTTCAAACTAAGTTCTAGCTAAGGAGCTCGAAGTTTGCAGTTATATAATTTGGTTCATGAGATTAAATTTCGAGCTTTTTTAACTCAGTCTAGACTGAGTGAAGAGGTACACATGTCATACTAAGTTTTATTCGTTAGACTATTCTGCACTAGAATAACAAGGTTTGGTTGATGGCCGCGCGAAATTATTATTTTTCGTATTGGCTTTTATCCAATTTTAATAGCCTATAGCCTATTTTAAAAACCAAACCATGGAGTGAACACTTTAAGTGTTATAGTAAAAAAACTAGGATTTGTGTGTTCAATCGGTTCTAATCTGGTCGGTACTTTCACTTCGGTCCAAATTGAATGTACTCTTTTTAAAATTAAAAAGTATGTTGACTCTCACACATATTCACATACACACGAACATCACACAACCTCATATACACTAGCACAGCAGGGGAAGAAGGACCCGCACCTAGGCTACCCACTCGCATGTGCCGCACCCGTGCGCCAGCAGCGGCGAGTCCAACCCTCCAGCCAGCATACGAAGAATGGAGTTATAGCTGCTGTTATGCTTTCATCCCTTACAATCTTAAGTTAAGTTAAGTTTTTGATCTGTGGCTTCTATCGTGTGTTGCCACAATAATTTCGCCAATGTCACGTGATGAACCCTGCACAACTGGGGATCACGTCCCTTACAATCTTACAATAGATAGTTTTTTTCTAGTGCAGCATATTAGGCCCCACACTTTTTCTCGTTTACATTAATGAATTATGTGAGCTAAACCCGATAATGGCAAAGTAATTACTTATGCTGACGACACTGCCATTCTATTCTCTGCAAAAACCTGGGAGGAGACCTATGAGGTTGCCCAGCGTGGATTTAATAAAGCCACCCAATGGCTTCTGGACAACATATTAACTCTAAACTCCGATAAAACTAAGTATGTTGCCTTCTCCATTAGAAATTCTCAGAGCACATACGACGGTTCGATATTTGCCCACAAGTGCACAGACCCTAGTAGTGGAACCTGTTCTTGCCCAACTCTCCTTAGAACATTAACTATTAAATACCTCGGTGTTCTTCTCGACCAGAATCTCACCTTTGGTCCCCATATTCACATGGTAACTGGCAGGATTCGCAAACTTATATACATTTTCAAAATACTCCGCCACGTCGCTGATGCTGGATTGATTAAACGAGTTTATATGGCACTCTGTCAATCTGTGCTATCCTACTGCATTACCTCGTGGGGAGGAGCATCGAAAACTTCTCTCCTTCAATTAGAACGTGCGCAAAGAGCTGTCCTCAAGGTTTCCACTTTCCGCCCCCTCCTTTTTCCCACTGATCTCCTTTATAATTCTTGTGACGTACTTACGGTAAGGCAACTATTTATGTATCATACTGTTTTAAAACAACATTCTTATTTAGTATATAACCCCAGCCTGCTGACTAGACGGCGTATGGATAGGGTATGTTTGGACAATACATTATTCCGAACGTCCTTTGCCCATAAATTCTTCTGCTTCCTCGGTCCCTTCATTTATAATAGAATTAATAAAGCAGCTGATATTTATAACGTCCCCACTTATAATCTTAAAAAGATTGTTTATAAATCGTTACAATTACTTAATTACGATAAGACGGAGGACTTACTGATGATAAGTACCTAACTACCAGCATACAAAATAATTTCCCTTTTAAAATGTTAATAATGCATATTTTATTAATCTGACACTATATGGACATAGTAACGTTGATTTATTATCCTACACACCCTCTCACACACACTCACTCACACTCATACTACACATAGAGAGGCTCACCCACTCACCATGTTGCATCTTTTTATTTCTTTTTATTTCATTGTTTTTATTCAGTGTCATTCTTTATTTGCTTATTTTTTTATAATGCTATGTGACCGTGTACGAATTAGCAAATATGTATTTTTTTGGAAGAGCACTGCAGCCTGAAATACAGGTTTACACCTAGCTCGGGCTCAGTTGTTCCAATATTTAGGTGTCACTTTTTTAGCTAAGTTCCTCAAATTGTGTAAACTTTTTCTATTTTTCTTTTTTGAAATAAATAAATATATAAATAAAATAATAAATATAATAAACCATCATGCTTGAGTTTGAAGATGTTTTCAGACGTCTTGGTGTCACCTGTCATGCACCATAAGGGGGATGTCTTAAAGGTGGTCAGAGGGCATATATCACATAGATTGCCATATTTTTTTCTAACAAGTGTAAGTAGGTAACGACTGAGTAACATTTCAAACAAAATTTTCTCATTTACGACATTTTTAACCGACTTCACAAAAGGAGGATGTTTACAATTCGTCGGGTTTTTTTTATGTATGTAAGTACACCGATTACGCCTAGACGGATGGACCGATATGGATTATTTTTTTGATTGAAAAAGTTTACCTTCCCATTGGTCCCATTGCAACCAGGTCAGGATCTGATGATGGAATCCTGGAGAAATCGAAGGAACTCTTCAAATATTATAGGTAGACCTATAGTGATTTTTGTGTTTTTCATAATAACTCGTGCAAATGCACATGGTAAGCATAATATTGTGATGCGGAACTGATGATGAAGACAACACATGGCCAATAAACACAATCTAATATGCGTGGCTTTTAGGCAACGCATAGCCTAAACCGGTGGACCTAGAGCCATGAAACTTTGTACAGGGGTTCCTTATGCAGCGTAGGGTAAGAAATAAGAAATTTATTTGCGATGTAAAGCACTAAGATGGGATTTGCCAAAATAATTCCCCAAGGGGGGGAGGGGGGAATAGGGGCTTACAGTTTGTATTAAACTCAAAAAGCACTTGACATTTGTTTCTAATCAAATAGGGTTTGTGGAAGTTGGTTTTTTAAAGTTTTACTTTTTCTTTCAATTATGTCAAAGAATATTTGTCGTTTGTAATTGAATTCTCAGTGTACCTACACAAAAACGCGAAATGTCAAATATCCCATCAGACACCATACAAAATGTTCCAACCCGTTTACAATTATTATTGTTATTTCACAAACAAATAACTCCATTGAATTCTAGCAATTATTGTTTGATTAATACACCCCGGGGCTATTCAGTCAATTCAGTCTGAGACAGGATAGAAGGGATGGGGATTCGAGCCCCAGGGCGGTACAGTGGAGTTCTCTATTGTTGGAGATGCCAGGGAACAGGAAAGCTCGGGCGAGGATGGAACTGCGGCCTTGCTCCAAGCTTTTTTGCGATTCAAATTCGATACGGTTCGGGCACCACCATGGCATATCATTTTCGAATAAGGTGAACTTATTTTTGGCTATTATTAACCCGGCGAGCATGAGGTGAAAAAAAGTTACACCAAGAATGAGGCAGGGTATTTCATACCCAGAATATAATGTGTTTCTTTAAGGTTTCTTTATTATTATGGAATTAAAATTAACTTATTATGAAAAAAAAAACTATCTGTCTTTTTCTCAAACTATGCATTTCTGGGAACAAAATTTAAGAGTTTTCAATCATCAACAATTAAAACAAAATACAAGTGATAAAAACAAACAAAACAACTTGAAACTTATTTATGATTAGATATTCATATCACATTGTTTTATTAAAAAGATAATAAGTTACTTGTGTCGTTATCAGCATGATTATTGCATACAAATTGTGCACGCTTGATAAATTAAATTTGACGCAAATATTGCAGGAATGCTTTTTTTTTGGTATTTATTATCGGGGTAGTCCTGGCAATTAAAATGGTACAAATAATTATAAAAAATAAAAATAAATGTAAAAAAAAACATGTTATTATATTTCAATTTTTATTCCTATTTATTAAATGCTACACACACTATAAACCAATAATAAACAAATTAAATTATGAAAAATAAATATTAAACATTACGTAAAAAAAAACATCAGAAATGAGGCAGGGTATTACATACCCGAGACAGCTTTGGGCGTGAATATCTCGACAGGCACCTCAAGATATCCTGCGATTTTGCCACTATGCCCTCCCGCACTACCCTGCCTCCAGCTACTCAGAAAGCCACTGTTGCTAAACGCTTATTTAAAGAATTACACAACTTTTTAATTGTGTCCGGGTATGAGATACCCTGCCTCGTGCTCGCCGGGTTAAGAGTTGTTTTAATCGGAACTTGGCGATAATATTGTATTATTGGTGTCTTCAATTATTTGGCATCCGGATCTATAAATAAATCAATAAATCTGGCGCTGTTTATGTGGACGGCATCATTTTATAGATTTTCCAGACGTGGGAATACACGGGGAAATTTTGCAAATAATTCAAAGAATTCCTGCTTACTTACTTGTCTGCAATGCAAACACCTCACTACTACTTTACTTACTACTTACTTTACGCAGTCACCAACGGGGCAGTCAAGTTATAAACTAATTCACTTACGTCCGTTTTCTGAGACGATGATCAAAGGTTACGGTTAGCTAACAGAGCGATTAACTAATTTCAGCCAATCACGTGCCACCGTCAGCTAATCGTGTGCCGCAAAACCCCCGATTAGTTTAATCGTGACCTGTGATCAGCGTCTCAGAAACTGGTGGTTATTCTGTCAGACGACGGCCGTCACACCTTTTCACATACGCGGTGGCAGAAGCATACTCGTGTCATCTTTTAGTATCTAAATTGTATTTAACTAGAATTGAAATGAAATGAAATGATTCTTATATGCCAGAAAACAGTATAGTGGATCTTAATATTAAAATATGTTCAGTGTTTTCAGCTTAACTTTAAGCATGCAAAATAATAGTAGGTAATAGTTTTAAATTATGAATTAGGTCAATGTTAATGTAATTAGTTTCTAATTGAATAATTTCAATTTATATTATTATCATATCATTATTCAATAAATAGTTTAAAGCTCATGCAAATTGCAGATTATTAGAACGTTAAGTAGCATCTACGTATGTCACGGATTTGTCGCAAGTTTCGGTATTTCACGAATTGCGACGACCCATGCCGCAGTCCCAATGCTATAGGCAAAGTTGCAGATCGAAGGAATTTTAATATATATTGCATTTATGAATATATCTAATAAATAACAGAAAGATTTGTGACTTCCTGTCCCTGTCATCAATGATAATTTTCAAGATTAAAATAAGATTCAGCTACCCAGAAAGGAGTGACGCAATGTTATTTTGTTTTAAACTAATTCTCACTAAAATCTGGCAAAAATTATAAAACTAGACCCAATACTAATAATTTAAGATAAGACGCGACTTTCTCTTCACAATTATCGAGAAAACGAAATGTCAAGTATAATTGTAATCGCCGGAGCCACTTGGCGAAGTCAATTTTAAAGTTTGCTCGTTTTGTTCAAACTTCTCTTCTATCTAGCGAAGGGATGAGAGGGAGAGGTCGCGGCCCATTCTGTTCGGCTCATGCATATTGTAAGAAGGGGAATTTAAATTTTAGTTAGCTTATGCATGCTCCATGAATGACTTATAGATTAGACTCCAATACTTTGGTAACTTGAAAAGTTAGGTTTTGCATTCAAGTCAGGGGCAATATCTGGATTATAATGTACCTAAGTAATCCTTCACGATAGGTGGCGTGTGCTATGTTTGTACTGAAAATTTTGTAAGTATATTCAGACAAATTACGTGTGAGACTATAAATATTATTGTTATGTAAGTTAGGGATTTTATAGATAAGTTGTTCCAGTTCAAGGTATTCATATTTAGATTTATTGTAAGTATGGGCGTTATGAAGGACATCGTAAGAAAATGCATGTCAGAGATAAACCGAAATGTATATCCATTCAGCATAGTTTGTTTTTTATAATTCGAAATATTACGTTTCCATTATTTATTTCAAACTACTAGTAAGTAAGTCATAATCCTCAAAATCCATTTCGAAACTTGTACTGCAACATACAACATTCTGAGGTTATTTCCCGAAGGAGCCGCAAGTGGCTGTCGTATTTGCGACATCCTGTACCCATAAAACTTTGAACCTTAAAACCTTAGTAGTAAAGGCTAAAATCCCGCAGTAAAGTCGCAACTGCAATACAAGTTTAGCTCAACTTATAAAACCATTTTCACCTTAACTTTTGGATCAAACTTGGATCAAAATCTGATCGTAACTTTTAATTTTTAAGCTCACTCGCTCGCTCTCCTGGGGAATGTGTTGAAAGCCTTTCTTGGATGAAAGTTAATGTTTGTTATTTGACATATCCTCTTGTGAATTTCGTAAGAATCAACTAACGGCTGAATGTTAGAGTCGACTTATCCAATCTTAGAAAGAACATCAATGTTTCTTGGATACCTACCTAATGTTGAAATTCCCTAAAATGTAGCATTTTTCGTGTACATCTAAGTATAAACATACTCGTTATTATGTCCATCGATTGAGAATTTGATTATAATAACAATTTACTCAGTTTTTCAGTTTTTTATTTCTTTAAACAATGTACATTGTATTAGAAAACTATATCATACAAATTAACTTAAAACTAAGGCATTAGTCGACTTATCCAATCTTAGAAAGAACATCAATGTTTCTTGGATACCTACCTAATGTTGAAATTCCCTAAAATGTAGCATTTTTCGTGTACATCTAAGTATAAACATACTCGTTATTATGTCCATCGATTGAGAATTTGATTATAATAACAATTTACTCAGTTTTTCAGTTTTTTATTTCTTTAAACAATGTACATTGTATTAGAAAACTATATCATACAAATTAACTTAAAACTAAGGCATTAGTGAAGAAAAAAGTCATCAAGTACATACAGACATTTCTTAAGCAAGTATTTCCTGAGATCAGTTTTAAAAATACTAGTAGATTCGATCATCTTCAGACTTAGAGGCAACGCATTGTAGAATCTAACAGCTTGGTAGCGAGCACTATGTTCAACAACTTTCAGAGAGGGGGTCACAGTATTGATGCGGATATCTTTGCGCCTCGTATTTAAACTTCCTACCTTCTCATCTGGAGTTTCTAGCCTATCGAGCTGTTTGAAAAAATCGGTGAATAATACGTATATGTATAAAGAAGGAACGGTTAACATACCCAGCCTAGCGAAATGGTCCTTGCAAGATGTCCACGGTGGAATTCTGACGATAGTGCGTATTGCCCTTTTTTGCAAGACAAACGCTTTTGTGATGTTGTACTTGTAACTGTTACCCCAAAATTTTATGCTATAGCGTAGTCTGGATTCTACTAGGGCGTAGTAAACCATTAGGAGATGTTCCTGTGCTACCTCCTCCCTTAAACTTCTAAGTGCATAGCAGGCCGAGCTTATGCTACTCTCTATCGCTTTTAGTTCCGGATTCCAATTAAAGCATGAGTCAAGTCTAACACCTAAAAATGACGTAAATGTCGGGTTTCTGAGATAACTCAGATTGAATACTATAGGTAGAGAAGTATTAACAAACCTTGTGTTGAAAAATTATTGAAAATTGTTACAGGTAAGTAGGTAGAGGATAGAGGATAAAAAAATAAAAAATAAATTAAGATGACTTTAAATTAATTCAAGAATAAATAATAACAAAATAAACCACCCATTTTTGAGATAAGTAGTGCCTACTCAATAAAAAAATAAAATACTATACTATACTAGTAGCTGATTCTCAGGGCATGGCTGGCACCTTCTTCAAAAAAATCGGCAGTCTTGTACATTTCAACTACCTACATAGTTTCGGGTGGTTATTTCTTACTTATGAGTTAATTTGAAGACTACTTAATTTAAAAAAAAATATGCTCTACTTATTATTAACAATTTTCAATAATTAATTAATTTAGGAACCAAAAGAAGGATTGTTAATAAACTTTTTTAAGTAGAGAGAGACCCAGCCAATAAACACAGCCCAGTAAAGTATACCCGTATTAAATGACATGTAAGACATAATATAGGAATTTGAGTCAGCCGTTCTACCCGACCCCACTTTAATCATTCATTAAGATGTTGGCTTCGGAAATGAAGAGATTCACGGTTCATCGAATTATGTTTAGCCGAACGAACTGCTCGCTGAAAGAATACGGTATGTTTGACGCAAGATCGGAGAATGCATTTTTGCCAACAACTTCCTCGATGGCCGTGTCGGTATACCCTCACGAAAAAGTGGTAATCATAATAAAATACTGATATTAAATAAACGGTCAAGTGCGCGTACTTACTACTCGCGGACCAAGGGAGACCATGCAATATAAGATTGTTTCCTCGCAACTGGTCTAATTAGGTTTCTACTAAAATAAAAGTATGATGTCATCCATGTAAAATTGTAAACCAAATTAAATATTTTTGTAGAAAGACACAAAGGACATTGGGAAGTTTCTGACCTAAACACATGATCTTTTGCGTACACCAATGAAACCTATGGTAGATAAAAGATAATTTTTAACGTCCTTTAAAATTAAGCAATACTTTTTTTCGTAACTCATGGGGATGTTGAAAAAATTACGTTTAGGTGATTTAAGGTTTTGCGCGATAAAAAAAACTGTTTAAGTACAAAGTATAAAGTGCCTGTGTTAAAGGATTGTGTATGGATTAATGTTTGACCTCAAGATTTAAGGCCAAACCCGATTTTTAAAGCTAAACTGGTATATCCTGACGTGTTTGTATGAAACGGTTGGACCAATATATTCCAAGATTCCCATTATCCACAATAAAACGCTTTAGTCCATATCACGTAGATGTCTCGGGCTTTAAAATAAGCCATAATTCATACCTGTACGCCCCGTGGGTATTTTTACCCGACTATTACAATTAGGCGCACGACAGGAATGCGTTTTCGGCGCCCGTACCCTATTTATCGTATCCCTAGTTCCAACGACGCCATGTTTGCGGTGCGCCTAATTGTAATAGTCGGGTATAGTAATGTTCCCAATGTTCTTTGCAGCATGGCTGGTTCTTGGTGGCACCGTAGAGGTGCGTGATTGGCATGCAGTGGTCACTTGCATGCGGCGTGGTCGTGGTGATGAGGTTTCTGGCTGTCACGTGCTGGTCATGGTGATCACGTGCGGGCGGCGTGATCGTTACAAATACCAACTTTATTTCCAACTTTGGAGTATATAGATACTAGTTTTATCCAGGTCAAGCAGGGCCTCAGTCCTGCCATGTCACCTGGTAGAGAAGTTCCTACTGCATGATCCAGGTTATCTTTTGGGTCCCAAAGGTTCTCGGAAGATATCCTTTTAAGGCTTCGAAAACCTACCAACCAAACCTGAAAACCAACTTCTTAAAGTTTTAGGCTGGTTGGTAAGTTTTCGAAGGCTTGAAAATATATTATCCGATAAACTTTAGGACCCAGACTGTAATCTTGAACATGCAGTAGGAACTCCTCTACCAGGTGACGTAGCAGGAGTGGCCTTGCGGGACCTGGATTGGATATAGCTCGTATCCATAGTCCTAAGTAGCAAATAAAGTTGGTATTCAAAGCCCTGAACGGGAATGGCCCAAAACCTTTTGGACCTAGAAAATAATCTGGAACATGCAGTAGGGAGGGATGTAGTATTGCGTCGCAAAAGTTACTTTACGGATGTGGCCTGGTAAATACAAGTTATGGATCACATACTGATTCTATACTGAAAATCCATCTTGATTCTATTCTATTCTATTGTTTTGGGAGTATTTTGGATACCCACATAAGTCAAACTACTGGACCAATTTTAATAAAAAAATGTCATCAACGCAAAATGTTGTCTTCTTTGACGTACTGAGATCCGGAGGGCTTTCGAGGTGGAAAACTCGGATTTTGAATTAACCATTTCATCACTACTACATAACTCGTAATTTAAAAAATTAGAAATACCTCATTTGATGCAAGGCAAAACTACCAATTCCATGGTATCCCAGAACGGTTCGATGTTCTTAGGCGACAGGTGGCAAGGCAGTGAGATCAAAGGGTGGCACACACAAAACGGTTAATTTGAAGAAAAAAAAGCATAATATTATGTACTTTCACATAATATATTGTGCATAAAGATTTTAGCAATACAGATAGATAGAGATATGGTATTCATTTTTATACAGATAGATAGATAAATTCATTTATTCATTGACACATAATAAAAGAAAAAGAAAAACAAAATTGATTAAACCCTGAATTAACATTGGAAAAAAAAACACATTTACATAAAACAATTTATAAATAAATAATCACTTTGAACAACAAACAATTGGGTACGGTAAGGATCACTACAATAATATGAATGTACCGCGACAATGAAATGGCCCTGACTCAGCAATGTCACAGACGAATCTGTGACGCTGGTATTCTGCCAGGGCCAAATACGGATGAGACAAAGAAATTGGATAAAAAGTGATATTTGAATTAAATGGGATGTCAGTATTGAAATTAATGGGATATAGTGTCATACTCATCTACAAAATTTTTAGGGTCGGGGTAGTCTGCAAAAGAGAAGTACAAAGACGTGGTTATCGGATCTATCTCTGGTTTGATTTTACTTATGTACAAATTATTACGGTACAAATTGTAGGTATGTGTACATTTAATGGTGATTTTTGGAAAATCAAAATGGAGTTTATTAGAATAACCGGCAAAAAATGGGCACAATGTTGTGCTTACACCACAGGAAAGGGCGTTATTTTTGTTACCCACATCCTTCCCTCGTTATTTCATTAAATATTGATCCCAGCGAAAAAAAGTATGGAATCTTTTTTGCGGAGAATTTTATGTGTATTACCTAAGTCTAAGAACATTTTATGCTTTGGGCCATCGTTCCGAGTTATTGGCGAAACACAAAACAAGGAACCTTTACATCCCCCTCCACCCCCATTAGCTTCACTCCCACCCGTATGTCGTTCAATGTACCATTCCCCAAAATTATGCCAACATTCGCTTATACGCGGATTATTTCTCCCATTTTTCCGTCGTTGGGTGAACTACGAACTAAATGGCAGCCACACTGACTAAACCCCGTAGCCCCTCTTTCAGACCGCCCCGCCTCGCCTCGCCCGCCTGCTTCGCGTCAACTGCCCCTCTGCTGCCCCTCTACTGCCCCGCTACCGCTAGCACTGAAGGCTTCAGAGCTGTGAGCGGTCTATTGTTATTACACTCAGACTAATAATTTATTACAGTGCAGATGACAATACAATAAATGGTACCATCGAGTAGGTCGGACGATGGAGCTCGAAGCTGGCAGAGAGAACCCTAAATGCTTACCTGCGAACCCATCGAGTTTGGGCTCAATCGATTCATCTTGACAAGCCCTATTCGTTATCTTTTAGTGAAGTTCCCACTGTCATCACCGATGATGGAGCCAGATGGAGGTAAAAGGAACCCTAGGATTTTTACATGTACTTTGAGCTCGTTTAATTCGTATTGATAAGACCTTGTTACGGACAGCGAGCTCCTACCGGCGCAACGAACACCGGCCGACTGACTGGCTGGAGGTGCGAGCGAGACGGCGCAGCGCGCCGACAAGGACCGCATGAACGGAGAGGCGATCCCTGCGACGAACACGGAGAGAACAATGGACCGACGCTAGCTCCGAGTATAAATATAAGCTAGTTTGTAAGCGAATTTGTATGATATATGATATGATATGATATGCCGCTACCCACTGACTACGAGCCGAGGCCCGCTCGAGTAGCCACAGTCACTGGGGAAAGCAGGCAGACCCCTCCCATATATATTATAGAAACTTATATATAACTTGTAGGTAGAACGCCCTCAGCGTCTAACCGAGGCCATGGAAACAGTGATGCATACGCGCAACTGCACGCAACAACAGCACACAGGGGTTTTTTTAGTCCGTATGCCACATACGAGTGTTCCGCTCAATGTAGTCTCCGCCTCACGGTGGAGACCTCATCCGGACCTCATTGTGGAGAATCGGACATAGCAGGGAGGTCTGACTCCCGGGCATCTTTAAAAAGATTTTTTTATCCCCTCACACACAAAAAAAAAAAAAAAAAAGCGAATTTGTAGTATTATTGCGACCACCGTCCAATAAAGATCTATCAAGGAGTGTAAACTTTCGTTTCACTTATACCACTACCAACATTTTGGTCCTTCGAGCCGGATCGTTGAGTTTAACTCCGATCAGTGCCGTTGGGTGGAAAGGATCGTTGAGTCTGACTCCGATTATTCGTACCTAGAACGTTGAGTGACAACTCCGTTCGAAAGTACCAGTACTGAGAGCGTCGAGTGTCACTCCGTTCGAAGTTCAGAACCGTGCCAGATCGGTACGAGATGGTGTCGAAGGCAGACGCAGACGCCGCCGCTGCGGCCGCCGCCGCGGCCGCTGACCAGGCTGCCCGAGCCGAGATGCTGGCCCGCGTCGAGGCTGCTGAAGCCGCCGCCGCCGTCGTCGAGTCCACCCAAGCAGAGATGCGTGCACGCATGGAGGCCGCCGAAGCGGCCGCAGCCGAAGCTGCAGGAGCCCTTGCTGCCGCCAATGCCCGCGCCGAAGCCCGGGCCTACGCTGAGGATGGAGGGAGCGTTGTACAGACCGTACACCACGCCATGCCACCCCGGTCCCCGTCGGAGCAAGCGTCAATGGGTCAGGCAGGATCGGTGCTGCCAGCACACTGCCCGAGATTGGCTCCGCTGACCGAGGAGAACGTGCGACGAGCGAACTCCGTGCGATCTACATCGAGCGCCGTGACTCAGAGGCGCATACAGCTTCAGATCGAAGCCCAGACACGCATGAACGAGATGCGACGTCGAGCCCTAGAGCTCGAGAAGAGGCAGGTCGATCTTGACCTCGAGAACGCGCAAAAGTTACTTGAATTACAGATGCAGAGTGTAACTGTCGACGAACAGGCGAGCCACGTCTCTCATCATGAGCGGTTGAGCGCCTGGCTGGGACCAGTTGCCGCCGCCGCCGGGACAGCGAGCTACCCCATCCCCGACACTCGGGCGACGAGCTACCCGACCGCCGCAACGACTACAGCTACGGGGACCGGAGCCGAGCAACGCCATACCCCGCCTGAACGACGGGGGGAGAGACCTCATGTCACCTTCAGACATGAGCAACTGCAGCTGGACGCGCCACCGCGAGAGCATGGAGCGCGGCGCCGCTCCCGCTCACCCACGCCGACGGGACGACTTCTCGCAGAACGATTCGAGAGAATGGAGCAGAAGCTGGATCGACCTCACCTGTATAAACCTAACCTGAACTTACCTATTTTCTCAGGCGAGCCGGGCGATTGGGTATCGTTCAAATCCTTGATGGAGAGCACCACGAGAAAATACCATATCGACCCCGAGGAGAACGTGAACCGGCTCCGAATCGCGCTGCAAGGGAAAGCGAGAGCCAGCGTGATCAACCAGTTGGGGACTGCAAGGCGTCCAGATCGGATCATGCAGACACTGGAGGAGCTCTACGGCCGACCAGAGCTGCTCATCGACAACTCCCTGACGATGCTGCATCAGATTCCGGCGCCCAGACGGGATGACACTAATTCTTTGAGTGTCTTTGCCTCACAGGTGGAGAACGTGGTCTTCGGGCTGGAAGACCTGCACGCCGAGAAATGGCTGGAGAACCCTCTCCTGGTACGAGAGGTGGTGAACAAGCTGCCCGACTACATGAAGTGCAACTGGGCTACGTCTGCGAGGCAGACAGCGCACCTGGGAGAACCAGAGCTCGTACGTCTGACACGCTTCCTGAAGGAAGCAGCGAGGGATATGGTAAAATATGTTCACCCATCAGGCCCGTCGATCGCGCCCGTGGCCCCCGCTCCAGTGAAGACGTACGCCGGCGCCAAGCCAGTCATCCCCCGTCCGCCGCGCGCCACAGCGCGCACCGCCCAGGTGCTTACCGCGGAAGAAGAGCGAAGACCTCCAGATCGCAGGACCTGTCTTTGCTGCGGTGGCAACGAGCACCCAATCAACAGATGCCGCAAGCTGTTGAACATGACCACCGATGCCCGCTGGGAGTGGGCCAGGTCAGAACGCCTGTGCTTCAAGTGCATGGAGTCCAGGCACCGCCGCAACGTATGCAGAGCCAAGGGATGCGGCACGAACGGCTGCCGCCGTCCACACCACCCGCTGCTGCACGAGGAGAGCAGCCGCCAGGCCCAGGAGACGCCGACCGAGAGCACCGAGCCCGCCACCGACCAGGGAGCTGAAGCGGTAATGTCGATTGCGAACACTAACGACCATACTGTGCTCTTAAAGGTCTGCAGAGTTGAAGTCACTGGGCCTGCGGGGAAGATGTCAACCTACGCGTTGCTGGACGAGGGATCGAGCGTCACCCTGATCAGCAAGGACCTCGCTGACGCTGTCGGTGCCACAGGAGACCTCGCGCCACTGAACCTGCGCGGGGTGAACGGAGTGCAGCCACACACGGACAGTCGACGAGTCACTGTCCAGATCAGAGGGCACCAGGAGCGCGCACACCACGAGATAGCGGCCCGAACCGTCCGCAACCTCGACCTGCGGCAACAGAGCGTGTCACGGGATGTGCTGCGCTACCGCCACCTGCGACATCTGCAAGACCACGGCTTCAAGAACGCGAAGCCCCAGTTATTGATCGGTGCCGACCACTGGCACCTTATTGTATCTCATCAGATGCGGACCGGCCAACGGAACGAGCCTGCCGCCTCCAAGACCGACCTAGGGTGGGTCATCTACGGGACGGTGCCACGACTGCTGCGCCGCACTGACGAGGACGCCGTGCTGCACGTCCATGCGGCAGAACGCCGCTGCGACGACGAGAGCCTTCACGGGCTGGTGAAGCAGCACCACGAGGTGGACGCGCTGGGTGTGTCTCTCCGCGTGAAGACATCGCCAGAACATCAGCGCGCCATCGACACCTTCGAGAGGACGGCCCGTCGAGTCAACGGTCGCCTTGAGGTTGGGCTGCCATGGCGCACGGCGAAGATCCTGCTGCAAGACCTGTGGCGCATCAGCATGGGCTGGGACGAGACCCTGCCATCGGCGTACGCCGAACGCTTCGACCGCTGCTGGCTGGGGGCACTGAACGAGATTGCCCAGCTGCGACTCCCACGCCGCTACAACGAAGAGGACACTGCAGAGCCAGAGCGACAGCTCCATGTCTTCATGGACGCCAGCGAGCAAGCATACGCCGCAGCGGCGTACTGGCGCCTTGAACACGCCGACGGCCGCATCACGATCGCTTTGGCCGCCGCCAAAGCAAAGGTGGCCCCACTGCGGCCCCAGACGATCCCGCGCCTTGAACTGCAGGCTGCGGTGATTGGCGTACGACTCGCAGACATGATCAAGCGAGAACACCACTGGCAGCCACAACGAGTCGTCTATTGGAGCGACTCCAGCACCGTGATCCAGTGGATTCGCACCGACGCCCGGCGCTACACCCCATACGTAGCGCACCGGCTCGGCGAGATAGCTGAGGCGACCGAGCCCAGCCAATGGAGATGGGTGCCGACCGAGCACAACGTGGCAGACGACGCGACGCGCCCGGAGAACACGCCACAAGGACCACACGACCGGTGGTTCATCGGCCCGGCCTTCCTCTACGAGCCTGAGGACGCCTGGCCCCGAGCATCGAACCACGAGCCAGAGGATGTCGAGGCAACGCACCACGCATCCAACACGGGGGGAGCGGATGTCCTGCCGGACATCAGCCGCTTCTCATCATATGAGCGGCTAATTCGGGCCACTGCAACTATGTTGGCTTTTATCGACAGATGCAAGAAGAAGACTGAGCGCCTGGAGCTGCGCCACCTGGAACGAGCAGAGCAGCTATGGGTGGCCAAGGCGCAGCGGGACAGCTTCGGGGAGGAGATCGCACGGCTACAAGCGGGCCGACCACTGCCCGCCTCCAGCCGTCTTCACAAGCTGGACCCGATGATGAAGGATGACCTGCTACGCGTGTGCGGGCGAATCAACGCCGCACGCGTACCGACAGAGGCCAAGCAGCCTCTCATCATGGATGGCCGCCACCCGCTGACTCGGCTGATCGTGCTGAGGGAGCACGCCGCCGCCGGACACGCCGGCAACGAGCGCGTGCTGAACGACCTGCAGCAACGCTACTGGATACTGCGCGCACGCCCCACTGTGCGTGCGGTGTCCCGATCCTGCGCACTCTGCCGAGTGCGCCGAACGACGCCCCGAGTCCCGCCGCTGGGGAACCTGCCACCGGCCCGCCTGGACTCCAACCGCCGGCCCTTCACCAACTGCGGGGTCGACTACTTCGGCCCGATGCTGGTAGCAGTCGGGCGCCGGCGAGAGAAGAGATGGGGCGCGCTCTTCACGTGCCTGACGACGCGAGCTGTCCACATCGAGCTGGTGGGCAGCCTCGACGTCGACGCAGCAATCATGGCGCTGAGGAGGATGGCTGCGCGCCGCGGATGGCCGCGCCAGATCTGGAGCGACAACGGGACGAACTTCCGAGGCTCTGACAACGAGCTACGAGCCGCCTACAAGGAGTGGGCGCCAGCACTGCGGGACTACGCGCACCTGCAGCGCGTGGACTGGCGCTTCATCCCACCCGGGGCGCCGAACATGGGAGGCGCCTGGGAGCGACTGGTGCGGTCCATCAAGACCGCCCTCAAAGCTACCCTGAACGAGCAGGTGCCCAAGGAGGAGGTGCTGCTGACTTTGCTGCTGGAGGCTGAGCACGCCGTGAACGCGCGCCCGCTGACCCACGTGTCGGTGGACCCGGCGGACCCAGAGGCGCTGACGCCTAATCATTTCCTGATCGGAACATCGAGCGGCCTGCCCCAGACCGGCCCCTGCGACCCAGCGGATCGGCGCAAGTGGAGAGCAGCCCAAGGACTGGCTGACCAATTCTGGAGAAGATGGACCAGGGAATATCTTCCCACCCTGGTGCCACGCAGAGGCGCAGCGGATCTGCAACGACCGCTGCGAGTGGGCGACCTCGTCGTCGTGGTGGACTCCGGGTTGCCGCGCAACACATGGCCGCGCGGCATCGTCGAGCGCATACACGTCGGCCCGGACAACGACGTGCGCAGCGCCGACATCCGAACGAGAGGCGGAGTCTTCACGCGACCTACAAGGAAACTCGCCGTCCTTCGCGTTGAAGAGGAGGCTACGACGAGTCTGCGCCGGGGGGAGGATGTTACGGACAGCGAGCTCCTACCGGCGCAACGAACACCGGCCGACTGACTGGCTGGAGGTGCGAGCGAGACGGCGCAGCGCTCCGACAAGGACCGCATGAACGGAGAGGCGATCCCTGCGACGAACACGGAGAGAACAATGGACCGACGCTAGCTCCGAGTATAAATATAAGCTAGTTTGTAAGCGAATTTGTAGTATTATTGCGACCACCGTCCAATAAAGATCTATCAAGGAGTGTAAACTTTCGTTTCACTTATACCACTACCAACAGACCTCTTGATTCCGAAAGGGTGTTTTCAGTTTTTAAACTAGAACAATACACACAGCTAAAGATCTTTGGAAAGGTGAAGTAGAAAGTTCTAACCTGCTTGAGCAAAAGAAGTATTGTAGCAGTTGCCCATGTACGCGAGCTGCCAATCTGAAACGGATATGCGAATATGAGAATATTATTTACTAAGATGCGTTTAGTGCAACATCGAATTATATATTTTTTTAAATTAAATTTGTATATGTAATTATTTATTTTTACATAATTACAGGTTTATATACATTTCAATTAATATAATAATAATTAAATGAAAATGTTAATTTAAATAGAAAAGGTGCCCAGAAGACTGGCGGCGTTGCCTCGCTGTATGGCAAGACTCAGCCGTTGCCCAAGGTAGGCTCCAGCCTTCCGGTCATTTGAGGCATCGACCAGGCGCGATGAGAGTTCTTTGAACAGTACTCGCACCTCTGGGCCCCATGGACCGAGAGTTTCCACTCCAAAAGGCACAAATATGTAGCCCTGGCCAAGGGTGGCATATTTGCGCCTTTTGTTGCCTTCTGCAGTTACCACTACCACATCAGCCTTGCGAGCGGTCGCTTGTATGTGAGACTGTGCCAGCGTATCGACACTTATCGTATTACAATTATTATATTTTACAGGCACATTAACTCTCTCATCGACAAATCTTATTGTTCTCCATTATTCGTTTGTTCGACCGGTGTGCTTCTGAGAGAGAACCAGTTAAAACTAAAGAACCTACAGTACCAGGCCAATGTTTTGGCACACGTCGAGTCCCATCTCGCTCTCTCTCTCTCTCTCTCTCTCTCTCTCTCTCTCTCTCGCCAAGTCAAACGCCGAGTATCATACTCGGGGCACGTTAATCGGGTCCAGCCCCGACGTGCCAAAACAATGGCCTCGTACTGTACCTACTTACAACATAGCCAAATATGCAACAAACACTCCATTTTGCATTACGAGAGTTTCACAAAACTATTTTGCGAGTCGGACTGGCCCATGATTGGGCTACTGAGGTCGGTTTTTCTTTTTCTTATTATAATATTTGGTCGTTAGTTTTATCAAAATCATTCAGTCATTGGAAGTCTTTATTGAGGAATAGTGTACGTACAGTGCCACAAACTTATCTGACCGGGTGACGGCGGGCGCGACGACTAGAACTAATGCCTGATTTACATTTCACCAAGTACAGTAGCGAGTTCAGTAATTAAGTTGCGTCATCGGCGAGCTAGCTGTTATTGTTGTGTCAACGACAAAAACGAGTTAAATTGTAAGTTGTCGTTAACCTGATAAAAATGCAACGTAAGCTTTTGACAGACTGACCGTCCTTTAATCAATATTGTGACAAGATGTGTAGTTTACACATACAATAAAAGAGATGGCACTAGTTGCACCAAATGATAAATAATTTGTTACAAGTAATTAACACATTCCCTTTACAAATTAAAGATCTAGACCAGGTAATCCCTAATACCAAGTTGCTTCAAAAATTTATAATGTTTCACTGAACCTAAACTTTTAGTTAAGATATCAGCAGGCATATAATCTGTTTTAAATAACAAATCTTCACAAACACATTCACAACTCACAACTGCGGTTCTTACAAAATGATACCTTAAATCTATGTTCTTGCTCCGCTTATGAAACATACAATTTTCAGTTAGCTTCTGCGCACTTTGATTGTCATTCAACAAAAGTACAGGTTGATCTTTTCTACATTTAAGTTCAGATAGAATATTTCTCAAATAGGTTTAGAGATTCACACATTGCCATATATTCTGCTTTCGTACTTGACAACGCTATAGTGCTCTGCTTCCTACACTCAAACGACATTACACTGCTACACATTTTAAATAAATAACTGTCCGACGATATTTTCAAGTCGTCGGGATCCCACTGGGTACGATTGGCACAGGACCGGGAAGATTGGCGCTAAAGAGAAGAGGCCTATGTCCAGCAGCGGGTATCAACAAAATATCAAGCAGAGATGAAATAGAAGTGAAGAAAGTCCTGAAGACACATTTCTTCACACTAACCCTAATTCGCACTTCGGAATTATTCCACGGCTGTACACATGCGCAGTAATCCCCATCAGTTTATCCGAGCGCTCTTTATTCCTGGCGCGGGCTGTACTCGGTCCGAGCCTACTCTGATCGTGTCAACGCGGCTTTAACTGTCCGGAATGTAGATAGGCGAGTTTAGTACAGTAAATAAGTTTGCAACTGTTTGTTACTTACTCGACGTGTGGACTGGACACTACTCACTTACTACGTACCTTAGAAGTAGACTATAGTAAGTCCATTAAAGGTAGACTCTAAGGTACAGAAATGAAATTCTCAAAAAGTGGACTTATTATTGTCTACCTCTAGGTACAATTATAATTTAACTGTCTGTAACTCGCTATTGTACTTATTGAATTGTAATAGGGCCACCAGTATGAAATATAATTCGTTTATTATGCCATGTACTCTAGTAATGCCATCGCGCCGGTCAGATAATTTTGCGGCACTGTACCTATGTATGTTTCTTGGACACTCACAATCGTATCTTGCTAGGCAATTGACGTATTCAAGATGGCAATACATTCGGAATGACTTGTAGATGTGATATATCGTGCGAGCACATACATAGCCGGTCCTGTAAAATCAAAGTATCTAGATCTTCTTATCTGTAAATGAAAACCGGCAAAGTGGGAATCGGACTCCCACACGACAGGTTAATTAGTTTTTAATATTTTGTATATGTAGTTCATTATTTGTTGCTGTAGCGGCAACAGACTTGCGTGAAGAACTCTTTGCCTATTACGGCTCTTTGTCTATTGCGGTCCGTGAGGTAGAGCCTCCCTGACTGGCAGACGGACAGCCGCCGGACGGACAGCCGTTTGGCACACTTTACGGCACCCTACAATCAAAGAGTTGAATTGAGTTATTGAGCTATGATGAGTTTCCCGGTTGGTTCGTGATGAAACGATTTAAACCCTAGATGGCGGAATGCGTATTTGTATTCTCGTACTCGATTGGTAGCCGCTCAAACGTAGGGTGCAAAACATCGATTTATACAAAGGATAGGCCCTCCCGTACTAAATTTCTTACCGTTTTGAGGCCACACAGAATAGCTCTGTTGGAATTTATCGGTACTATGTCGGTCGTCAGTCGAATGATTGATTTTGATTATCCTATTTTTACTTTGAGGAATTTTTCGAGAACAATATTTTATGAATAATCAATTTACAGCCAATAGTAATTGTAAATTATATAACTTACTTGTGATACGATACTCCTTGTTTATGTGTATTGCGATTTCGGTATGATCTACAAGTTTTTACCTCGCAGGACACCATTTTTGTTGTGCTGCCGATACGTCGTCTAAGCACGACTGATTGAAATCGGTTCACTTTTCCCGTTTTGACACCGTTTTGGTAGCGACACTTTCAAGCGCCCCGTGCCTTGTCCCCTACTATTGAAGTCTGTGGTGAAAACCAATGGCCCGCGATTTTCAATCTTATAACTTGGTAGTGAAGTTCAAAACAAAATAATTTGCCGGCTTGATTATAGTTCAAAACAACAAATTTTCCTGATTTTACCTGTAGGAAAGCATGCAGTAGGCAGCAATATTTTCGCAGGTCTCATTGAATAGTATGCGAGCCGGTGAAATTCTCGCATTTGGGACAGATATCTTGCTGATACCAGCCCAATGGCGATGCTTTCGATCGTTGACATCGTCGCCGCCGCTGCCAGCAATAAGTAGTAATAAGTTGTTTTATCTGTCTACAAGAGTACAAGCACCAACGACTAACAGGTCGGTCGAAAAAGTGACGTCTAAAAAGTTTTTTTAGTTTCCGTCGTTTATCGTACGGCGCATGCGCTGTGAAATGGTTTTGGAGGTTGGCCACTTTAAAGTTTTTTTTTGTGTAACACACTGACAGTCTTATTCATAAAAATTCCTTATAATAGGTTAAAATGCTCTAAAGCTCTAATAAACATATCATAAAATTCATTATTCATAAACGCTCAATAAACCTCTAATAGCTAACATGACTTTATAAGATACTTTGGCGTTATTACGTTGTCGTTCTGACGAAACCATAGTCAATTACGCTCTAAAAAATAAAATATCCGACAATTGATGTCAAAACAAACAACAAGTGTGGTCTCAGATCAATGAAACTCTTTACTTTTTTACTCCTTGAGTGTGGTCATAAACGTCAAGTTCAACCAACCTAACCATGGAGTAAGAAAGTAAAGAGTTACATTGATCTGAGAACTTGACATGACAATCAGCTGTTCATAAAGTCGGCCATTTTACTCTCTATTAGAGGTTTATAGTAGGGTCCGGCCTCAGGGTCCGGCCTTCTATAACTTATGAAGTTTTTATTGAAGGTTTATAGAACGTTTTAGTGCTATTGATCGTATATGAATAATGTTTTTCATAATCGACCCTATAACAAGCCAATAAACCTCTCATAAGTTTTTATGAGTAAGACTGTTATATTTTATTCATATAACTATTAGTATAATATTTATAGTACTTATCTGTGATATAACTGAAAAAAAGCTACCAAGTGCGAGTTGGACTCGCGTTGAGAGGATTTCTTACAACAATAATAGGACTAACACCAAAAAAATACCCTACCTATAATTGAAACAAAAAGTAAAACATAAAAAAAAGACTTCTACAAACCATATTTGATTAGAAACCAATGTCAGAAGCTTTTTGGTTAAATAAAAACTGTCACCCCCTATCCCCCCCCCCCACCTTGGAGAATTAATTTCGTCAGTTCCCATCTCAGTGCTACCCTACGCTACATAAGGAACCCCTGCACAAAGTTTCATGGCTCTAGGTCCACCGGCTTAGGCTATGCGTTGCCCGTCAGCCACGCAGTATTTGTACCAATAGTAATTGAGCAGTTCTGGTGGCCATGTGGCCAATTGGAAGGTAAAATCGACAAAAAACATTTTTTTCAATCAATGGGACAAATTGGAAGGTAAAATCGACAAACAAAAAAATATTTTCCATATCGGTTCATCCGTCTAGGCGCAATCGGGGAACATGCATAAAACAAAACCCAACGAATTGTAAATGAAGTGAAGTCCAGTCTTTTTCCATGTATTATTTAACTTTTATGTGCAATAAAGAATATGAATGAATCATTGAATGAATGAATATGAAAGTCGGTTAAAAAGGGGATTCGCTTAGCTTACCCCCCTTTATCCTTCACTTACCCCCCTTTACCCTTCACTTACCCATCTCTGCGCCTATGTAACAATAGAAGAACTAATATTATTAATAATACTATCCAACATTAGCCGCTCTTGACTGCAATTTAGTTCCCCCCCTTTTTATTACATTACATATAAATGTTCTTTTTTGTTTTTGTGATACTAGTACCTGTGTAGTACAATAATCATAATATTTTATTGTATTATATAGGTATTTAGTTAAACTAAATTAAACTATATTAAATTATTTATTTATATGTTCATTTATTTCTACAACTCCATATTATTTTAATGTAAAGCCTAGATTCAAAATTAGGTAGGTACCCATTAGGTACTATTTCTGAATGATATGGAGTTGACTTAGTTTTAGTTTAGTTCATAAGCTTTTATAATTCTAAATCTACATATTTTCAGAATTCAATTATTCACCCATTTATCGTTATGACAAATGGGAGAGGCAGCTATGGGCCTTGAAACACAGGTTTTTTCAACTTAGTTTAAGGCACCAAAGTATATTTCTCCACTGGTTTTTGTATGGTGAATAAATTTCATTTTATTTTTATTTTTATGTAAGCCCCGGAACTAAATGAACTAGTGAACCAACGGAGTGAAGAAGTAACAGGAGTGGAAAGTATACATATCATTATTTTCCTTCTCCGGACACAAAACGCGCAAGTCTTCTGGAAGACACGTCGTCGTGGGTCCCCGCTATGGTCCGTGCTGCTACTTTCGCACTTCGGTGATTTGATTACAGTTTAAGAACTTCTCACAGTGTTGGGTAAGGCAATAAGCCGACACCCCTCCCTCCCTCAATGAGCCAGCATGGTGGAATATGATAGATAGATAGATAACTCATTAATTCATTGGACATGGTACACACACATAATTAATAACAACAAAAACAGTAGGTACCTACAGCTGTGTGGTTATGTGACTGTACCACGGCAGTGAAATGGCCCTGACTCAGCAATGTCACAGACGAATCTGTCTGACGCTGGTATTCTGCCAGGGCCAAAACGGACGCACAACAGTGGCTCTAGTACTTACACAATTTAATTTATATAAGTAATTTAATTACATAAGAAAAACAAAATTAAATAATCAAATTAGTTATGTTATTATGTAATGGAATAGAAAATTGAAATAATTGGTATTAAAAATTTAATTGGAATCAATATGATATGGCTCAATCTTACTCGTATCCGGGTCAATGGCTGTGCCCCTCGGTGGGGAATTATTATACTTACCCCCATATATCGCCAGTGAATCCAACGTCTTGTCGAGTAGAATGAGGCTCCACTTCCCATGTTGTTATCCCTAAATGTAAACACACATGACAGCACACATTCTTAAATCTTCAATATGTGTCGACTCTGACAATAGACATAAATGAATTATTAGATTTTTAGATACTTTTAGTTTAAATTTGGTAGTTTAGGTTTATATTAGATAATGTTATTTTTTAGCGATTTATTTAAATGATACTGACCTATGAGAATAAGGAAGGCGATCTGTGAAATTACATATGTCCTTTCTAACATATTCTGCCGTCGTCGTCGGTCGGTTTATTATTTTGTTATCTATCATAGCATTATCGTAGACGAATCAAACGCAAGGGCGAATAATTGCAAAAATAAGCTGCCAAGTGCAAGTTGGACTCGCGTAGAGAGTGTTTCGTACCACAATATCAGATCTCTAAGACTTCACGAAGTACCCTAAAATTAAGTTTTCATACAAACTTTGCACCCCAGATTTAAAATCGTTTTTGTTTTCGTAATCGGCGACCCATACCAGCGATACCCCATGTTGATTTTCAGACTTTGTCACCACATTTCCCCTTTTCAAGGGTGAAATTGTGAAAAAACCTGAAACACTTGTTCACACGTTTTTCGTTAGCTGTACAAGTTTCAAATAAAATAGTCGACTAACTAATCTTGTTTACCCATACAAACTTTCCCGTTTCACTCCTTCAGAGTGTGAATAAAAAAACCCTTCTTAGTGCACCTCTAGACCTCATAAGGAACGTACTTGTCTTTTACTTAGATACAGCGGTTTTGACTCAGCGTTGAAAATGAACTTTTTATACACAACTTCATCCCCGTTTTCACCTCTTTGGGGGTAGAATTTTCAATTACGCTGATAC
Organism: Argyresthia albistria; assembly: GCA_963457715.1. Lineage (NCBI taxonomy): Eukaryota > Metazoa > Arthropoda > Insecta > Lepidoptera > Argyresthiidae > Argyresthia > Argyresthia albistria. Next base: position 6,787,602 of record OY735273.1, read on the forward strand.
ATGTGTCCGTTAATTTTCATTCATCAGCCTAAATATAAAATTTTAAGTTCCTAACATCAAAACTGACGGACTTTCATAAAAAAATCACCCCCTATTTTTCTCTCTTAGGGATAAAATTTCCAAAAAAAAAACTTAGTAGATGCCTACACTGTGCAAGGTATTGATGCGCAAAATTTCAAGTCTCTAGGTCCAGCGGTTTGGGCTCTCTTTAATATGATAGCAGTCAAACTTTGGAACCAACATGACTTTTATTTTATCCATAAGTTTTGGCTCTGCTGCGTTGAAAATGAATGAATTTGAACACACAACTTCATCCCCATTTTTACCTCTTTGGGGGCTGAATTTTCAAAAACGCTGATGTGTTCATTGTGTTCATTACGTTTATCAATAGTCAGCCTAAATTAAAAATTTGAAGATCCTTACTTCAAAACTGACGAACTTTCATACAAACTTTCACCCCCTATTTTACTCTCTGAGGAGTGAAATTTCCAAAAATTCTTCTTTAGTAGATACTACACTGTACAAGGTATCTATGTGCAAAATTTCAAGTCTCTAGGTACAGTGGTTTGGGCTCAAACTTTGGACTCCCTTTTAACCCCTTCCCTTAACATTGAAAAAAATATTCTTAACCCATTTGCGCCCACTGTACTAAAAGAACGACACTTCTTGTAGGTACCTCCAGGCCTCTTAAGGAACACACAAATTCATCCCCATTTTCACCTCTTTGAGAGTTGAATTTTCAAAAACGCTGATACATAATATGTTCATCAATCGTCAGAAATAAAGTGTCCCCTAAAGATAGGGGTTGTTGGTGAAATCGGGCATTAGAGTTATACATAATATAAAAGTACGTTTTCATTTACCAACGATTCCTAAAAGCCTAAATATAGATAGCATTATGACAATTAAATATTAGTACCTACCAAAATATTTATTAAATAACAAAACAAAAACAAATATACACAGTGTACACGCCTTTTGCGATACCGGGTGGCAGAAACAAACAAAAATTAATAATAATAATAATATTTTATTAAATAACATAGTTATTATTTAAATAATGTTCATGCCTAATAAGTTCTTCGTACTTTTGACTTATTGCCCAAAATGTGGACAACGCCTTTGGGTTTTGAGCTCTCAGAAGCTAATTCACTCGCTGAATAGACATATGCGATTTTTTCTTTTCTTGTTATTCTATGAACATGTAGTACTCGTCTAAAAACCGATCATCACTGTACGGGTAAACTGAAAAATAAAGACATTAAGTATTTTTGATAGCTCTGTTTTCGTGATAGTGATAGGCAAGTCCTCACTATCTATCAGTATACAATAATAAACGGTTAATGCGAGTATAGGACTCGTGCAGCAAGGGTTCCAATCACACTTGTTGTAACATGTGTGATAAAAAAACTAAAGTATTATGTCATATATTTCAATTCAATTCAATTTGTTTATTTCAGGTTATATACCCATACATTACAAAATAAAAATTAAAATAAAATAACAAAAATTAAAATAAAATAAAAATATATGTAAACCAAATAAAATATTTTTCTAGAAAGACAGAAATTTGCAGTTTTCAGGATTTTTTCCTTAATTTGTGCTATATGACCTTGCTTTGTGCCTTTCATGATTGTAGGCCTACGGGAAGTACCCTATTTATTAGGTTTATATAGGTTTTGCGTCAATCTCCATTGCGAGTACTATGAAAATCCAACAATTTTACAGCATAAACGCTCGTATCGTTCGATTGCGTTGACCTAGAAGGTTGTTTTTTTCACAACTTTATGCGACCACAAACCTTAAACGTCATTCAGCTTATGCTCATATATTTTTCAGCTACGTCCACGCGTTCTAGGTTGTGACACACGGACAGACGGACGGACGGACAACAAAGTGATCCTATAAGGGTTCATTTTTTCCTTTTAAGGATCGGAAAAAGTGTAGACCTTATCATTAGATCTAGCTGCATTCTCGCAACGAAGATGTGTGCGTGAACCTTGAAGAGGTTTATGTTACTAGCAAAAAAATAATCATAAGAGAATGCAATGCAGCACAGCTACCGCTTAATCAGTACTGCTATGGCTCAGCCTGGCAACGCTACCGCTAAGCCGCCACTTTTACATTCATGCTATAACGAAGTAGTACAAAGGAAATTACCATCAGCAGATAATAAAAATTTTGGCTCGAAGCAAGCACCGAAGTGTAACAGTTGCCACCCTGAAACGGAATAAAAATAGGTTCAATACATAAACAGGCCACCTTAAGAAATCATCCGGCCCTGGATATATTAAAGGACCATAGAACCTATACAAATCAAACAAGCCCAAACCAAAGTTGCTATACGGTTTATTTCATAATAACTCCTACGGCAACTTTTCGGCTCCATCATCAGATTTCATAATTTTGTAATGTCTTTATTGCACATAATTAATTAAAAACACAAAAAGTTGATAAAAATTGTGTGCTAAGGCAAGCTTATCTATAAATAAAAATCAGATCAGCTCTTTAGTTAATTAAAAATATCTGGGAACCGAGCTTCGCTCGGCGGTTGGTGGTACAAACACATAAAATATTATTTTCATATTCATCAGACTACATTAACATCTTCTTCTTCTTCTTCTTTTTTTATGGCTTCCGAACCCCTTTTGAGGTTAATTTTGCCAGTGTGAAGTGGTCAGGTTCTCATTTGAGAACCTGGAAATTTAAGGCAGTTCGGCAACTTTATGCAACGAACCTGTCAAAAAGCGTTACCACCTGTCACCGCAAGCCAAGGGATCGTCGGAAAGCTATGTTTGCACTTACTATCAAATCTTTCGAGACAGTTGACATAGTCCAGCATGCAATAGTTCTTGAACGTCCACTTAAATTGATAAATAGCGCGAGCGCATAATTCACCGGTCCTAGAAAGTTAACGAATAATGAGAACGTGGCATACTGATAAGTAATAAGTAAGTAAGTAAATGTAGCCTATTAATGTCCCCACCGTAATGGCCTTTAAAGTAATAAAAAAGTTACATTATTGTGAGGATTAACAAGGTCGGTTGAGAACAAAAAGCGCAAATCGATGAAATCGATGTACAGATACAGATACAGATACCATAATATTAAACTAATACAGATAGACCACGTAGAACAAAATATGTGACCGGCGGCGTAAGACACATTTGTAAGCCGTTTCTCGGAGCTTGACATTTTGCTTCTAAATCGCCGCGCCCATTTCTCATCGCAAGTCAGACGACACATCGATGCACTCACGTCGACCTAATATATAACGTGATTACATACCGTTATAGATTCGTCACTTTTAAAATTCCCATCGGAGCATCACACACGAGCAAACACAGACACACAACATACACACACACACCCTCACACGCAACACGCAGTTCACCACTCAACTCATTCACTAACGTAATCTTTATTCAAAATTGTTATGCTATATGTCTACATAATGGATAACGACAATTTATTCTAAGTTTTTAAAGGGTCTTGTTTCACAATTTGTATTAATATATATTTTTTAATTTTACGTTGTAAACTGCTGTGAATATATAAATAAATGAACAAATAAATTGGTTCTGGCCCCACACTAGGATGCCCTGTGTCGTGGGAACCAGAAACAGCGACATCAAACATGTAGACATCCAAGACCTGAGGGTATATTTTTGTCCCCAGTTCGGATTCGGTCCCTCTCGCAGTGTAGGCAGATGCGCAACCGCTGCGACGGTATTCATCACACCACACGTGTCTGGCCCAATCCCATTTCAGCCTAAGCGGTCTTTGTACTAATGCAATGTTAGCAATGATGGACTAATGTCGTGTATCATACAATTGGTTAGACTGACACCGGTTATAGGTACGGTCACCTGCGTCTAAAAGTATACGGGCGGTCATATTATAAAGTGAATCCCGCATATACTGCTTGTACACTTTTAGGCGCAGGCGACCGTACCTCGCTCCATCGCTCTTTGACAAACCTTTGGTTTGGACTTCTAGTTCTCCGTCATTAGTGACCAAGTTCAAAATATGATCTAGGTATATTGAGAAAGATTTAACGTAAAGGTAATTTTTTTTCTCGCTTTTTCGGTGTGTTCTACGTATTACCTGTAGGCGAGTAGACAGTAGTAAGCGAGGTTGTCACAAGGATCGGTGAAGTTATCAGTTCTTTTCAGAGTAGTAAACAGGGGATGTGTAGTTGTACGTGATGACGATGGCGCGCCGGGCCATCGCGGTTTAAATGATCTGCAAAGGTAGTTTGATGATATTTAGGTACAGACGCCTTAATCCAGGGACAAACTGCTGTAATGTACCACTCAACGTACCTAACACGCAATGAAAGAATTTGCCGTCCACATCGTCGCTATATCGAAGTAAAGGGTTAGTCTGTAAAACCCCAAAAATATGTCCTATAAACCCCAAAACCTGTTTTTAAGTTATTAGGTATTGTTTAATGGTAATGCAAGTCGCACTTGGCCATAGAGGATTGTACAAAAGTACAGTCAGCAACAGTATCTAACAATGATTTTAAAAGTTCTACACACATAAGTACATGTATGATACGTCATCGTGATGATGACTTTGGCGCACCCCTTTCATTTTACAGAGATCAGTTGTTATAATAGCCTTCAATCTTAAAATATGTGATCGAAGATAATAGCGGTCTTTTTGACCGAGCGAGCGAAGCGAGCGAAGCGTCTCCGTTTCAGGTTTGGGCAAAAATGCTTTCGTATGTCCGGTTGTTCTCCTCTACAGGTCGCATTTATGAACCGATTTTCGTGAAATTTTGTGAGCAGGTTGGAAAAATAAATAGAATTTTTTACTCGAGCCAGTTTTTTGATTTTTTTCAAAATGGCGGAGAAAAAAAATCGCTACAACCCAAACGGCTCGATGGATATTAACAAATGAGGTGTCGTTGGATTCGTAAAGACCATGAGAGTGAAACAGATGAGCGAGCGAAGCGAGTGAAGCGTCTCCGTTTCAGGTTTAGGCAAAAATGCTTTTGTATGTCCGGTTGTTCTCCTCTACAGGTCGCATTTATGAACCGATTCTCGTGAAATTTTGTGAGCAGGTTGAAAAAATAAATAGAATTTTTTACTCGAGCCAGTTTTTTGATTTTTTTCAAAATGGCGGAGATATCGGGTTTTAAAATGTAAAAAATCGCTACAACCCAAACGGCTCGATGGATATTAACAAATGAGGTGTCGTTGGATTTGTAAAGACTATGAGAGTGAAACAGATTATATAATTTTAGTAAAAAGTCAATAGGTTGTATAAAAGATCGCGAAATGTAGTTTACAAAGTTATTGGTGCGGCTACTTTCATACTGCATGTACGTAACCAGGTACATTCATAAGTTTGTATGTGTTATTGAAAGAAAATTATTTGGGTTATTTTTTTTATGTGTGTTAGCAGTTCAGCTTTCCCACCGACATACTCGCGAGGTCTACAGCTCACAGAGCCACTAGTGTTATTTTGACTGTGTTTTTTCTTTCGTTTTATTGTGCAAATCTGTATAAAAATATTTCATATCTTTTATTAGAAAACCTTCTTTTATAACCTTACCAAAACAAACAAGTGGCCGACTGTACTTTATCCATCTTGGGGTTAATCGGACATGAAGTTGAAAATATCGTGATTCAATATTAGTATTATTAATACTTATTTTGGGGTTTTTAGGATACGATGTATGAAACTTTGCAGTTTGGAGAATAATAGAAATGGGGTTTTGCGGACTAACCCAAAACATAGTTTGGACGCCTCGCGCGCGAACTGAGCATGCATTACAACTCGTGCGAGTTGCGAATGTTGCGATCCGCCAATTAGATTGTTTCTGGGACAGTTTCCCTAAAAATCCTGAAAGTGAACAGATTTTTAGAATATCCTATACTCTGTGGTAATTGTCAAAGTCAGCTCTCTAATTGTTTCACTGCTGACACTGACAAGAAACAATCAGAGTCGCGTTCTGTGTCTCTGTTCTCTGTTTCACTGCTCTGTGGTTCTTGCTACAAGAACCACAGAGCAGTGAAACAATTAGAGAGCTGACTGTGACAATTACCACAGAGTATAGGATATTCTAAAAATCTGTTCACTTTCAGAGTCCTCTGTTGGATTTTTAGGGAAACTGTCCCAGAAACAATCTAATTGTCGGTTTTTTCGCCGAACACAAAGAGGCGCGCAGTGTGCGTGCTGCTCGGAGCGCCCCAGTGAGGACGGGTGTCTAGTGTGTTTCTGAACGCGCGCCGCGCGCATACCGGGAATAGATGAGTAGGTAATATATGCACGGTTCATGTTAAATTGCATGTTACGTTACAGCAATCTGTACCCGCCTTTAAATAAATTCAAACTATTTTTGTAATTTTCTTTTGCTTCATTCATTTTTAACGTGTTAACGTATTAAATTATATTTTTTTTGTAAATTATGGGTGTATGCCTGAAAAATAAACAATTCTATTAGCTTCACTGCATGTATGTTCGTATGTATGTTTGTAACGGAATCTTGGAACGCTCTTTTGACCCACTTCCCGTAATCCGATTGAGTTGAAATTTTGCATACGTATGTAAATTGGATGAAATTGCAATATTTTTCTAACTTGGGGCTGATCTGATGTTGGAGCCGGAAGGTGGGCATGGGAACTCTGTTACCAAACGACGTAACTTTATCGAGTTTGGGCTCATTTGATTTAATCGTGTACGCAAAAACGCAGGTTTTGGGTCAGCAACTTCCCATTGTCTTTTGGCAATAGGAAAATAACCAGTAAAGTGATTTGTAACCAACTTCACAAAAGGAGGAGGTGTACAATAGGCTTGTAAGTCAAAATAGTACTTTTTATGAACTGTCAAAACGGAATTTTTGTTTCTGTGTTCTATGAAATAACAACAGAATGACGTTATGTAAAAGTGCCATCAAATGCTGTCTTTTTTGCACACAATTGACTTTATAAAATATATCTGCTGGAAATATACAATTCTGAGAATGTCAAGCCATTTTGTACATAATGCTTTAACTTAAGACTTGTTCCTAGATTTATTGGATTACCTTGGCCACGAGCCTATTCGCCGGGATATATTTTTTTACTTGCCTTAATAACTTGCCCTTTAATGTGTGGTTTTGTCCTCTGTACTGTGGCCATGGTTCAGTGGGTCCAGCATATGACGTCACCGCCCACGAACATAGTCCTACGTCAACATATGTTATGTAGAACATAAACATAAACATTTACATACAGGCACATACATTGCTACTGGCCCCACACTAGGATACCCTGTGTCGTGGGAACCAGAAACAGCGACATCACAAACATGTTAACATCCAAGTCCTGGGTTTTTTTTTGTCCCCAGCCGGGACTCGAACCCAGGTCCAATACCTCTCGCATGGTACCTATGCAGATACGCAATCGCTACAGAGGTCGTCAAACCCAAGGAACCTACTATCTACCTTTCAACTTTCAACATTTCAAATTTCTAGCTATTACGGTTCCCGGCTTCCCGCTGACGGATAGACGGACAGATGGACAGACGGACAGACGGACAGCGTGGGCTTAGTAATAGGGTCCCGTTTGGCACCCTTTGGGTACGGTACCCTAAAAATAAGCCATTCTCCAAATTGTAGCGTTCTAGCTTCAGCCATTTGGCTCTGCGATGACTTAGTGTCAGTCACTCAAGACTTTTTTAGGGTACCGTAAGCGAAGGGTGCCAAACGGGACCCTATCACAAAGCATACGCTGTCCGTCCGTCCATCTGTCCGTCCGTCTGTCTGTCAGCGGGTCCTACAGCACGAACTGTAATAGCTAGAAAGTTGAAATTTTCACAGAATGTGTATACCTGTTGCTGCAACAACACAAAGTACTAAAATACGAGAGATATTACAAATTAAAGGGGGTCCCCATACAAGAGAAACGCGAACTTTTACAGACTCTTTTGACAGCAGCAAAACCTCTTTCCTGAGCTCGGATGATGTTTTTTTTTTGTATTTTATGGCCTGGTTGCAGAGATCTTTGAGCCACGTCTTTAGTTAGGAGTTTTTAGTATTTACAAAGTTAGGTCCAATCATTTATATTAAATTATAATTTTTGCACTGTGTTTTTGATGTATTTGAATGTAAAATAACATTATTGCGCAGCCACAGAGTACTACAATCCTATTCATTCAACACTTTCCATACCCTGAACCTGTCAGGCCACGCCAGGTATAACTCAGCGTCAAAAATATTGCACCGTTTTGAAATTCCACTCTGAACAAGATATAGGACATTGTTAGTTGTCATTGTCATTGGGAAGGTAACGATGACACCTTCCCAATGACAATGACAACTAACAATAATACCTCCTAAGAGGTAGAAAGAAGAACAATCTTGTTCAGAGTAGAATTTCAAAAACGTGCGCGGTATTTTTGACCCTCAGTGTAGTATGGACGCCCGCGACGACGCGTGGTCGATTCGCCTCGCGGATTCAAACACAAACTATGCAGTAAAGTCATCACTGTCCGGCGTCCTAGCCACGCCCCGTAACCAATCAAATCGTTTTCAATTATCAAGCCAAGTTCACAGTGACCAGTTGAAGGCAAACTTTCGAACGCGAAGGTTGTGTCCTGTCCTGTGAGTCTGTGGTAGCAGATTTAAATTTAAATTTCACTGCATTCTTATCACGAATAGACTGTATAATGATCGGTCGGGACGGATGGTTTCAGGATAAGTTTTGTGGTTAATGGTTGTATCCGGAAAGTGTTGAATAACATCATAATTACCTAAAAGAAAAGCAAAAGCTATCCCTGAAGTAACACAACTGTTTTCAACCATACTGCGCGCGCGCACTTCGTCGCTTGATTGTTTTGTTATCTTATCAATTCCACATTACAAAAATTGAAAAAGGCAAGAGCGAGTAATTATAAAAAAAAAAAACTCATTCTTTTGAATTAACGTACACCGTCTCATGCATGTTGATGCTGTTGTGGTAAAAATCATTCTGAGTATGGGAAGAATGGGTCATGTAAATGACATTGGGAAGTTTTTGACCCAAAACCTGAATTTTGCGTACACGAATGAATCCTGTGGTAGTTGTTAGATAATATCCGACACATCTTTTAAAACAATAGGTCGCCATTGTTCGGTCGTTCGAGCGGTGTACTTCTGCGAGTGAAGGGAATAACTCATTGAAATGTTGATAAAATTACATTTAAAAGATGAATTTCGAAAGCTAATTTCGTATATTCTGATATGTTTGTACTAGCAGCTCGCAACTTCATATGCGTAAGTAGTTAACTTACACTTTTAGGTAGGTAGCATTTTTACTGTTGCGATTAATTTGCAAGTGTACAGTATACACAGATAACATAAAAGGTCAAGGTTTAGGTTGACTTGCGGAACTTTGATAATTATTTGACATAAAAACTTGTTACATCGATGATTCCCCGAGAATAAGGGTAGATAATTGATACTTAGTAGGTATTATACCCCCGTGTCACCAGACTATACAACGCTGAACCACAGATTACTAAATAGTTACGCTGAACGCTGATCTCGGTGCAGATGGCGGGTTTCGATTTAGTAGCCAAATCAACTATCAGAAGTTTTCCAGCTGCCCCTTTGGGGCCTTAGAAACTGCTTCCGCCTTTTTACGAGTATTTTCGAGTTTTAACCGTCTTCACAAAAGGAGTATATACTCGTAGGTTTACAATTCGTCGGGTTTTTTTTTATGTACTTATGCACACCGATTACGCCTAGACGGATGCACCGAATATAATATATTTATTTGTTTGAAAGGGTTTACCTTCCCATTGGTCTTATTGACATCAGGTCAGGATCTGATGATGGCATCCTGGAGCAATCCAGGGAACTCTTTAATGATTATAGGCAGACTTTTTGTGTTTTTTATAATGACTCGTGCAAATGCACATGGTAAGCATAATATTGTGATGCGGAACTGATGATGAAGACCACACATGGCCACCAGAACTGCTCAATACTAGGTACAAATAAAATCTACTAGGTATGCGTGGCTGACGGGCAACGCATAGCCTAAACCGGTGGACCTAGAGCTATGAAAGTACAGGGGTTCCATATGTAGCGTAGGGTAGTACTAAGATGGGATTTGACGAAATTAATTCCCGAAGGGGTGAGGGGGGGAATAGGGGGTTACAGTTTGTATTAAACTCAAAAAGCACTTGACATTGGTTTCTAATCAAATAGGGTTTGTGGAAGTTGGTTTTTTTAAGTTTTACTTTTTGTTTCAATCATCAAAATAATGTTTAGGGTCATTTACTGGGGATGGATTACCCGAAGGCCCGACGAAGGCCAAACGCTGTCCGTCCGTCCGTGTGTACGCAACGTAATTTTCGATAACGATTTTAGTGGGGATGGGGATGGATTCAAAGACCAACACGACTTTTTTGGAAGGATATTTGTAGGAATTGCGATGAAAAGGTGTCAGTGACCGAGCGGTACCTACTTGCACATCGGGAAAGACCGTGTGTTAGGTTAGGCATCATCTGGTCCGAGAGACGGTATCTGATGGTTGACTCGATTCTATGTGATAATGATAAATTGATTCGGACGCTTCTCGACATTATGTTCTCTGAGTGTGTACACTTTGCAAATTAATCGCAACCGTATTAAAATGCGACCAAAAAGTGTAACTACGCATACGAAGTTGCAGGCTTAATGCTAGTATACATATAATTATGTATAAAAAGAGTATAAATGGTGCGTAGTGTGTGATAAAATAATAACATATGAATGTAGTAAATAAAAATAAGTATCAATACAATACATTATAGGAGAATAAGGATAAAAAATAACAATATATGAATAATAACCTCAGATGAATAACTCTTTAACATAATAACGGACCGCCATACGATTTGGTAATAAAAAATCAAAACCTATGAGAAAGCAAACAAAAGAAAGTGGTAACTAGTGAGAATGTGCGACTACAAACTCAAGTCTTGTTGCGGCGATAGGTTGTTACGAGAGGGAGGAATTATCTCTGCTGATCTAAAAAATGTGCCCTGAGCTTTCGCCCAAAGGCATACTTACTAGTCGCTTCACGAACTGGAGGGGGAATATCATTCCAACACTTAGATGCCGCAAATCTGAAACTTCCGCTGAAAGTCGCCGTACGATGCGCTGGTGTCAGGATTCTGTCTTTATGCACGCCACGTTGTCGGGTCGCCCATTTTATCTTAGTGTACAAATAGGGTGGGATTCCTGTGCGTATTACACCAACAAGTAATAATTATTTTTTTTACTTAAGTATTTGATGTTGTACACTTGGATCTACCTATTGTTGATTTATTTATCCTTTCCATCCTGGGTTTTCTGGAAGAAATCTCTCGATAGAGATAAGCTCGCCTTTGTTCATGTAATTTCCATTTTTAATTGTCATAATGTATTGATTTGTGTGCAATAAAGTATAAAGTAAGTAACTTAGCAAGGTGTAAATGCCGACGAGCTTCCATGTTCAGAAGTTTTGCTGCATCCAAGTATGATCACGGCCCGTGAATTCCCCCCTAGCTTACCGCAATTTTTTAAATTTTGAACCTAAATAATGTTCTTCTAGCCACGTGACGTTGTTATCAGAAGTTCCAAGAGGTCAAGTCTCATTTAAAAGAAACATTCTAAAAAATCTGTTCAAATTAAGAACACATCCCCGTTCATTGAGCACAATAGTATTTCTGAGCTCTGGGATTTATATATGACAACAAAAGTAAAATACGACTCCCATGCCTAGTAATAGAGCATATAATCAAATGACTCCCCCGTGACTCTCCATGCAAACTTTAGAGGTCTTTTTGACCCACTTAGGGTCCGAATTAAGTAAAATCCTGATCCGGTTTAATAGTAATAAGAAGATATTCCTATCAATAGAATCTTTCTAGCTGTAGCTGTTTCGCCGGTTTTTTGATTAGTCAGGACTTACTTACTCTTTTATATAAAGAGATGAAGCGGTTGGGCCATTATATCCCAAGATTCCTATTCCCACAATAATGATCTTTAGTCCATAACAAGTAGATGTCTCAGGCTGTATAATAAGCCATAATTCATATTCTGTACGCCGTGGGTAATTTTACCATAGTAAAGTTCCCAATGTCCTTTATGTAACTCAATACCTACCTTGTCATTGTATTTAGATCTAAGTTCAAGGTTGAGAATAGGCACCTGTTAAAGAAGCAGTTTCCATCAGTAAAATTACAAGTTGGAATGATAAATTGGTCTTTATTGAGCTAATAATGACATCAATATCAGTGAATGATTCTTTACAATATTGAACTTTATTTTAATTTATTGTATTTATAATGATAAAAGAGAAAATTGCGTAAACAACTAACAAGTTAAAAATATACTCAGGTATATTTATTAATGTCAGAAAAAGTCAAACATACTTACATTACAAAGTAACCATAACCTAGCACCTAGTTCCGTAAAATAAGTTATTTGTCCACTTTTTTGTGATCTTTGTCTGAATAATTGATATTTACTTTAACAAATACTTAATTTACTAGATGTTAATATAATGTATGTACCTTAGATTAAATAAAAATAACACAATACTAACTGTGACTTATATACTTACTAGTTGTGTCATGGTTCTAAACCTCTAAAACAATTGAACAATAAAAAATGGACAAGTTAATAAGACAAGTCAGTGTTAAGCAATTTGATTTGATTGTTAGCTAATATAAAATTAAGTATTTTTATTTTAAATTTACTACAAATAAGAGTGATTAATAGATTAATAAACTACAGTAACTTACCTAAATATTATGCTATGCTATTTAACAGTAATTTAGAATATTTCGGTCTGTAATTAATTGTCCATCGCTATTATAAATTAAATTAATTTTATTGATATTTTGATATTTTTTTAATTGTTGTCGATGTCATTACGCATTTCTATAGTTTGATTTAATTTGATATCTTAATTATCATAATATTGTTTCACATTTGAAGAGTGTTTTTTTATAAGAAAAGAAACAACATGTTTCGCATATTGCATAATTGAATTTTCTCAAGGCACATAAAATATCATTTTAAAGTTTGTATTTAAACATCAATTCAACTTTGTTATCTGAAGGTTCAGCAGCTGCATTTTAGTAAGAGATAATTATTACTTACTTTTTATTACAGTTTATTAATTTTAGCAACAAAATTCTTTGAACTTAGATGAGCATAGGTTTAACAAATTAAATAGTACCTATTGTTACATTACAGGGTGACTGTGAAACCCCTATCTATTTTTAGGGGTTGTTAGGGACATAATTCTGAGTAACTTTTAACTGAGTGAGGTTTCATACAAAAGGCTTTTTGTGCAAAAAGTTAACCTAAAGAATGTCAAATCAAAAAACTCGCGCACTCGTTGAAGTCTTATATATGAATTTTGTCTTCCACCGTATTTTTTTGTTTGTTTGATAACAATATTGAAACTAGTGTCGCGTGTTTCAGTGGGTGGAGACAATGTCCAATTTGCGAGGACTTTTCGATCGATTCCGGTAACTGATTAAAAGACAGGTACCATTTCTGTCGCTTCTATTAGATATTAAAACAAGATGGTGTGCTCAATTTTCGATTGCCAAACTTGCACAAGCGCAATCTTTTAGTTACTGCGTTTTGCGTGTAAATCAATCAATACTATAGAAGTCGTATGACCAAATTATCCTTTTGCTGTATACAAGACTAGATTAGGCTAGGCAAAGTGCAATTCGTCGACATCATGCGTGTGGGGGAGTGGGGGTGTTAGCCTGCAACGCACACATCCTTCCAACGATCTTTTGGCGGGTGATAGTCGTTTACAGGGGGCACCAGTTCTACAGAGCCAACAAGTAATCTGTAGAACGGCCAAAGCGCAAACTTCTGACACCACTTTGAAAACGTCACTTCGCTGTCAGCTGTTGTAGTGTACTGGAGTTGTTCAGTTGGAGTAGACGGTGGCGCCTCGCTCAATTCTACAGATCACTTGGTGGCTCTACAGAGCGCGTAAGTTCTACGTGGTTCTACGCAACATAATGCAAAGAACCTGTCAAAAAGCGTTAATTCAAAAGATCGTTGAAAGCTATTCAAATAAAACCAAAGGTAGTTTCAGCGCTTGACGGTCAGCGGGCGAGGAGCAGAGTGAGGGTGGCGGCGGCAGCGGTCAGCGCTGCAGCGGCTGCGTGCGACACGCCGGCGTTGCAGTCGTCAATGTCACAGCAATAGGTGCGGGCGCCCCACCACTCTGCGGACAAATTGTGAAACAAGCAGCTGATGAGATTCTGATAAATATTTTGACATTGAAGTATGTTTTGTTTGACAGGTGCGAAACAAAACATGCTTCAAGACCTCTGTGGAGATGTGATCGAGGCTGCCAGCTTTTTCTCATACGGGGCGGTAGAGACTATTTATACCCATGTTAAGCCAGGTTTAGATTTTCGAATCGCCGCCTTTTCCCATACGGAGTGGCAGAGGCACAGCTGTGCCCACTCTCAGTCAGCGATTCAATACTCCATTGTGCGTGACAGGGGGCTAGCCCATCGCCGCAGCTATGGAGTTATGAAGGTTTCCTCACGATGTTTTCCATCACCGTTAGTCCGTATAAAGTACATGATAAATGATTTATCTCATTGGTACATTGGTCAGTATTCTCGTAATTCTCGTAATTTCTTTATTGTACTGACACACAAGAATGTCATACAGAAAACTTATAATAAATAGACAATGTACAAAGGCGAGTTTATCTCTAACAAAAGATTTCTTCCAGTAAACAATTGGGAAAGGAAAAGGTAGATAGTTGAGCAGGGGAAGACCTGCGCGTACAATACAACCTGGATTCGAACCTGCATCTCCTGCGTGAGAGGCAAGTATGAAACCCACTAGACCACAGAACTCTTCTATGAACCTAAGAACTATATCTTCAAATACTTTCATATCACCCAATAGATTTTGTTAGATGAATAGACGGAGGTTTTTTTTATCGCTAATGCAATTTATCTGTTAATGTTATGTACAGTAATTAATACATCCTTACTCTGAGACTTGTTACTCTCAGGTTAAAATCAGAGTACCTAAGATACTTTTACTCCGAGAGTAGACTCAGATAAGTGCAACTCATTTCTTACATCACGTTTATTAACTGGTTCGCCGACACATCTTATATAACAATAGTTCGCCATTGTTCCGTCTTTCGAGCGGTGTACTTCTGCGTTAAATTTTTTAAATTCGTTAATACTGGCTTAAACCTTGAGTAAAGTTACAACTGTTTTAGGCTGGATTTTACCAACGAAAAGTTATACCGTGAATAACTATCCCGCGGATAACTTGTATGACAAATGACAGTTCAAAATGAGGTGATCTGATCTAGGTGATGTCATTAGTGTATATGAAAAAGTTACAAGTTATCCCCGGGATAGTTATTTCCGGATAACTTTTTGTTGGTAAAATCCAGCCTTAGTCTGTGCATATCAATAAGACGGATAGAGTGTCTGAACCAGAGACAAAATCAGCATGAGCTGAACTACCACTCATACCATAGTATGATATTGATAAATAGATAAGGACTTAGAGCTAAAGTGTATGATTCTCGCGCAATCGATGTACAGATATCGAAGCTTACATCGAGTGATTCCCATATAAAATCACTCCATATAGGTGTCGATATTCGTACCTATATCGAATGCGAGAGAATACCCTAGAGCTCACAGGGGTATGATTCTCGCGCATTCGATATACGATATCTACACCTATCGAGTGATTTTGTATGGAAATCTGTCAATATAGATCTCGATATCCGTATATCGAAGGCGCGAGAATCACCTAAGATGTATAGACATACATCGCAGGCAAGTTACGGATTTTGCCTGATGCCACTGGATCCGTAGGAATTCATAGACAACAATCTAAATTGTACGTCCAGCTTTACACAAATATATACATATATATAAATTCCACGTGTCGGTCCTCCGAAATGAAAAGTTCGTTGACCTGTCTACACGATCTGTCAGTTTTCACTCAATAAAGCTCAGTAATAAAGTATTCCTCCCTCACATTTGTCTCTGAATAACAACGACAAGACGCCTTTTGCGTTTTATCACCAAAAAGACAATTCAATAGACAACAACAAGGCACGTAATCTTGTAAACGGCACTTACATCACTCCGCCATAATGCTGAATGTCCTCTTTTGTTATGGTAGGCATACGACGAACGAATGCGAATGAAGCATTTGAGGATTTGAGGTGTGGATGTAACGTACCGGTCCGTAACCAACCCGAGCAATAGTGCCTTTTTGAAAGTCACGACATTTTGCATGCAAACTTATAAATGTAGAGTATAATTTAGTAATGCAGGGAAACCAAGATAGAGCTTACAAGGAATTTATTTGTGCTTACAGCAACAACACTTTTGATCGACTGACGTACATAAAATGTAAACAAACAAGCCATGGAACCGTAACTAAGTCAATATGAATTTGACATGGTTCCAATTACAGCCAGTGTAACGATTACCTATCGAAATAGGTTTATTTAGAACATTGAGATATCACATTAAATTAATTATCTCAATAATAAACCCGTTCTAAGTAGGTATAAAGCGACCCCTGGTCGTCTAAAAAACTAAATCCGGATTAAAGAATATTTGTTATCTCCCGAAGTCATATGTTTTTGCAATTGATATATTTTTATTTATTATTATTTGTAGATAGTTGGTAGTTAATTTTGACCTTATGCGTAATACGTAGTTAATTAGGTTTGACTTTGTATTCGTTTGCTCGTTCGCTCCCATTCGCCGAGTATAAAAACAGTGAACCCGGAAAACAGTACTTAAGGACTATTTTGACGCTTTATGGTTATTGAGAGTGACACTGATGGGCCATTTCCCCACAACTGAGTCTCTTCGAGCGTGAAGCCTGATTAACTTGTGATTGATTCGACACAAGAAGTGTGTGATCAAGTTTTAAGGGTTTGTTGGTTGTGAAAAATAAGGATGTAAAACAAGAAACGTATTTTTGAAGTAAAACTTCTTGGGGCACGGGGGTAAAATTTATTTAACCTCTCAACTGTGGGTTATTCATATATTTGCTTTTCAATTACTACTAGCCGGGTGCTATCACGAGTGGCTAAGAAATGTAACGGAAATTGGAATCGGTGACGTCAGGGTCGGCTGAAGACTTTTAAAACCGCAACTATTTTCAATACGGTTTTTAACTAATCAGATAAGATAATAATACATTCGTACAATAAAGAATGTTAATTAGTGAGAGAAAAACCTGATGAAACGTTAACAAATAAAAATTATTTTAAGCATTCTTCCACGAGTTCTTGATTTCCGGTAAAGGCCAAAACCAGTGACGTGACCAAAAACTACTTCGTTCAACCTCTTTGTTGGAACCGGAACTTATGTTTGACAGTTGTGCGATGCGATCCATACAGTTTGTAAGAAAAGAGTTTCATCAATGTCACACGGGTCGTTATGGATTTCTAAAATGATGAAAGAATCGTTTTGTGGCCGGTAACTATGGAATAGGTACCTAAAACGCGCTGCGAAGTCGCGCAACAGGCAGCTAGTAATCGCATAAAGTCACTTAGAATCATCCAAATGTGATATTTAGTTTTCAAGCAAATTCCGATGTGATGGATGGCTGCATTAAGACTTCTTGAAAACAATAAGTAGGTACCTAGAACTGTTCTAAAGCCACTTTTTATTATATAGTGCAGTTCAAGTCACAAATTAGCAGTTTAGCTACTAAGTACGTGTCATACCTACCTATTTAATGTTTATCTGTAGTAAACGGCCAAAGCGAGGTCTACAGCTTACAGAGCCATAAGTTTAATGGCTTATTGTTTCGCTTATTTGTTTGTATGTAATTTTTGTAATACATATTTTAAAGTTGAATTGTTGTTATAACTGTTTAAATTATACGATTTTGATTTTAATAAGCTTTTGTAATTTTAAAGTTAATGCTTCATGCCAGTCAATAATGTTGAAGTAAAATATCAAAATCGAGGTATGTCGTATGGCGGACTAAGGAAATGTCAAGAATAAAATTAAATAAGAGTTACGTCATCGCTTCGCGATGAAGTAACCCTAAAAAATCCTAGCAAAGTAGGTATGTATAGGTTAGCGGGGGTAGCATAAGGCACGCCAGTCACCCCAGCCACGCATTTTGTCACAATTTAATGTCATATCATAATGAATGCGCGCTATTTTATGGAGAAACATCATTGAGATGCAAAAGGAGTTGGCAATTTGGCAAAATGACTGCACCAGACATGTACAAAGACTTCTCAACAGCCAATTAATAGCATTTAAATATTCTCTCATAAATTACTGCGTCTTTAGTTAGTTTGTAGAACTTGAAGGAAATGATAAATAATTAAGAGTTGTCACTTCATACTCTATGATTCCGCCATTGATTAGTGACTTTTGCCATCGTTAAAAATAACATGCAACATAATTGCCAACTAGCAAAACTGTTGAAAACAGGTGGTTTTCAGAGGAGTGGCTAGATGGCGTTATGTTGCATGTTATTGCAAAATGGTGCTTATTTCTAGCGACGGCAAAGGTCACGGAATCATATTGGAATCACGGAGTATTGAGTAACAACTCTTATTTACCTATATTTAATTTTTTTTTCTTCAAGTTCTACAAACTAAATACAGACGCAGTAAATTAAATTTATGAATGAATATTTAAATGCTATTGGCTGTTGAGAAGTCTTTGTACATGTCTGGGGCAGTCGTCCATATATTGATTTAGCCATCTTCTTTGTCATTTATCTGCGCGACTGAGGTGAGTGGCAAGCCTTATGGTAGCCCCGCAGGTACACATTAACTTGGAATAGTTGAAAATACGTACTCGATCAATTAAATAAAGGGACTGGGCACAGAGACAAGCAAAGCAATGCATACATTTGAGCGAGACGGTTTTAAGACGTGACGTCGTCAGATGGTATATAATCTGAGCGAGATGCAAATAGTAGTGACACTATTGAATGAGTTAAGTATATCACCACGAGCGCGACAAATTGTAGATAAGGAATGGTGGGAAATAAATGACATGACGTATTAAAAGTAAGTACAAGTATAAAATAATTTCAAATAATCGGACGTCTGAAACATAAAAGTAACTTGAAGCAGAGATTGGATCTCAAAATTGGAAATTTAAATCTCTTTTAGTATAGGTAGGTATAGGTGTATAGTATAGGTACCACTTAATGATCTAGCTACAGAAGTTTTACTTCTAACACGTGTACGGTGCTACACGCGAATTTTTTATTTTTGTACTTTTTATGTACGATGATGCGGAACCTTCACATAAGAGTCCAACTAGCGCCGATGGGCTAGCCCCTGTCATGCCAAAATGGATTATTGAATAAATCGCTAAGCGTGGGCACAGTTCTGCCTCTGTCACCCCGTGTGGGAAAGCGATAGTAGTTATATTTTGATTTAAATAATTATCAACCATGGATTATTGGATAATTGGCAACTATGCTATACATGTAAAAACAAAAATAGCATCACGTCTTTCGTCATACGGGATGGCAGAGACACAACAGTGCCCACTTTTCATTTCATTTTCATTTCATTTGTTTATTTGCCATTTCACAGCCTATGAAAAATAAATAATACAATCAATATTAAATACATAAAATGCCAATTACGAAATAGTGCAATTACAAAATAGATAGGGTAAGGTAGAAATAATGAAAAATAAAATTACTAAAATGTGGGAATATGCCTTTCCGCCACTTTCAGCCAGTATTCAGGAAAATACTCCATTTTGCCTGACAGGGGGCTGACCCATCGCCGCAGCGCAATGTAGTCCCAGCTTTATGCTTAATTTTAATGCCTACTCAAAAATACTGAGTTGCATACCAAATATCAGTGCAAAGTAGTGGGTCAGGCTAAAGGGGATGAACAAAGCAAAGCTAAATTTTTCGTGATACCTAACACGAAGGTTAAGGGGTAACCTTCGTGTTAGGTATCACGAAAAATTACCATTTAGTTTTTGATAAGTAAATAGGTTATATTCGGTTTTTCCATTGTTAAGTGTCTGTATTCTTTTTTTTTTGCAATAAAGTATAAAGTAAGTAAGTATATTCGGTACCTAACTATTCAATTATTTACTACCCTTGAATCTAGCTCAAAGTTTGTGATCTAAAATACAAAACAGGTTATTCCGATAGTTCCTGAATCCCTGCTTCAGTAGGTAGTTACAGATTTAATTAATGTTCCGTCGTCGTGTTTGTTCGGGCCGTTTGTATTTATTAGATGTAATTACCTGATAATGGCGCAAGCTTCGATTACGCGTCTAGATTCATGAGTTTCATTTGTATTGTGAAATGTTTACGAAAAAAACGTTTGATGTTTTTTTTTATTGTTTAATAAAACATAATTTGTTTGCTGTAGATGATGGAAATGTCTATTCAAGCTGTGTTCTCTAGTTTATAGGATCCCGGTCCTTAAAAGAAAATAATCGGCCAAGTGCGAGTCAGACTCTCACACGGATGTTTCCGCACCGTCGTAACAAAAAAGTAAAAAAAAACACTTCTTGTATGGAGATACCTTTATTTTTTTCGAAATTTCATGTTGTCTATAGTCTATTCGTTATAAGAATGCAGTGGCGTCATCACTGTCCGGCGGCCTAGCCACGCCCCGTAACCAATGAAATAGTTTTCAATTATCAAGCCAAGTTCACAGTGACCAGTTGAAGGCAAACTTTCGAACGCGACGGTTGTGTCCTGTCCTGTAAGTGTGTGTTAACAGATTTAAATTTTAATTTCACTGCATTCTTATCACAAATAGACTGTAGTATTTGACATTAAATGAAATGAAATCTATCATAGCGCCCGCGGATGGACAGACAGACAGACAGAAGAACAACGGAGGCTTAGTAATAGGGTCCCATTGAGCAACCTTCGGTAACGGAACCCTAAAAAAGGAACCCTCATATGATCACTTGTCCATCTATTAATTAGTTGCAGTGCAGACTAATTGCAGATAGATGAGAAGTATCAAAACGTGGAATCTCGTAACGTTTCGTAGCACATTTTCGTAGCAACCAGCGCGGCGTAGTCACCATAATTTATTGTACCCAAAAGTACATAGATACATTTAAACACATTGTAAAATACTTTACGAGTTGAAGAGATGTCCTTTTAGGCAAGATATGACTAACTTGCGGTTCCCGCACTAGGTACAGCCTGTATCGCAGGTTCTGTTTAGAATGTTTGGTAGAGTATGAAATAGCTGATTTAAACATTCGGTTCAATATAAAATAAAATAGCCTTAATTCAAAAGTAGATATTTTAGTAACGGGTGATTTTTACATGATTAAATTATGCTAGAAGACGAGAAATATGTCGTAACGTAACGTTTGCTGAATAGAAAGTTTTTTTAAGCAAAGTGTCTATCTATAGTAGAGAAGAACCCATTTATGTGATAGCACCGCAGGTTCACTTATAATTACTAAAAAGATTAAGTTAAATTCAATGTTATTTCATTACCTTTCTCGGTGCAAGTGGGCACGCAGTCTCGCACGACCGTCAGCTCGCTCACGTATTTCTGAAACAATGGAAACATACAATTATTTAATTATGATAGATTATTTATTTATTTCGAGCTCACCATGTCCCACTGCTGGGGCAAAGGCCTCTCTCCCCCTCTTCCACTCTATCCGATCCTGAGCGGTCTCCCTCCAGTCCTTGTCCCATAGACCCAACTCATCACTCCATCTCTTCCTGGGTCGGCCACACTTTCTCTTTGCATGTTCCGGGAGCCAGTCTGTGGCTCTCTTAGCCCAGCTATTCGGCAGCATTCGAGCAAGATGTCCGGCCCAGTCCCACTTTAGTTGGGCAGCCTTCTGGGCTACATCTATTATCTTTGTTCAGGAGTGCAGCTCTGTATTCCGGATCCGGTCTAAAAGCCGAACACCGAGAATGCTGCGCTCCATGTTTCTCTGACAAACCCCGAGTTTGAACCTTTGCGCGTCAGTAAAAGACCAGGTTTGGGCTCCGCAGGTTAGGTAGGTAAGGTATGATAGATAACTAACATAATATTAGTAACGTTAGTATAGATTTCCCTGAGTTGGAGAAAATTACAAAGCCTTAAAAATCGCTGTCATTCTTAAAAATCGGCTAAGAGGATTCCGTATTAATCTCATGTTCTCATATTACGTTTTATTACATGACAGACCTGTGGCATGATTCTCGTGCCTTCGATATACGGATATCGAGACCAATATTGACAGATTCCCATACGAAATCACTAGATATAGGTGTAGATATCGTACATATAACGAGTGGTTTTGTATGGGAATCTGTCAATATAGTTCTCGATATTCGTATATCGAAGGCGCGAGAATCAGCCACCTGAGTAACTTGACATGATATTTCACACAGAGGAAGCATTTACATACTTGGTACCTACACTTCACGTCCTTTCCGAGTAGTTATATGGAGAAACAAAATTATTAATCAATGTTAGTGTTTCAAGTTCACCAAAGAGAAATTGTCCAAATACAGTGATTTCTACAAAACACCGGACATTGGCGATATTAACATAACCGCCATTAATTAAGAAATTGAATATTTAACACAGTCCTGAAAAAAGGGTCTTGATAGACGACTCTTCTTCTAGAGATTCTTTATTTCCTTTTGAAGTACTGAACCCTGAAAATATAATATTACAAAATGTGAAAATTCCAGTTGGTGTTCATTTCCTTTCCCCGACGGCATAGTCACCTGTCACTTTCACATTTAGCGCTTTCAGAAACTGGAAAATAAAGCGCTACCAGTCTCATTTTACAGACATTTCAATTCATCACCTGTTAGACCGCTTTTTAGGATTTCGTATCTCAGAAGAAGAAACCCTTATAGGATCACTCGTGCGTCTGTTTGTACGTCCGTCCGTCCGTCACAGGCAATTTACTCAGAACATATTGGACCGATGAAGTTGAAAATTGGTACACATACATCAATATCTGTGACCCAAAGACAGAGTGCAATGTAAATATTTAAATATGGAATGGGCCACTTTTGAGGGCCAAATAAGAAAAATAAAAAAATAAAACAAATCAAAATATGCCGTGTGACATATCAAATGAAAGCGCATGGTGCGTGAATCTTAAATGTATTTTTATAATATTTTTAAGACTTATTTTGAAAAAGTTGTGCTCAATATTATGACCGATTCGCATGTCATCAAACCTCTAGGGTACTTCCCGAAGTCCTAAAAATCTGAAATTTGGTATGCAAGTACATGTTTGCACCCATATCCCATTAAAACTCCGAAATCTACAACTTTAACCCCCTAACCCCCTAAATCTGGCATGCAAAGTTTTATGAAAAACTGAATTTTAGGGTACTTTTAGGATATTTTGTTGGTTTTAGTCCTATATTGTTGTACGAAACCCTCTCAACACGAGTTCAACTCGCACTTGGCAGCTTATTTCACTCAGCAGTGTCTGTAAATCTGTTATCCTCACCGAAGTTGTTTAGTGTTAGTGATTCATGGTGCTTAATTGTTTTACTTTCATCATCATCATTATCATTCTCATCCCACATCGACCCACTGCCGGACATAGGCCTCTATTCTTTATCTTTATCACCAGAAAAATAAACAAATATTTATCAAATTACCATGATTTGACGTTAGTATACAAGAAAGCATAATAATACCTTATGCCTTTTCCCATGGGAGATGGTTTTTAGGGTACCGTACCCGAAGGGTGCCAAACGGGACCCTATTACTGAGACTTCGCTGTCCGTCTGTCCGTCCGTCCGTCCGTCCGTCCGTCCGTCCGTCCTGTCTGTCACCGGGTCCGTCTGCAC
The DNA here is from genome assembly GCA_963457715.1 of Argyresthia albistria. Lineage (NCBI taxonomy): Eukaryota > Metazoa > Arthropoda > Insecta > Lepidoptera > Argyresthiidae > Argyresthia > Argyresthia albistria. The sequence goes on from OY735273.1 coordinate 6,811,399, forward strand.
GAACCGTAATAGCTAGAAAGCTGAAATTTTCACAGAATGTGTATATCTGTTGCCGCACCAACCACAAATACTGAAATACGAGAGATATTGCAAATTAAAGGGGGCCCCGATACAAGAGACGTGTTTAGATACACTTACGCATTTCAAAATGGAATTGACTGAAACTGTTTATTTATTGTCATAGCAACCATGTCATAGACACATATACTACACATTTAAATATGATAGCATATTTCGCGTCAACCCACATGGTTGTGGTAGGTATGATGTAGACTCTCAATCCGGAGGTCGTCGGTTCAAATCTCGTGAAGGCATAAACTTTTTAAATTTTCTTTTTGTTTATTTTTTGATTGTTTTGAGTGCTTTTGATTTGTTGTACGATGGTACGGTACCCTTCGTGTGCGATACCGACCCGCACTTGACCGTTTTTTTTTCACTTTTGTTATATAAATTATGTCTTGGTTCTTGTTCCTCAATATTGAAGACGATTGATCTTATTTCAAAGACAATCAATCATCCTCTCGGTCTTGGCATACTTGACAGATCAATGTAACTCTTGTTCCTCCAAGGTCGTTTGGCTGATAAGTGACGTTTACAGGGAGTCCTTACTTCTACGCAACTTAAATGAAACTAACTTTGTCATCAACGCCAACCATTAATTCCTCATTGGTCAATGCGTTAGTGTCACATTTAATCGCGCGAAAAGATCCTTGGAATGCTGTACATGGTAAATTGTGCTCTCACTTCAGAAACCAAAATGTTTATTTTTACAAAACAAGCATAAACTTTTTTTTTTAATTTAGGTTTAGGTTTAAAGAACTTTATTCTCGAATTTACATTCACTTAAAATGAGATATGCTTAAAAATATATAGGTAGATTAATTTACAGTACTCGTTGCGACGTGCAGCTTTAACTAATTAATTTTTAATTTAATGTATAATGTACTCTATGGGCCTTGTAGCTCGATAATAAACGATTAATAATAATAATAATAATTAACTTATTTTTGAAAGTGTTTATGCTTTCGCAAAACTTTACAGTGTTCGGTAATTTATTAAACATCTGTGCTCCCTCAAATACTATTGTCTTTATTCCATATTTAGTCCTAGGTTTAGTTAGTTTAAGTTTGATTTTGTTACGAAGATTTCTGTAATTTGATAGGTGTAATTCTAAGTTAGATTTTATGGCATTCTTAGTACTTTTTCGTATTAAAATACATGTGTTATGTTTATATAGTTGGTTAATGTTAAATAGTTTCGTTTTGTCGTACCAGTACAATATTTATTTATCAATATTACATAGTTTAAATACCATGCACTACTTAAGCCAGTAAAGATAATCTTTATTTCACGCTTACTTTGTCGATACGTAATTACGTAATTGTACGTAACCCACAATTTCTGACTAATGGCGTCTTTCGATGACATCTGGCACAAATTCCCGACTAACGTTAACCGCAAGCATACGACTCGCATGCGACTAATGCACATAACTTTACAGTTATGTAAGTTTATACTCACACAATGAGACCAGTTCCAGAGGCAGCACAAACTAAACTAAACTAATTAGAAAATAGAGAAGGCTTTTTGGGAGGTGTCTAAACCACTAAACTGAAGGAACTAAACTGACAACCTCAAATCCGACAGCAGATCTTGCGCGGTGGTTACAGATTCCATTTTCAAACACATCATTTTAATAAGTTTGCTTAGGTCCATTTGCACTAAAAACTGAAATACGATTAGCGTCTTAATTCTATTTAGCAGCTATCAAAATGTCAAACTTAATTATGCTAAAATTGGTTTATATTTTTTTTATTGCACACAAACAGTAACACAGGACAAATAAATACGTAGAAACGATGTACAAAGGCGAGCCGTCAAAGAACCCGTCTAGAACCTGAAAATAGTGTTGAATTGTCGACGTTGACAATAAGTTATGTTGTTAGTTTAGTTTAGTTGTAACACCTCGAGAATAGGTCCCACTGAGCACACTGCAATCTTGGCACAGTGCCTCCACATCTGCTGTCGCACTAACGACGGAATGTATTCAAATTACCCCGGGGCGTGGATCGAGCCTTGAGAATGTGTTCTAGGGCCTTTGTTGGGTTCAAAGTTCATTCGACGGGAACTGTCGGTTCACTTTCAATCCCTGCATGAAATTCCGAGAGGAAGAGGTACCATTGACATAATTTCCGTACGGACGGAGATTTTTTTCTTATCTGAGTGCTAGATTTAGATTCTAGAATGTTCGTGATTCGCTCACTCGTGTACTCCAGCTTCAGCTGTCAGCTGTTGGTAGAGTCGTGAGTGTCGTTGACAGGGGGGCGCCACTTCTACGCAACTTAATGCTACGAACTATAGAATGTTGGAAAGCTGTAGTGGACTGCCACTGTTCAATCGTTTTTATAGAAATACATTTAGGTGGATCGACACCCGTCCGTGATTCAACACTCTGAACAGCAAAACGAAATCCTAATCAAAATCCTGGTGGTTCGAGTGGCGAGCCACCGTGCACAAAGTAAATTACACTTTGTCTTCATTAAGAGCTTAGTGAACCCTCTGTATCCACTCTCTGTTATTTCTGCCAGGGTAAGTCTTTAGATTGAGGCAATGACTGGCAGATTGTTGAGTATTCTATTTATATTCGTGCTCCTCGTGGTTCTGAGTTGGGGCCAAAGGATTTGTCATGCAGAGTCTAGGTTAGGTGCATAGACTATGCCGGTTGCAGACCCAGATACTGATAAGCCATGTTAGTTTAAGCTAACCTAAGCTCGCATAGTTGTCTAAGATTTTCATGCAAACAAGTATGAAAAACTGCGTCGGCTAAACTAAGTTACTTAGCTTAGCTTTCGGCTTGCAACTGGCAGGACATTCCCCAAACGAATGTCTTACGTAATTTTAAATTATATACCTACCGTTTCTCTTGATGCACTATAAGCCATACGGGCGGATGGGGAGGAGGAAGTAAATTGGAGCTGCCTGATACACCAAGATAAAGCCCGAACTTTATTGTCTGTATATTACGTCTCGCCAGATAAGGACCGCTACGCGCAACTCGAAGTTTGAGACACTATGATTTTGCGTTAATCTCACAGGGTGCTCATCCCATACAAATTATAATTAGTAACCCTTCGTAAAAAAGAGATGGTGCGAGGAGTAAGATTTGTCCCAGATTCGATTTCCGGCTGGGAAGAAAAAAAACACCGCAGATCTTGGATGTTTACAAGATGACGTCGCCGATTCTGGTTCTCTAATGAGTCTAATGAATGTGCGGTTACATTTCAATAGGCTTGTGGCCAAGGTAATCCAATAAATCTAGGAACAAGTCTTAAGTTGAAGCATTATGTGAAAAATGGCTTGACATTCTCAGAATTCTATATTTCCAGTAGATATATTTTATAAAGTCAATTTTGTGCAAAAAAAAAGGCATTATTTGATGGCACTTTTACATGACGTCATTCTGTTGTTATTTCATAGAACTCAGGAACAAAAGTTCCGTTTTGACAGTTCAGCCTATTATGGAATCTGTCTCAATTCTTACTATATCTCAAACAAATCTACAGCTTCAACGAAGTAGGCTCTCCAACTCACAATAGACTAACTCTAACTTCAACGGATGTATGAAGCGTACACCGGATGGCACTAAGCTACGTTCCTGTTCGAGTGATATATAAAACTATTATCATGTGTGTGACCCGGTTTGTATGAATCTAGCTGAAGTTTGTATTGCACTTTTAAATCTACTGAACTGGTACTCTTACTGAAGCGTACAATGTTCAAAGGACACATTCTTTTGTTCTTTTTAGGGATCCGTACCCGAAGGGTGCCAAACGGGTCCCTATTGCTGAGACTTCGCTGTCCATCCGTCTGTCTGTCTGTCTGTCTGTCACCAGGCTGTATCTCCGTGAACCGTGGTAGCTAGACAGTTTTCACAGATGATGTATTTCTGTTGCCGCTATAACAACAAACACTAGAAAACAAAAGAAATTCAATAAGGGGGGCTCCCATACAACAAACGTGATTATTTTTGCTTGATATTGATAATGGTGGCAGGTAGACGCTTAAAATGTCCACAATAAATGAGTACATTATTTACTTAAAAAATAAATAATTAAATTAAAATTAAATTAATATTTAGGGAGACTCCGCTCCCATACAACATTCTTTTTTGTGTTTTTTTTAGATAATGGTACGGAACCCTTCGTGCGCGAGTCCGACTCGCTCTCGACCGGTTTTATTTTCATACGATTTGAATCAAGTCATACGGTTGAAAGTTTAATACGCACTGAGCCAGCGTGATGGTGTATCTTCTAGTATCCGGGTGAAGACCTTTGGCCCTCAGTGGGGACATTAATTAGCTACATTTATACACATGTTTCTCCAACTTTGAAAAGCCGTCTTGAGGAAGGCAAGTAATAGCTGTTAGCGTTTTCGGAATTACAGTCACAGAGGTAAAGTTTACAAAGAGATGTCTAACTGCCAACTGATACTTCTGTCGCAGAACCTAACCTTTGTCAATCACAATCAGCGGTGGCGTTTGGTACTCCAGACCCTCCTGGCGAATTAATGACCTACAAAGAAAGGGTTTTATCCGTTTTTGAATAAGCTAAATATTATATTATTTATCTTTATTTATTATAATATCTTTGTTCTTAGTTCAAGTTCGTATAATTCTTATCTTTTTAGGGTTTCGTATCTCAGAAGGAGAAACCCTTATAGGATCACGCGTGTGTCTGCCCGTCCGTATGTCACAGACAATTTACTCAGAACATATTGGACCGATGAAGTTGAAAATTTGTACACATATCAATCTCTGTGACCCAAAGACAGAGGTGCAATGCAAATATATAAATATGAAATATAGGGGCCACTTTCTGGTGGCCAAATGAGAAAAATTAAATATAAAAAATTCGAAATATGCCGTGTGACATATCAAATGAAAGCGCATTAGTGTGATGATCTGAAATTTGGTATGCAGCACATGTTTGCACTCATATCATATCCCATAACAATTCCGAAATCTACAACTTTAACCCCCTAACCCCCTTGGAGTGCAAAGTTTGTATGAAAAACTGAATTTTAGGGTATTTCCGTTGGTGTTAGTCTTATTATTGTTGTACGAAACCCTCTCAACGCGTGTCCAACTCGCACTTGGCAGCTTATTTGGCTTGCAGTTTCCCAAAAATCAGTATTCCTATTTTGCTATTGAAGTCGGTTTAATCAAACACACAAACCTATTACCTAAATAAGTGCTACTGTTTTTTTTCTTGCTTTAGTCACCATTATTCTGTTCCCGTATCTATTTCACTAGTCTCCAACTGATACTATTGTGTAACATATCATACTGAAGTGGGGGTGGGCAGGGCACTTGGCACGGAGGGATGACGGAAGGTGGACCACAGCGGTAGCGGAGAGGCTACCCAGAACCTCAAAACGCCAAGTAGGCAGACCACCAGCCAGATGGACGAATGAAGTCACCGCCATAGTCGGTAGGCAGTGGATGCGGGAGGCACGGGACCAGAGCGGATGGCGTGGTAGAGAAGAGGCTTATTATACCCAGCAGTGGGTAGGTGTAGGCTGATTGATCGATCGATTGATTGATTGATTGATTGATTGATTGATTGATTGATTGATTGATTGATTGATTGATTGATTGATTGATTGATTGATTGATTGATTGATTGATTGATTGATTGATTGATTGATTGATTGATTGATTGATTGATTGATTGATTGATTGATTGATTGATTGATTGATTGATTGATTGATTGATTGATTGATTGATTGATTGATATCGGTAAGAACATTATTGGCAAGAATCTCCATCCATGTTTATTCCAACATTCAACAGAAGGTCTTTAGTCCCTGCCTGCCCCTTTTCCGAGAAAAAGGTGTGAAGATATATGAATATATGTTTAACAGAAATTGTTTGCGAACAAAAGAAATACTGATATAACGTTAGTAGTGTTTATCAATTCAGGTTCAGTTATTCCGGATATTTACCGGTAAATCCTAGATTTTCTAAGTATTCCTTTTTCTCCATTCAAAGGCGGAAACATTTAATTGGGTAATCACTTGTCTTATCTATTTCAAATTGTACTGCTGTAAGTTTTCCAAATAAAATAAAATATTCCGGATTGTCCAAAGAGCTACGTGGTGCAGGTTTGAATCCCGGTGCTGACAGGAGGACAGGAGTACACCATCGGATGTTCTTACGGTGACGAAGAAAACCTTCATTACTCAGCTGCGGCCTTTTACCTGGCATGCAAAATGGAGTTAGGAAAACTGGCTAAAAGGGGCACATTACGCCTCTGCTACTCAGTATGGAAAAAATGCTTTTTATTAATAATTACGGGTCACATAATACATTTTGTTATGTTATGTTTGTTTCCGGTTATTAAAGCCAGTCCCACGCCCGAATAACCCCATACCCGATAACATAGACCACTGGTTATTGATAGACCGATACAATGATTCGGTGATCAGATCATCAAGCACCTCATTACTAGCCTCATTAGTTCGACATTTACCGCAGGAGGCAAATTCGCCACCTGTTTGTGACAGCCCTGTATGATTGATTACTCATTAGTCTATTAGTTTGGCTTATTAAGCTGGATGTACATTAACCGACACGCAGCGCAGACATATTAAGATGGCTGTTCATGAATTTCTTTAGAACCGGGTCCACTATCTCAACCTCATCTGTCCTGTCATCGGTAAATATTAGCAATCTCGGATCCGTAGACAGCAATCAAAATCTTTAGTTGAACCATGTTGAACTATGCCTGCATTGCGTTGGCATAATTATCAACTTATCTACGAGGAACGAAAAATTAAAACTGGATATCAATTTAGTGACAGTTTTTACTTTTAATTTTGCTTTTATGGTTCTCGTAGATAAGTAGATATGACAAGCTGTCACAAACGAGTCCTCACCTCAAACAGTCACTCGATGTAATATTTTTTTCACTGGCTAAGTGTATAAGGCCTTACATTTCGCTCCTTATAGCATTTTGCTTATAGTTCCTATTAAACAAACATAAGCAATGGCTTTGGTGGTATCCTCAGAAATAAAAAAAAAAACATTATTTAAAATAAAATAAAAAGTGGTCTAGTACGAGTCGTACTCGCGCACAGAGGGTTCCGTTCAATTATTTTTGTGATTGTAACTATACACGATGAAATTCAATCGGTAACTCAGTAATTGATGGCGGTCACGTTGAAGTCGTAATTACATGAAAACCAACTTTTTTTGTGATAACTTATTTTGAAATCAAGTTTATGCTAAATTCCTTGTCACCCAACTGATCTGTATCTGTAAAGCTTACAACTTCTTTTATAATTTAAGGGGAAATGACAATTTATGAGTGACGTAGAAGTAGTTTGTAGGGTGACCATGTATCTAAGTGGTTATTAGTTTTAATTATGTTCTAAATGTTTATTAATTAAACAGTAAGGTACATTACGTGAGAACTCGGCTTAAAAGTTTAATTTTAGCTAGATATTCATATTGTTCTACTCCTGATCACCGATTAAATTTCATCGTGTATAGTTTTTGGATTTTTACCTTTACTTGTCATAATTATAATATGACTAGTGTCATCCCATCTTGTCTTTCACGATTTCTATAGAAAAAATTAACCCTGTTGTTTTTGATTCTCTTTAGAGTATTCAGCAAATTCGCGACACAAAGGACCATATTATATTGTTTGATTGTGTAGGCCTAGAAGATTGTGTTTTCTCAAATTTATGACACCAGGGACCCGAGTAATTGATATTTTAAATTGATATCATACTAGGTACTGGTTCCTGAGAAAATTGCTTCTTGACAGACCAGGCAGACAGACGGGCAGACAGACAAAATAAGTGATCCTTCAAAGGTTCCTATTTCCTTCTAAGTTACGGAATCCTAAAAATATACCAGGAGCTGCTGCTTTCTCGCATGAGTTTATTCCTGGGTGTTATTATTTACAATTTATATCCCAGAGTTGTTATTTATGTTGCTCTGCGGACGACCCTCAGGAATAGGTATTACTGTAAGTAAATATTGCACTTCGGACGGGGATTTAATTCCCAGGATATTTTATTTTATAATACCTTTCACTTTGTTGTTGCTTACTCAAAAGTACTTAACCGTTTCACTCTCAGAAGCACACCGGTCGAACAAACGAACAATGGAGAACAATAGATGAATAAGATGTGTCGACGAAAGGGTTAAAGTAAGAAAAAATAAATGTGTAGAATAATCAAGATAATTGTTTTTCAGACAACAGCAAATAACGGCCAGAACTATGTAGTTTTTTGGCAGATAATTGTATAAGTATAATCATTTCATGCAATCCAATTCATGATCTGGCCAACCATTTCATTAAATGATCAGAATGGGAATGAGTTTTATAATAAAAAAACTTTTTAAAAGCATTTTTTCAGCACAAGTACGTTGTGTATTTTGTGATGTCATTTCAAAGTATACTATTTGCAGGTTTCGCTGCGGTCGTCCCCTAAAATATTTCTTAATTCAATGAGACTTTTTATTCAACCACGGCTAGGATAACGCCACAAAGATGGTTATTTGACTATACCAATCCCCTTAAGATTGATGTGGTGCAGACTATACCGAACCTTGTTTTAAACATTCATAATGTACTCGAGAGTGGGAGAGTCCATTTACTTAATGAACGTAATGTATTTGATTCTTACTTACATCGATTTAATGTAAGTACAGCTACATAAAACAGTCAGAAGACATCAATATACGGTTTGTTTGGAAGAAATCTCTTATTTTTATAGATGAACACGTTTTTGTACATTATTTACCTATCGTAAGTTCTGTCTGTGTGAAAAACAATATTTATTTATTTTATTTATTTAAAGTAAATTCGTACAACATGACAGAAAAATCCAAATCGTCGTACAAAGTATCCAAACTATAAAATAGATTACATTAAACACCACATGAAATTATTAGTCAGGTCAATTACATACATTCGATTATTCAAGTCCATTAGTCATTTGGGATAATAATTACATGACAACACTATCATCCAATCTTCTCACAGAACCTTCCACATTCTCGCACAATATCACTCCATGCATCACCAAACAGATCATTTAATGGTGCTGCAGCCAAGAGTGCATTGAGGCTCTACAGAGCTCAATATACATAGAAATTACCAAGTATCAACACAGGAAGCGTTACTTATGTACTATAAATTAACATAAGTGTCCGTTTGCTTCGTCGAAAATCGGTCAAGTGCGAGTCGGACTCTCACACGAAAACATCCGCACCATCGTGCAAGAAACAAGTGCCTAACAGTTAATACGAGTAATTTTTATCTCGAAATTGACTTATAATATTTAATTCTAAACTATACCCTTATTATTGTAATAACGAAGTAAAATTTCCGATGTTACCACTTTTTAGTAGAAAAAAATTAGTGATAGGGTCAAGAATAATTTAGTTCATTCTAACGTCTCAATATAGAATGATATTGATATAAATGATGAGATAGAGCTATTGCTAGTGCATTTAGCTTGTTCAAACTGAAATGACAATCCCCACTCCTTTAGTTGCGAATAGAAAGTAAGAACAATTAAGCATTTGCAATAAAATAACTCACAAAAAGTGGGCACTATTTGCTTCAGCCACCTCGAATGGGAAAAGCGTAATGATTTCAATGTCATATTAAATTGCGACAAAATTTTATTATAAATCCTGATTGATTTTCCTTCTATTAATTTTCATTATTTTAAGAATTAATGAGAACATCACTATCAAACTGAACATGGGAACATTATTTCAAGAAGTGACGTTCGATGTTGACAGTTTACTTCGTCTTTATAGTAATAGTCTATGCCCAACAGTGGGATGATTCGGACTGATATGATGATGATGATGATGATGAATATAGTAATAAAGGTATATCTTATTTTCTCGTGTATTTCAGTATTTGTTGCTGTAGCAACAATATGAAAATACGGTGAAGTTTCAACTTTCTAGCTATTACGTTACGCTACGTGCGATACAGCCCGCTGACGGACAGACAGACAGACAGACCGACGACGATCAGACAGGCGGACAGCGGAGGCAGTAATAGAGCTCCGTTTAACACCCTTCGCGGGTACGGAACTCTAAAGACGAATATGTTAACTCTTAGCTCCGGAAAGAGAAACATATTTCGTTATCGCAAAATCTTCATTTTGCTCTCGAAGGAAACATGCAAAACTTTCTCGTTGAGACAAAAAGCGGAAAACAAGATAAGGATCATAAATTCAACCAAATAAACAAAAACATTGCGGAATTTTCTTCGTAGAAAGCAAACACAGATAAGATGATTTCATAAAAAATACCGGCCAAGTTCGAAAAAGACTCGCACGCAAAGGGTCCTTGCCATTGTTCATGATATTATTTTGAGGTTCTCTAAGATGTGCATTATAATTTTCAAATGAATTGAGCTATTTATTTACAATAATGTATTTTATCTACTCTCATGTCATAAAGTTCGAATTACAAACTTGAAATCGAATTCATAATGACGTACTTTATAAATGCAATACAGTAACACTACTTCTCAAACAAAACTAATGTTATTATTAAACTTTTTTTTCATTACGATACAGTTCTACTTTTTTTGAGAAAGGCCTGTCTTGAAACCGTACAGCCAAGGTGTTTGATAGTCTGCATCGTTGGAAAGTTTTTTTAAATTAACTATATTTAAAAAAGAAACGTGACAACCAAACAGCCACACAGTGTTTGATAAGTACTTGGAGATAGGAAGATTTAAACAAAGAGGTTTATTGATTTGAGGTTTGATACTGTGGCCCATGCTCCGCGCATGCGCTGTAAAAGGCTGGGTTTTGGCGGCGACAAAACGTCAACGTGACGTGACAACGTTTTGTTGTGTCTAAGCACTGATTTATGTGGAAATATTAGACACTTAAGTATGAGAGTAGATAAAGTAGTGTATGAAACTGCACATAACTAGGTATTAAGCAACTGTTTCATTTTTACAATAAGGCTTACAGTAATTATTTACCAAATTGCACTTATTGCTAGATAGTTAGTAACAAAAAGCAACACTTTTCATTTATCTGTAGAAACTAAATAGTAGAGTCAGATTGTTTTTTAACTTTGGGATAGTATCAAAGAATATGTCCAGCTGACCCACCCTGACCAGTTCATTTATGAGAGCTAATAGCTCTTGGGGTAGGCGCGTTTTCACCGCGCAGACTGCGAAAATGGTGGGTCGAGGCCAATAGTGGTGGCCGTTCTAGGTGTTCATAAACTACTATTATTTTTACGAACCTTAAATCTTATAAACGCGTGTAGATATTTTATAGCGCCTCTAGAAAGACACATTTTTGACTTGACTTTGACACTCTTCATGAGATACAAACAAACAGCGCGCAGACATTCAGGCAGCGAGCGAAGGCTTATTATTAGACTTCGCACCCTTCGTATACGGAACCCAAAAAACGACACGATACTTTCAACGTTGTTGTGTTGTGTGTATTCAAGGTCTTGAACAAGAAAACCATCAAATTCGAATATCTTACCTGTTTGATCGATTTCAGGGCCCTGTAGCTGAAATTCGAGATACCCTGATTTTGACGTTGTTAGATTAGATATAAATAGCAAATCATTCTTCATTACTTCATAGCTGCCGCGATGGGCTAGCCCCCTGTCACGCAAAAGGGAGTATTCAATAACTGGCTAAAAGTAGGCACCTCTGCCACTCCGTATTGGAAAAGCGTGACGCTTATAACGGTATAGTAAATATAAGAGAGTCTGATGAAGGTGGCCTAAATATTTTATGGACTCTGACTATCATCCATCAAACTATTGAAAAAACTCTGTAAGATATTTTTTGGTCATTTCCAAATTGACCTTTTTTCGCTCCACCTTTGGCTCCGCCTTTGAGTAAAAAACTTAGACCTAAAGCCTAATAAAAGCTGCTATTTCTGGGTTCTATACAGAGACAATCAGGGCCGGAGGCGTTGCATAGCAGCATGTGTGCAGGTGGCCACTGAAAGCAGTTTGGTTTCACTTTTGAGACGCTCTTTGTGGAAATTATTCTCTCAACTTGAAATGGATCTCTCTTGCTTTCAAAAACAAGATGCCGTAAAGGTAACTTAAGATAGACAGCTTTAGGGTTTTATCTTACTAACAATCGAGATGCATTTCTTCCAGGAGTGGATCTAAATTCACTTACTTACAAAGTTTTTACTTTATTGCACAAAATAGAGACATAATTGAAAAAACCGGCCAAGTGCGAGTCGTACTCGCATTCCGTACCATTTTCTATAAAAACGTCAAAGAAATCATGTCTGTTGTGTGGGAGCCCCCTTGACCTTATTGACCTTATACAAGCTTGACCTTATATAATATTGACCTTAGGCAAACACGGATGTAGATCTTGGCTGTACCAATAAACCCAGACCCAGTCTTTTCAGCTTCAAATTACAATCGCTAAAGATGTCGAGTGAAAAAATCACTACGATTGCTCAACTTTGAATTTGACGGACGCTTTCTTAAAACATCGGGATCGATTTAATACTCGATGTATTTATCAATGGTGCTCAGTGGAATGAATATTGATCAAATGGCTCTCTAGTCACAAAGGGAACCGAACAGTGGCATGATTCTCGCGCATTCGACATACGATATCTACACCTACATCGAGTGATTTTGTATGGGAATCTGTCTATATAGGTCTCGATACCCGTGTATCGAAGGCGCGAGAATCGTGCTCAAGATCTGCGGGTCGATTCTCGCGCCTTCGATTTACGGATATCAAGACCAATATTGACGGATTTCCATACGAAATCACACGATCGTATCGTATATCGAAAGCACGAGAATCATGCTCCAGTGGCATGATTCTCGCGCCTTCGATATACGGATATCGAGACCTATATTGACACACAGATCTACAGTTCCAGCCGTCAAAGCTCAAGGGAGGTTTTTGCAAAAATATTTTCGCCAAAGCTGCTGTCGGTTCGGGGATCGGGGTCAGCCCGCAAACACTGCGGGGTTGAATGCGGCACTGTCGGGCTTATTCAGAGCTCTTAACACTGGAAATGTTTTAATCGACCTCCCTGCCTCGCGTTTTTGCTCCATTTTGAGCTCGTCTTACTTACGCTGCTCTTTTCAGTGGGCTGAAAATATTCTTCAAGTTACAAAACATACAAATGTCCTATCATTTTATTTCACGTTGTGTATTAAAATGGTTACATGCTATTTTGTTGTTTTGTGTAAAACCTCAAGAAGAAAGTGTAAAAAGTTCAGGGATGGTGCGCTATCCCAAACGCACTCAAGCGGTACCTAAGTACAGTAAGACAAAATGGAAACCATGAAATCCAAAAGAGCGGACTTATACATTCTGTGTACTAAGTATCGGGAATTTGTCAATAAAACAAAAAATACAAATTATTCATCTAAATTTATTTTATCGCCTTCAAAGTAGGCCCCATCGCTTGCAATACAACATCTCCACCGCTTCACCCAGTCTTCCATACATTTTTCATAGGCTATTTGCGGTATGGCCTTTAGCTCATTCAGCGAATTTTCTTTTATGGCTTCTATCGACTCAAAACGTTTTCCTCGAAGTGGTAATTTTAACTTGGGAAATAAAAAAAGTCAGACGGAGCCATATCAGGTGAATACGGTGCAGTTATTATACGTTTCATAAAGGTCGGATCCGTAGAAGCTCGGGAAACCATGTCTTCAGCGACATGCTTTCGCTGCGCTTTTTGAACAAAATTGAGCTCTTTTGGAACTAGTCGAGCGGCGACGCGTTTCATGCCTAAAATTTCAATGAGAATGTTGTGGACGGACTTAAAAGATATGTTCACCTCACTAGCCAACTCTCTCAGACTCATACGTCGATTTTCGAGCACTAGCTTCTTGATTCTGTCGATGTTTTCTTTGGTCGTAGCGGTTGAAGGTCTACCAGAACGAGGCAAGTCTACTACTACTTCTCGGCCTTCTTTAAAAGCCTTATACCATTCATAAGCCCTTGTTTTCGATATACACGATTCGCCGTAGGTATTTCGCAACATTTTTAGTGATTCACCACATGAAATATCATTTGAAACACAAAATTTAAGGCACACTCTTTGTTCAACAATATTTTCCATTGTAAAAATCGCCGAGGACTCAAAACTATGACCAACAAAAAGTGTAGTTTAAAACAAATTAAATGACAGATCCCGCTCAAATTTTGCGCGCTAAATCAGTACAGTACTACCAACATGCAGTAAAAAAATTAGAACGACCTCTTTTACGCGGGTCTTTTTATTGACATATTCCCGATACTTTTTACACAGAGTAGTATACTACTTTGTTAGGGCCATCATTCTGAGCAACTTGCACTATGAAACCGATTTGATCAAAGCAACTTTATTTGTCACTACTTCATCGGATCCGGGTAAAGGCCTGTGCCCCTCGGTGGGGACATTAATGGGCTACATTTACTTTACTATTTACTTACTTCATACAAATCACCTGACCACTCGGGCCAAAATGTACTGGGAAATGAAAAATAAAGTTACTCTGATCAAATCGGTATCTTAATGAAAGTTGCTCAGAATAGTGTCCCTAACAAAGTAGTTTCTCATTTTGCATTAATTCATTTACACCTTCGTAATTTCTTTATGTTATTGTACTACACAAGAATGACATACAGATAACTTATAATATTTATAGTACATGGGCGAGCTTATCTCTAACAAGAGATTTCTTCCAGCAAACCATTGGGAAAGGAGAAGGTAGATAGTTGAACCGGGGAAGACCTGCGCGTACAATACAACTCTATAAATTAATACTACAATACCAATTAAAGCTTATGCTTTGACAAAAGTGGGAAAACTCCCACTCTGCTCATCTAGTAATCCGCCACATTCCAACACATCCATCAACATGGCACATTTAATAACGTCGTATCCGCTTACATTTCAATTTGTCATCTCATCCGGAGCCTCCATGATTGCAAGCGGAACGCGCTGTACGTTGAATTCCAATCAAGAATCATGTCAGGCCGTAAGATTTTCCTCATTGCGGGTGGGTTACCGAAACTAATATAATTAAACATGGTACATATACAGTATATGGCCTAGAACTGGGGATAATATTAAAAATGGATGCTCTACGGTCACTATAGTACTTGAATCATTATGGTCCCAAGTAACTAATGAAATTAAAGCTTTACTTTTTAGGGTTCCGTACCCGAAGGGTGCCAAACGGGACTCTATTACTAAGACTTCGCTGTTTGTCCGTCCGTCTGTCTGTCTGTCTGTCTGTCTGTCTGTATGTCACCAGGCTGTATCTCATGAACCGTGGTAGCTAGACAAATGAAATTTTCACAGATGATGTATTTCTGTTGCCGCTATAACAACAAATACCAAAAAAAAAACAAAAGAAATTTAATATTAAGGGGGGCTCCCATACAACTAATGTTTTTTTTTTTGCGGTTTTTTATAGATAATAGTACGTAACCCTTCGTGCGCGAGTCCGACTCGCACTTGGCCGGTTATTGATTTTAACATACAATCGTAAATTAAATGTAATGCAAACAATAGTTTCGCTCGTTCTGCATTGTACTTATTTGGAGCTACTCGGACCGACCGTGTTGCCGCCAATATTGTAGTCTCTTTAAGAAATGTGACCTCGCTCTCTCCTTCTCATCCCATCTTACTTATGCAATCTCACCTCTCATTCTTATCTTATAAGATATTTCGCGCAGTCACAGTTTTGATACCAACTTGCTCACTATCTCGGAAGAAACCGTCAGCTTTATGGAGCAATTAAAACTAACTATCTTGCCTTCAGATATGGTTCACTTAGCTTCCTATAAATATCTATTAGGAGCAACTTTGTCAGCGCCGTATAATAATCTGCTTGATAGTACAATGGTGCTGGGTGTCTACTACAAGCGAGTATAACCAGGCTAAAATGCCTTCCTGAGTTCAGAATCTGATTCCATCACGGGAATTCCGGTACAGGGCCACTCACTTGCTTGAAAAAAATTCAGTGCACTATAGACATTATCAGATTGATCTGAGAAATCCATAATCTGAAATAGTTCCTTACCGTATCTTAAATATTGCATAAAGCCATCATTCTTCTAACTTTGTTTTTTAAAATCCTATCACTATCATCACTACGTTGTATAAAAAAGTCGCTTCCCGCTGTCTGTCCCTATGTATGGTTAGATCTTTAAAACTACGCAACGAATTTAGATTCAGTTTTTTAATAGTGATTCAAGAGGAAGGTTTATATGTATAATAGATGCATGATATAGTGAACTGTGCATCGCACCCGTGCGAAGCCGGGGCGGGCCGCTAGGCATACTGATATCCTTTTTCATCACATCTATTCAAAAAGAGCTACTTTAGCCCGGCAAACAGGGATTAAAGTAGGTCTTTTAGTCCCAAGGGACTAAAAATAACTTTTTAATTTTGTTGCCAGTACAAAGGAAAAAATTGCTGTCACTATTGAGTGTCACAGAGATATATTTTGAAAAACAGCCAATTAAAAATACCGTAGATAGTACATCTTTTCTTATAGAGGGTGATGAAAAGTAGAGTGTCCACCTCAGGAGTAATAACTGTTTTTGGCTCGAGTGATGTTCTTTGAAACCCTCGATCCCTCAGGATTCTACTTATGAACAGAACTCTAGAATTCCTCGGTCGCTCGGGTTTCAAAAAACACTCTCGCCCTAAAAATAGTTCTTTACTCCCTTGGTAAACAATTTAGTGTCAAAACAAAACCAATGCTCGCAAGTATGGAGAAACGCCATTAAGTCGCGAAATTTGATATTTATTTGCGCGTCTGAGGTGAGTGGCGTGCCTCATGGTATGCAGGTCAAGTTCCCTATACCTCCGCAGTTATTAAACCTTCGATGGTAACGCTAAAATTAGCAACTGGGTTTGTGGTGGTGGAAATTTTCACAAATCATTAAAGAAAATTTATAAAATAAAGCAAATAATGGCGTAAACTGCAGCGCGACACTTACGACCGCGCGAAAAGTGCGAAAAGTGCAAAAAAGTGTGTTTTTTCCAAATTACACAAAAACCGCTGATGATTTCTAAAATGTTAAACACTAAATTTTTAGATATTTTGATTACCAATTTTTACACATAAGAAATATATCAGCGTTTCTTGTAGAACTTCTGGAATAACTCGTTTTAGGTAAAAAACAACTATTAGGTTATTATTTTTTTCATATAGTTTTTAATGACATTATGATGTTTCCAAACACTAAATTTTTAGCCAAGGGACTGTTTTATAATACATATTTTTTGTGGATTCAGAAAGTATCCCAAACTGCTAGAATAACTTTTTAAAGATGGGCATTTAACTGGACTATCGTCTTAAGGAAGAAAGTGCTATCTCTCAATGGAGTCTCGCACCAAAATTGAGCTGAGATCAGCGTGTAAACAGAGTGTTTGTGCCAATGTCCCCGCTCGGCTGCCGGATAATCTGACGGAATACATTAATGCCCCACTTTCGTCCCGGGCGGGGATCTGCATAACAATTGTAACAGACGACCGTTAATGTCGGCCTTTGAGATATTTGATGACGTGGGTTGCTGGATTTATGCCGAAAAGGGTTTCTGATTCTCAATGTCACGGCGGCTTAAAAATGGGCAGAGATTTCGCCCCAAACGCGACCCAAAGATGATAAATCCGAATCCTGGTTACGGCACCAATTTTTTCACTTTGTAATAAAGTCCCATCATGTTCATCGCCGAGGCTAGCACCCCGTCACGAAAAAAAACTGTTGAATAACTGCTAGAGCTTGGTTAAAAATGTGCCTTTTGTAGGGTTCCGTACCCGAAGGGTGCCAAACGGGACCCTATTACTGAGACTTCGCTGTCCGTCCGTCCGTTTGTCACCAGGGGTATCTCATGAACCGTGTTAGCTAGACAGTTGAAATTTTCACAAACGATGTATAACAACAAATACTAAAAAACAAAAGAAATTCAATATTATATACAGTGGTGGTCATATAATTACAGACACTGAAAGCGTATTAAATTACCTTAGCTATTCCTCTTTATATTTTTTATCAGACTATTAATGGAACTTTATACACAACTTAAAAATGTTTGTGTATGTATCGTGTAATGTTAAAACGAAATAGCAGCAACAAAACTTGTCTATTCCTTATCTTTATTCGGTTTATCCTAATTGCAAGCTGAAATAACTTACAAAGATATGGCCATATAATTAAAGACACTACATTTGCTTGGAGGAAATAAAATAAAAAAGTTCGTTATTATAAAATTATCTTTATTCAGCAAAATTCCTAACACATTTACGAAACATTCCGGTAGGTATCAATATTTTGTCGCATGTCCTTTGGCAGAAATGACAGCATGACATCTTCTGGGCATGGAAGCGATCAATTTTGTACAAGTTTCTACCGGAATTCGCTCCCATGCTTCTGTAAAAGCTGTGTAAAGTTGATCCACGTTTGATGTCCGCTTTGTCGCCACTGTCTTCTTCACCTGGTACCACAAATTTTCTATTGGATTTAAATCCGGACTGTACGGGGGCCAATCCAAAACCGTCACAGACTGGTTCCTTAAGAAGTCTTTTACTACGTTTGCAGTGTGTTTCGGATCATTATCCTGTTGGAAAGTCCAAATGACCGGTAAATATTGCTCAGCATAGGGCAACATGGCTTGTTCTAATATATTCTTGTACTGGAACTTATCCATGTTGCCTTCTATTTTCCTTACAGGTCCAACACCAACTGCTGAAAAACAGCCCCACACTTTGATATTTCCACCCCCATGTTTGACTACTTTCTTGGTATACTTTGGATCCATTTCTTTGTTCGGAGGGCGTCTAACATATTGTTTTCCGTCAGAATTGATCATATTTATTTTTGTTTCATCAGAAAAAAGCACATATTTCCACTCTCGTTCTGTCCAGTGTTCATATTTTTTTGCAAACGCTAATCTTGCCTTAACATTTTGCTTTTTCAAAAGTGGCACCTTCCGAGACACTCTTCCGTGCAAGTTTGCCTCACATAGTCTCCGTCTAATTGTTCTTGCAGACACACCCTTCGACCTTCCTGCACCAAACATCTCCGAACGTATCAGTTCTGATCCCTTGAACGGATCTTTTTTTGCCAACAATACCATCTTAGAGTCTTCCCGCCGAGTAGTTTTTCTTGGTCTCGGTTTTCTAGGTACGTTTTCGGTTGTGTTGAACTTCTTGAAATGTTGTACAGCATTCATAACCATGTCCTTAGAACAGTTCAAGTGGTTTGCTATGTTTCTGTATGACCAACCTCTCCTATGAAAGTTCAAAATAATCTTCCTAGTGGACGAATCACAACTTTTGTTTTTTCCCATATTTATTGGTTTTAAACGTATTAATTTTAATGTCAAATGTTAGGGGTTTTAGGCAATATCGACTATTTAGGAACGATTTAGGAAAATACGCGACAAAACAAAGAAAAACAGAATGTCGTTTTATTTTATTTTTTCAAATATAGAACACAAATTTTATTGTCTTTAATTAGCTGGCCAGCTGCAAGTTTGTTAAAAAGTTTGTCTTACGTTCCCACAGTGAACAGTGTCTAAACTACTAATGAACATAACAATTTTTTTTCCCACATTTATGGAATACAATGTCGTGTATTGTTTGATAACAAATAAACAAGATTAAATTACCGATTTCCGCTAATGGTACTACCATAACTAAGTTTTTTGTGGTCAATGAGGGGGTGTCTTTATTTATGTGACCACCACTGTATATAGCCCCCCCTAGGCTCTCATATAACAAACGTGATTTTTTGCTCATTTTTGCTCGATATTGATAATGGTAGCAGGTAGACGCTTAAAATGTTCACAATATATTGAGTATATTTATTTACTTAAAAAATAAATAATTAAATTAACATTTATAGTGGGCTCCCATGCAACAAAAGTTTTTTTATAATGGTACGGAACCCTTCGTGCGCGAGTCCGACTCGCACTTGGCCGGTTATTGTTTGACTAACCTAGTGTGATTATTTCGGACAAATGACGTTAAAAGTAGATGTGATTTGATTTTAAAAAGAAATATCATCAGCAGGAAGTAGGCACAACTGTGTCTCTGCCACCCCGTATGGGAAAAAGCGTGACCTGTTTGTTGGATCATGTCAGGATATATAAAATTGACAAAGACTAAATATCCAATTGACTGCGCCTGCGGGGGAACGCAGCTCGCCAAACGTTTGTTGTATTCAACAAACGTTCGCATACGCAACCTATGACGATGACGGGCCGCCAGACAGTTTCGCAGCGGCTGACCAATCACAGCTCTCTTACCTCGTCCCCCGCCGCCCGTAAATTGGTGCGTTGTGTTTCAAAGGAAAGTGTATCTATGCGCTCTCCACCGGATAAGTGCTCCCTGAAAATTGAGAAGGTTATAAACGGAGATGGCGGAATGCAAATGAACAGCCGCTTAAACTTTCAATGAGTCGTTAAATTATCATAACATTTAAAAGTGCTTCATTTTGCCAACGGACAAACACATTTTAGCCTGCTTTGCATAATACCTTATTAACAAGATTAGAGCAGCAGATCTTTGCAACTGTGCCAAAGTGGGCTATTTCTAGAAAAGAAAAAGTAGCGGCGCGATACAACAAAGAGTCACGACTTTTGCGATACAGTGTGGATATGTACAGATAAAAGTACTCTATTTTGCGTGATAAGGATAAGGCTTCTGGACTATCCTGGTTCTGATGCAATATGTTTTTCTAGAAACAGTAAAAATAAAAACTAGTTCTATAAAATACAGTTCTTCTTCATTTTCTTCTTCTTCATCAACTTGTCATTTTCTACTTCTGGATAATTAGGGTTAACTGTACAAGGGTAAGTTAATGACTGAAGAAAAGACTCTTTTCTTATAGATACTCTTACTTGGTTTAGTATTTGCGGGTCGCCGTACGTGCCTAATAGTTTGTCGGTGATTCTGAAACTCTAAAACGCTTTCTTACTGGACACTTCGAACTCCTTTGCGATATTTATTTAAATTTTAAATTTAAAAGACACTCCAACACCCAGGTAGCAAAATGACGTCTGCGGCAAAAAAATGACGTCATCCTAAGGTCATTTTAGGGTCTGTACTTTATTCGTCGAATATGTACGTCACACTGACGTCATTCTAGCGTCTTGTTGTATTTGGTACTCAGCGGAACGTCCTGGTGACGTCGATTTAGGGTCTATTATATGACGTCCTGTTTGGTCATTAATAAGACGCCTTAGCAACGTCCATTCGGGGTCAATTCTGTGACGTCCTGTGTTAGTAATACATTATACGTCCTAGCCACGTCCACTTAGGGTCAACTCTACGACGTCTGTGTTGGTCATTAATAAGACGCCTTAGCAACGTCCATTCGCGGTCAATTCTGTGACGTCCTGTGTTAGTAATACATTATACGTCCTAGCCACGTCCACTTAGGGTCAACTCTGCGACGTCTGTGTTGGTCATTAATAAGACGCCTTAGCAACGTCCATTCGGGGTCAATTCTGTGACGTCCTGTGTTAGTAATACATTATACGTCCTAGCCACGTCCACTTAGGGTCAACTCTACGACGTCTGTGTTGGTCATTAATAAGACGCCTTAGCAACGTCCATTCGGGGTCAATTCTGTGACGTCCTGTGTTAGTAATACATTATACGTCCTAGCCACGTCCACTTAGGGTCAACTCTGCGACGTCTGTGTTGGTCATTAATAAGACGCCTTAGCAACGTCCATTCGGGGTCAATTCTGTGACGTCCTGTGTTAGTAATACATTATACGTCCTAGCCACGTCCACTTAGGGTCAACTCTACGACGTCTGTGTTGGTCATTAATAAGACGCCTTAGCAACGTCCATTCGGGGTCAATTCTGTGACGTCCTGTGTTAGTAATACATTATACGTCCTAGCCACGTCCACTTAGGGTCAACTCTGCGACGTCTGTGTTGGTCATTAAAAGGACGCCTTAGCAACGTCCATTCGGGGTCAATTCTGTGACGTCCTGTGTTAGTAATACATTATACGTCCTAGCCACGTCCACTTAGGGTCAACTCTGCGACGTCTGTGTTGGTCATTAATAAGACGCCTTAGCAACGTCCATTCGGGGTCAATACTGTGACGTCCTGTGTTAGTTACGCATTATACGTCCTAGCCACGTCCATTTAGGGTCAACTCTGCGACGTCTGTGTTGGTCATTAATAAGACGCCTTAGCAACGTCCATTCGGGGTCAATACTGTGACGTCCTGTGTTAGTTATGCATTATACGTCCTAGCCACGTCCATTTAGGGTCAACTCTGCGACGTCTGTGTTGGTCATTAATAAGACGCCTTAGCAACGTCCATTCGGGGTCAATTCTGTGACGTCCTGTGTTAGTTACGCATTATACGTCCTAGCCACGTCCATTTAGGGTCAACTCTGCGACGTCTGTGTTGGTCATTAATAAGACGCCTTAGCAACGTTTATTCGGGGTCAATACTGTGACGTCCTGTGTTAGTTACGCATTATACGTCCTAGCCACGTCCATTTAGGGTCAACTCTGCGACGTCTGTGTTGGTCATTAATAAGACGCCTGAGCAACGTCCATTCGGGGTCAATTCTGTGACGTCCTGTGTTAGTTATGCATTATACGTCCTAGCCACGTCCATTTAGGGTCAACACTGCGACGTCTGTGTTGGTCATTAATAAGACGCCTTAGCAACGTTTATTCGGGGTCAATACTGTGTTGGTCTGGGCATGAGATGATTTGGTCCAATCATGATTCTGAAGTCAGATTTTGAAAAAAGTAGCCGCCATCTTGAACTTTTTAGTTACTTGACCAATTTGCTTTAAAATCAAAATCTGAAGATCCTTGGAGTTCAATTATAATTCTGTAGTCACATTTTGAAAAAAGTCGCCGCTTTCTTAAATCTAACTTCTGAATCATGATTGGACTCCAACTGGATATTGAAATCACGATTTTGAAGCAAATTGGTTCAGTTACTAAAAAGTACAAAATGGCGGCATCTTTTTTATAGTCTGACTTCAGAATCATGATTTGACTCCAGCCGCATTCTCAGATATTGATTTTGAAGCAATCAGACCAATTACTATAAAGTTCAAGATGGCGACGAGTTTTTTCAAAACATGACTTGAGAATCATGATAAGATTCCAACCGGATCTTCAGATATAGATTTTAAGCTAATTGGTCCAGTAACTAAAAAAACAAAATGGTGGCAACTTTTTCAAAATCTGACTTCAGAAATGTGATTGTTCTTCAACTGCATCCTCGGATATCGATATAAAAGCAAAGCGGACCAGTTAATAAAAAGTTCAAGATGGTGTCGAGTTTTTTCAAAATCAGACTTAAGACTCATGATTACTCCAATACCTCATCATTTTGATTACTGAAAAGGTCAAGATGGCGGCGACTTTTTTCAAAATCTGACTACTATTGACGACATTTCGCCAAGGAACATTTGTTGTTTGTAATTAAATTCTCGATGGGCGTTTATAGGTGTACAACGCAAAAGCATAATTTAAGGGAATCTCTACAATAGGTATCGCAGAAAGGTTCGATGTTCTTTTAGGGTATGCATGTAACTACCCCCACAGTATTCCGGGCACCATACAAAATGTTCGATGTCCTTAATTGACAATGTGGAGAAGTGACTATAGCAGTTGGTTGGTACCTACCTACTGTAAATACTCATATTTCTCTATTAATATTGTAGTAGGTATTATATTATTTTGTTTAGTATGTCAAAGAAAATAAATTCAGTTTTCTAAATATTTGATCATCAATCATTATAGATTTTTACAATACATAATTGTATGTACATTTTTTAAATTATTAATAAATTAACTTTGTTTATTTTACGGAAACGGAAACGGAACGCTAAAATGAACCACAGATTATACACATGAACGCGTCAAGGGGGTATTAACAAAAGCACTGTTTCCACGAAGTCCAACAGATGGCGCTGTGATTGTCACTCTTGGGTTCTTACGCTTATATTACTCACGCGGTTCCATAAAACGAAAAATGGTCCTGACATATTGATATGACTTTAAAAAGATCTATCGAATGATATCTCAGGATAAACTATAAACGATAATTTAGAAAAATAACGTAAATTGGGGATATGGGGGTAAAATTATAATTTTAACGGTATCCCATAGTGCGGGATGTTATTACATAGTTTATTAAAAATAATACGAGTGTGTTTAATCCATTTTACGATTTGTTGATCCGTTTGAACAATAAAAGCGCCAGAACCCAAGTATAATTGACAGCGCCATCTTTTGGACTTGGCTTAGATAATACCTCAGTCAACCGTTGACTTGACGCGTCTGCTTGGAGAAATGAATATGACTGTGTAATAATCTGTGGACTGAGCTGCCCAGTGTTGCCGTTTTGGCATTTTTGATGCTAAATTTGGCATATTTTCACCTAATGTAGCATGTTAAATTTAAACTTATCATATAGCATTATTTTAACATTTTTTTAATATCGTCTAAAAGGCCACACTCTATGGGGAAATCCCGACCATCGTTCATAAATATCACTTTGTACGTTACACAAGTTACATTAAGTTACGCTTGCGAAAAACGCTTAAAACTAAAGTGATTGCGTGCAAATACACTTAAAAATACAACATTATCTTGAATATGAGATGAACAGATGAAGGAGTTTAAGGATTTTCTATCACCGGTCAAAGATGATGCCACTAAAGCCTACTGCAAATATTGTAAGTGTAACATTATTGCAAACCTGTATTGTCTAACTAAAAAAACATATTTCTACAACTAAACATGTGAAGTGTGCTGAGCCCATGAAAAGTCAATCAAAAATTATTCAGGTATTGTTCGAAATAAAAGACTTAGATATTGTTTTTTGTTTTATAGGTATATAATTTAAATTAAAATGGCATTTTTTTAGCACTTTAGCATTTTTGAGCATCTTTCGGGCGAAAAATATAAAACGGCAACAGTACTGTCAGCTTGACTGTCAGTCAACATAACAACGGTTCCCTTCCCGCTTCCCGCGTTATTTTTGCTGTGTGTGTGACGTGACTGACTGCTTTTTTTCTGAATGCCGTTAATTTTCGGTCAATTGATAATAATCTAATTAGAAAATATGTATGGCGTCATTCAGTTCGCGGCAAGTGAGGGCGGCTCTGTGGCTATTGTTGTCAATAAATGGATAACACCAAAGAAAAGAGAAACCTATTGGCCTCCCGTAAAAGAGCCGAAAGCGTTTGATAAACTGCTACAGAAGTGTTCGTCTCCAAATGAACAATGGAAAACATACGCGATCGATAGAGTTTTCTATCAGACTGGTAAGGTTTTTCTATAAGATAAAAGTACCTACACATAACAGTAACAGTTAATGGCTTGAGGGCAGTTTAACTTTACCATGCTGCCTGGGTACCTATGGGTACAGGCACACTGGCTCACACACAATTCAATTCCAGTCCAGTAGTTACTTGGACCTAGTGGACCCTTTGGCCAACCTTCTGAAAATATACACGGCGCTATAACCTAACAATCAATGGATCTTGGCTGAGCTGAAATTTACCGTTTTGAGGTTATGGCGCCGTGTGAACATGGCAGATTTCCAAGATGTCTTCGTTCATAGGTGTTTGGTTTTGTTTGTTTCGACTGTAAAGTCTCTTGGTATTGTGTGTTTAAGTTACTAAAACTTACGGTTGGTTTTTGAATCGTAAAAGTTCATCCCCCATCCCCTCAATATAGTTTTTAGAGTGAGGATATACTTTTTGAGATATGAATTTTTAAACTTTATTAAAATTGGAGGTTAGGTTCATCCAAAATGATAGGAAAATAAAAATAACAATATTTTTGGAGATGGGGGAGCACCCCCTATCCCCCCAATATAGTTTTAAATGAGGAAATTTCATTGTTGTGAAACTAGATGTGGTCGTCTCGCTCTGCTTCGCTTCTTCACCGCTTCACTCGGCTCGGAGTGGTTCATTTGATTTAGGTCACTTTCAGTGAAAATACTAAAGATAGGTTGTGTTAGGTCACAAAGTTATTAACCATCCGGAGCCGAGCGAAGCGAGGCGACCCCATCTAGTTTCATAAAACCGAAATGGTAGCTTTAGGTCACTTTCTGTGTAACCCCCCCTCCCCCCTCCTTCCTCCCCCTCAACTAAACTTGTAGGATTCAAAAATTTACCCAAAACTTATTTATTATTTTAATAATAACTAGTAGTAATTAGGTAGTAGTACTAATAGATTACTAAGTGCTGGACTACCAAGCTTGTACTAAGGTTGCACCCCCTTATCGACACTGTGACCTGTACTACACCATGACTAACTTTAACTTGCTTTTTGCTTTGATATTAACTGTGTTGGTATTTTGTGCTTGTTCTGTAGATGAATTGGATAAGGCAAAGAAAAAATTAAAGTTGGTGGAAGTCACATCAGATGTACAGACTGAGGAAGAAAATGATATAAATAAACTACCTTCTAAACGCAAAACCACAAAAACTAACAGATTCATTGCGTCATCTGACGATGATGACAATGAGAGTGAGATCCCTTGCCCTCCACCTTTGAAGAAACATGTAACCAAATGTATGAGTAATTACACATGTGAACGAAATTATTTTAAATACCTATAATATTTTCTTTCATTTATTTTATTTGAAAAATATATTTTTTTACTTTAGATTTGAAAAACTCACAGATGGCCAAACCTGATGCACAAGAGAAGGCAGACACTTCTAACAATGATCATGATAAACCATCTGGTTCACAACATATGACACTTGATGAAATTGTTCCCAGCAGTGCTTCTAATAAATGCGGTGACTTTTAAACATTTCTACATTTACGTTTTATGTTTTATTTCAATAATTTTGACTTATCCTAACCTATAATAATGTTTTTTCTTTCAGATTTTCAAGACCAAGTAGTTTCACTACTTTCCAAAATAAAAGCTCAAAACGATGTCATCCTGGCAGTCTTGAAAGACAGAGCAGGAAATGCCAGTGCATTGAAGCCGGAATTCAAATTTCCATTGGAAACTTTTGAAGATTTAGAAACAGTGGAACAGTTACTGACTAATAAAGAAAATAGTGCTAACCTGGTAAGTGTTTACTTACATTCCTAGTGGTTCGGTCCAAACTGAGCTTTTGAAAATGCACGTAATGTATAGATAGACAACAGGAACCCCTATATTGACCTAAATGACTGTATAGGCCTTGTGGGTCATCATAACTGCCAATGGCGGTCCACTGTTTTATTAGCTTCCGCCCGCGGTTATGTTTGCATAGTATGTATAGTTACACTCGGCTCCATAACGGTTGAGTGGGCAAAATGCTAGTAATAAAATATAGAGAGAGTTCCTTAATTTTTTGACAACTATACCACATTGGGTGAGCAGCCAGCTGAGACGTGAGGTGCGGGTTCAATTCCTGCTGTGACACAAATACTTCCCTTGGGTCTGTTGTGATACATTGGTATAATAAATCTTTATTGCAGGTTACTATGACCCAAGTAAAAATACCTTAATTAAATCTAGTGACTATCATGTCACAATGAATGAATACAATTAAATTAGTTAATTAAATTAAATTCATTATAAAAAATAACTATTTGTTTCTCGAGGTAAGTTTCACCATCCAATGTTGGAACATTGGACGTTCAAACCTCGAGATCACCCTGAGAATAGGGTTGGTACTGCCCCAGGCTCTGTCAACAATGGATGCAGTGCGCTTCCGCATTATTGCATAGAAGTCGTCTGTGCGCACTTCTGCAAACTATGACTGACTGTTGGGTGTTTTGTTAATTCAAGTGTAGTCTTTATAGATGGATATTTATTGATATAAATTAATATTTACAGACATGCTACCTGAAGAGCCTTGGTGGGCATGACCTAAAAAATAAAGTATCGAGGGTGATGAAACATATATTGTCAGACTCTTTGGCAAGCAAGTTCAACTTTTATGGTAAAAGGTCTGAGAAGAAGCCTTTTACAGAGTTACGACTCCGGGCATTTATTGTTGGTATGTATCTATCTATTGCCTTAGTTGTTAAAGATACTCCTTATATGAAATAATTTATTCAAGATCTCATATTGTACTAAGCTCGGGTTTTAAGTACAATAACTAGCAGTTAATCAGTGGTTAACGGTTGTCAATTTGACATTTGGCATACAAAAATCCATCTGACAACCGTTAACAACTGATTAACTACTATTTATTGTACGGAAAACCAGGGTTAAGTGTGCTGTGAAGTACCAAAACTAAATGATTTTATAAAACCATCCGCTATAAAAGTAATTGGCAAGTTTTATACAGGGTGTAACAGAAAGGTGTAGTAATATTTAAGGGGGTTGTTAGGGACATCATTCTGAGCAACTTTCACTATGAAACCAATTTGATCAGAGCACCTTTACTTTTCACTTATCTGTACAAATCAGCTGACCGGCCGGTCCATAACGTATGGAGCAATAAAAATAAAGTTGCTCTGATCAAACCGGTTTCATAGTAAAATTTGCTCAGATTAGTCTCCCTAACAATCCCCTAAAATATGACTACACCCTGTATAGGTGCAAGGTAGTCGAGCTCTCCATGATTAACCTGACTACTGCAAAGCAAAAAGGAGGGTTATGATTTGTTGTACTCGTATGGTCACCTGTCCTCCCATAACTTCTAAACCACTTAACATAATTTGACAAGTGAGGTCTCGTTGGAACCGCCTTGATCGTCCACTGGTTATGTTATGTGACATCACATTAAATTTTATGGCTCCCGCTCTACTCTTAAACAAAAAAAACATTCTGTTTACCGGAAACTACGTCTAAAACAGTGGTTTGTGCCAGCAGCTGTGTCGCCACGCCAGTGTAGTCACTGCACAAGAGTTACTTCACAGAGTCTTGCAGCAGACAGGCAGTGGCTGGGCTATTCTTTTAATCACAATCTTTTTTTCCAGAGAGCTTAAAAAGTTCCTCTCCAAGGACTACAGAAAGAGACATTGAAGACGGTATAAAGGTGTGGCTCAAGCACGCACCAGAACGAGCAAAAAAGCAAATATCAAGGGAAATGTCAAACAACAATGTCATCCACTAGAAAGAAAAAAAATGTGATATGTGAGCGTCAAATGTATAGAAGGGCTTTGGCAGAAAAACGAAAAATTATTTTAGGAATACATGAGTTAAGAGCTCAAAGAAGTATAGTACAGCCATCATCAAGTAATTTGCAATCTTCACCACAGTGTACTTCCACAGGCAGTATTGACAGCAATACTTTAAACGAAAACTGTTTCAGAACATCTTTAGAGAAAAAAAATTTAGGTGATAACTGTCAATCAACATTGTTTGAGGATTGTTTTATACCCCTAGATAATGATATCTCAAAGTCTGACAATGCTAAGGATTTGCCATCTCAATTAAGACATTGGGCTACCGTAGAACATAAAATTCCCCACAATGCTCTTGATAGTCTTCTGAAACTTCTAAATCCTTTTTGCCCTAATCTGCCTCTAGATAGCAGAACGTTTTTAAATACGCCAATGAATATATCAAGTATTTCTTTGCAATCTGGCGAATTGGTGCACATTGGTCTCGTACATCAATTAGAAGCACAATTAAAACTGTACAGTGGGTCGAACATTGAAAATAGTGAAATATTGTTGTCTTTTAATGTTGATGGCCTGCCCCTCTTTAAAAGCACGAATACTCAACTGTGGCCTATATTAGGTTTAATCAAAAATTTTAATTGTGCACGGCCATTTGTAATATCGCTTTTCTGTGGAAACTCTAAACCTTCACCATTGAATCTGTTCTTGGAACCATTTATTGAAGATCTGTCTAAATTACTTAATGATGGCATTGATTTTGATGAAACTCATTATAGTATAAAAGTACATAGTTTCATATGTGACGCTCCAGCTAGAGCTTTTATCAAAGGTACAAAATCCCATGGTGGATACTCATCATGTGATAAATGTGTAGAACCTGGTGACTATATTCAAGGTAGAGTGATTTATACTAGCGTATCTGCGAGTAGGAGAACGGATTTACAGTTTCGTTTACAGTCGGATGATGACCATCATGTTGGTGAATCTCCACTTGTGACGCTTCCTATAGATTTAGTTTCATCGTTTCCCATTGATTATATGCATGCTGTATGTTTGGGAGTCATGAGGAAACTTTTAAACACTTGGGTTGGTGGTGATTTAAATGTTCGCTTAAATAGCCGTTTAGTAAATGCAGTTTCTGAAAAATTACTTAGCTGCGCAAGTTGTATACCCGTTGAATTCAACAGGCGACCGCGAAGTATCAGTGAGTTAGCTCGCTGGAAAGCCACAGAATTTAGAATGTTCCTGTTATATACTGGACCAGTTGTTCTAAAAAAAATTCTTCCGATCCCCCTGTATCAAAATTTTTTGTTATTTCATTTTGCTATAACAATTCTTTGTAGCCCTAAACACATCAATAAAATAGGTACTTATCTAGCACATGAGCTATTAATAATGTTCATAAAACATTCCGAAACTGTTTATGGCCGGAAATTTTTAATTTACAATGTTCATATGCTATGTCATTTGTGTGATGATGTTCGTTTATTTGGTGCTTTGGACAGTTATTCCGCTTTTCCTTTTGAAAATTATTTGGGCATGTTGAAAAAATTGGTAAGGTCGCCTAACAAGCCATTGCAGCAAATTTATAAGCGATTAAAAGAAATGGAATCGTCTGTGCCTCCAAAACCGATTGACGAGGTACCACTTGTTTTTTATTGCAATAGCTTAGGACCTACGCCTGTTGATGACATTACCTACGAATGCTATAAAAAACTTGTGTTGAAGGGTTTTGCAATGTATACAAAATCAGTACCTAATAATTGTTACTGCTATACATTAAACGGCAAAGTAGTCGAGATACATAATATTTTGCGATGTAAGATTAATGAAGAGGTTTGTTTCTTCATATATGGAAAAGAGTTTGTACATTATGATTCATACTACACGTATCCATATGATTCTGCTTATATTGATATTTTTAAAGTTTCGGAGCTCAGTTCAGATTACAAAACTATACCTGTTTATGACATTATTTCAAAATGTGTTGTTATTCCTCAAGAAGCAAACAGTAATTATTTTATATGTTTTCCTATGCTCCATGCATATAATGATTAAAATATTTCGTTTATTAATAAATACAAATATAATGCGAATTTGTGTTTTTTTAAACTGTGCTCTTTCAGAGTTAGGAACATGGACTTTTACTTTGAGAGACGTGAAGTCCATTTAGCATACTAAAATGTTTTTGTTCCGTACATCAATTGCATTCAATGCTGTGGCTGGATGAATGTAATGCCTTCAGAAAATGTTACTATGACGTTTTCTGAAGACGTTAATATAACGTTTTCTGAAGACGTTAATATGACGTTTTCTGAAGACGTTAACATGACGTTATCCGGAGACGTTAATATGACGTTACCTGGAGACGCTAATATGACGTTATCTGGAAACGTTCTTATAACGTTATTTGGAGACGTTAATATGACGTTATCTGGAGACGTTAATATAACGTTATCTGGTGGCGTTGATATGACGTTATCTGGAGACGTCAATATGACGTTATCTGAAGATGTTGGTATGACGTTATCTGGAGACGTTAACATGTCGTTATCCGGAGACCTTAAGATGACGTTACCTGGAGACGTCAATATGACGTTATCTGGAGACGTTCTTATAACGTTATTTGGAGACGTTAATATGACGTTATCTGGAGACGTTAACATGTCGTTATCCGGAGACCTTAAGATGACGTTACCTGGAGACGTCAATATTACGTTATCTGGAGACGTTCTTATAACGTTATTTGGAGACGTTAATGTGACGTTATCTGGAGACGTTAATACAACTTTATATAGTGGCGTTGGTATGACGTTATCTGGAGACGTTAACATGACGTTATCTGGAGACGTTAACATGTCGTCATCTTAAGACGTTCTATATACGTCTTCAGAGACGTCGCTAGGACCTGACATTAGGCCGTCATTTTGTACGTCTGTACAACGTCTTTTACTACGTCATTTACGTCGAAAATGACCGTGACTGGACGTCGTCATGACGTAAAATTGCTACCTGGGCAATACCCATAGCCCGGGACTCGACTCGAACTAAATGAAGCAAACTAATTAATATTATACAAGGCTGATGAGAAATCCGCCGTGCGGCCTCAAGCAGACAGAGGTTTCGACAGAGCAGATAGAAGAGAGTCAGAAATACCCAAGGAGGTTCTTCATACTTCGCATGCCGGCGGACCTCAAGACAATGTTCCTGGCCAAAGATTACTGGCCGGAGGGCATCGCCTACCGACCCTATAGGGAAGCGAGACCGAAGAACAAAATCCCTGCTATTCTAGTTAATATTGTTATATTTGTATCTATATGTATTTAGTTTTTAGGGTTTCGTATCTCAGAAGCAGAAAGCCTTATAGGATCACTCGTGTGTCTGTCCGTCAGGACGAATTTACTCAGAACATATTGGACCGATGAAGCTGAAAATTGGTACACATATCAATACCTGTGACCCAAAGACAGAGGTGCAATGTAAATATATAAATATGGAATGTAAGGGTCATTTTGGGGGGGGGCAAATGATAAAAATAAAATTTTAAAAATTCATAATCTGCCGTGTGACATCAAATGAAAGTGCATGGTGTGAGGATCTTAAATTTATTTTTACATTTTTTTTTAAACTTTTTTAGGGTATTTTGTTGGTGTTAGTCCTATTATTTTTGTAGATAACCCTCTCAACGCGAGTCCAACTCGCACTTGGCAGGAATTATATGAGGAATTTTTTGTCCTAAAATAAAAATTTATTGTTATTAGATATTAATGACCTGACATGAAGTGACTAGATATTTTTGTCGAATTTTATGTAGCATGAATCAATTTGCAATCCTATTTCGATGCATCTATGTTTCACACAATTACATCAGATGAGAAATAATCGAATCATTACACCATATTCCAATCCTCTTAGGGCCTAATTAGGACGGGCACAGCAACCTTAATCAAATAAATATTTAGTTCCGTATCTCTACAGGTATCGTTAGCAGAATTACACGAAAGTACACGAGGAAAATGGCTTTTGGATATCAGCCACTTACCTGCGGAGCCCTGATTATATACAGGGCAATTACACTAAAGGTTTTGCATTATTAAGTTTCCCTGGTTGTATAAATATTTTATAATTTTGGGGTAAACTTGGTTAAATAGGAGTTATAAGGAACCGCTTATCAGGGAAGTTTTATTAATCAATTTCTAATATCAACAAAACACACCATACATTTGTAGTTAGCTAACATAATACTCGTAGTAGAACAAAATCATTTAATTGTGAGACGGTACAAAGAACCACCAGCATTATTTACGACAATAAGCATTTTCTCTCATTCTGAAAAAGAGGCCAAATTAATACAAATGAGAATTCTAGCTTTGTACTCGTAGGTATATTGTTGTACACAAAGGTCTACCCTTGCTGATATATCAAACTCTCTCATCGGAACTTGTTTTGCTGGAAGAGATCTCTTTTTAGAGATAAGCTCGCCTTTGTACACTGTTTTTATTTACTTCTTGTCATTGCAATTAATTGTGTGCAATAAAGAAATTATGAAAAATTATGAAATTATGAGAATCTGAAAGTAATTTTACATCGGTTCGGTTAACGGGCATAAATTGTATGCGGAATATTTAATTGAATTTCGAATAATAAGAAGCCATAAGGCTGAAAATTAATTTATTAAGAAATTCCGCTTCGTATGACATCGTTCGACGGAGCAATCGGTCAATGTGACTCTGGACATTCGAAGTCACTACAACCCAGGGAGCACTTATCCAGTGGAGAGCGCATAAATAAATTTTCCTTTGAAACACAACTCACCAATTTACGGGCGGCGGGGGACGAGGTAAGAGAGCTGTGATTGGTCAGCCGCTGCGAAACTGTCTGGCGGCCCGTTATCGTAGGTTGCATAAGTTGTATACAACTAACGTTTGGCGAGCCGCATTCCCCAGCAGGCGCAGACAATTGGATATAATAGACTCTTCTACAACCTGACAATCTGACTTTGGAATTACTACCCGACCGCTGCATACAAGACCGCTACTATTGGGAATTACTACTCGACCGCTGCATACAAGACCGCTACTATTTGGAATTACTACTCGACCGCTATATACAAGAACGCTACTATTTGAAATTACTACTCGACCGCTGCATACAAGACTGCTACTATTTGGAATTACTACTCGACCGCTGCATACAAGACCGCTACTATTTGGAATTACTACTCGACCGCTGCATACAAGACCGCTACCATTTGGCGCATGACAGCTAACAAAGCCAAACAGAACCCTATTTAAGGTGTAAATGAATTAACGCAAAATTAGAAACTACTTTGTTACAGTAGACGCGATAAGAGTTTGGCTTTGACCGTTATTGCGCAGAAATCAGAAATTGGGTATCAACGGGCAATTAGCGGGGTGCGGGGCGGGTGTGTAGGCGCACGCGGTGCTCTGATTGGCGCTCCAGTCGTTCCCTGCGCAGTAATCCCCTCCACCCGAAGGTCAAAGCCAAACTCTTATCGCGCGAGCT
The DNA here is from genome assembly GCA_963457715.1 of Argyresthia albistria. Lineage (NCBI taxonomy): Eukaryota > Metazoa > Arthropoda > Insecta > Lepidoptera > Argyresthiidae > Argyresthia > Argyresthia albistria. Next base: position 6,846,034 of record OY735273.1, read on the forward strand.
GTAGGGACATCATTCTGAGCAAATTTCATCATGAAACCGATTTGATCAAAACAACTTTAAGTTTCACTTGTCCATACAAATCAGCTGACCCACTCAGGCCAAAATGTACTGGGAGTAAGAAGTGTCAAAATGAAAGGCTATAAATAATTTATGACAAAGTTAAAAGACAGTTGCGTTTGAACCCTGAACCAAAATAGGACATAAATAATTATTTTTTGTACCAAAAAAAAGATGACTTAGCGAGATGAGAGATCTACAGCATAACATTCCTAACCAATAGGCAAATCTTAGGTTACTTTGTTGCTACACGACCCGCAGTCACCCTGTATATTTACCCTATGCCAGACAGATAACTTACCGGTCGAGTAGTAATGAATGAATGAATAAAAGGATTAATGAAACAATGAATGAAACGATGAATAAATGAATGAATGAATGAATGAATGAATGAATGAATGAATGAATGAATGAATGACTGTCACCGATAATAATAACTTAATTGCAATAAACTCACAATGCAATACTTGGCTGCGCTGGCGCAGGTGTTGAGCTTCGCTGCGCTGCTGTTGAGACAGGGCGTGATAGAGCCGACGCCGTCGCTGTACTGCCCGCACTGCCAGCAGCGCAGTGCAAGCGCAGGCGACAGCAGCAGGCACAGCGCGGATAGGGTGAGTGGGGTCATCGTGACACCTGCGGGGGAGATGGGATTAAATAAAAGTGGTTCTCTCGTCAACACATCAATTTATCTATTGTTCTCCATTGTTCGTTTGTTCGACCGGTGTGCTTCTAAGAGTGAACCAGTGAGACACTTGATAAAAGAGCTCTGCAATAGCATTTGAGATTTGTGTTCTGAAAAAAGTACGAAACCAGAAATCTTAGAAAATTATGTCAGTGGTTTTTATTTTCAGCCATATTTCCATTTGAATCGCCAAGACGTACCTGACCAGCTCTCAAATATGAATCTACCATCCAACAACTAGAAAACATTGTATGTTTACTACACTCCGCTAGCTAATACTGAATTCAGCGACAGATGTACAGACCACTCCCTTATTCGGGGCGTGACTTGCTTGTATGCAGTAGAGCCATTATGCGTTGTGCACAATTCATGTCTGTTTGTGCCCATTCGGGGTAAGCTGTGTTGAGAATTATAGATAGGAGCGTTTATGTTCAGATAGCGGTAGATTTATTCATTATTGGCTTGGGGAGCAAGATTGGGTTTCGATCCCCGATGCATTTGGGCCATATTGGTCGGGAAGCGTCGATTATCGAGACTGTTTGGAATCGACCGCTGGGCGTCAGGGTTTGTTAACTTCCTGAAATCACTGATTGATCCCAATTCAACGATCTCTCACATTCTCTCGTTTAGGTTTTCGTATTTTAAAAATAGAAAAAGGAATTCTTATAGGATCACATCGCCGCGGATAAAATTCATGGCTCCATAAAAATATTACCGATGTTTACAATATAAATTAAAGTAATTAAACAAAAATATGTTCATTAATTTTATTAAAGTTTGATTATTATAAAGTTTAAATTATACACTATTTGTGCCATCATGGATAGCCCTTCGTTACATATTTTAAATCGTTTAAAATAACACTAAGAGAAGCTCTTCCATAACAAACTTAAATATTATGTAGTATTTGTAAGTTATGTGCAATTAAGTATAATAATTCGGTATCTATATTCAATAGCAACGTGTACTTTATCATTATCATCCTACAAACTCCCTGAACGCAAAATTTCACGGACATATTTGGTTTGTCAATAAAAACACACAATAGTGCACAAATATTTAATTATTTATTTATCCATTAACACCTACCATTACAGGCTAAACCTAATGCGGTAAGTATAAGCTCGACTTGGCGGGGGGACTTCCGTGCCCCCCGATATGTCACTTAGGTTGCCATTATTTTATTTCTAGGAGTTCTTGCCAAGCTGTGAATCGCGCAAGGTCTTTTGATGACGTAGCCGCTCTCTCGCCCCCATCTCGCCCCTCGCCCCATAGACAATAGACTTTCGTTATTGTGCCTGGCCTACAGGTGGCACTGTTAGAGCCACTTGACTCGCCCCGAGTAGACTAGTTGGCTCTGGCTGCAGGCGTTTTGTATTTCTGTATCATTCCCGCATCGTGCCAGCGCGTTTTTCATCAGATTTGCGACAATTGTCGGTTTTGCTGGTATTGTCGATTTCCTAACTTTCGCGTTGGGAAACGACGATACAAATACCTATGAATCTACTGTCTCTCACACACTCAGAGTCGTTCTAATATTCATCCTTTTAACAAATTGAGAACTTTTTTGTACAAAATCCTTTGAGCATTTAAGGATGAGTGTCTGCTCGTATTTATAAACCATAAATGTATATTTCATTCAAATAGAGCAAATATGTCTAAGCAAAGGATATGTTTTTATTCATTTCGCCCAGTATTATTTTGAAAGATTTAACCCAATTGTTGCTATTGTAAGTTTGGCCCGCATGTGTCTTAACGCGAGCGAACCGATTTACAAAAATTTCTGATAAAGTTAATTTTCCTGTTAATAAACTTGTACCATTCCTTCAAAACCAACCTCGTCCATTATCCTCAACGTCGTCGCAAATCTACATGACGTTTTACCGGCAAATGAAATAAATTGACCCTATCTACAGCAGATGCTTCGTTTTGATAGTGTCAACTTACATTCCTTTTAGCCACCTACCTGTTTCAGTCAAGCCAGCACAAAGACGTTTTTATTTCCTTGAGTTAAGAACTGGAACGAAGAATCCAAGGTTGGGAATAATTTGGTAGATGGTCCCCTCCCAAGCAATGATCGCTGTAAGAAGACAGCGAGGATCAATCTTGAGAAAAAACCAAAGGCCCTTACAAATGTTTTCTCTTTGCCAAGTTTCGCGGCAAAAAGAATCGGGTTGCTTTTGGGATCTCTTTTCGGTCGACCTTTTTTGACAAATGATCTCGACGGACTATATCTTGTTGATTTGATTGTGATGAGCGCGGGGGAGGTACAAACTATCTTGTGTTTAGACTACATTTCTTTGTAAGTAGCTTTTACATACTGAGGAACAAAAACAACGCTACAAACTTAAGATGTATTCTATTATATTCTTCTATTCTTCAAGGGGGTTGAAGCGCCTGCACCTGGCTCACATGAGCGGGGCCATTGTGCATATCCCCTTCGCCTGCTCATCTAATTCAACCATCCTAGCTCCTGCACTAGCTGGAGTAGGAGGCCTGGGTGTTCAAGGAGCTCAAAGGTCGATGTTGTATCTCCCAGAATAGCCATCCTGGTTTCATTTGTGGATGGACCAGAATGTGCTCGACTGTTTCCTCTTCACAGGTAAAAGTAGTGTAATTAACATCGTGACACAAGGATTTAAACTGCCGTATTCTTCTTACAGGGGGGTTTGTAATTAATTCGTAGCCCGTAGCACTGAGGACAGATTTCTCATAAAGTGGATAATAAAACACGATCTCGTTTCACGTTGCCGTAAAAATCATGGAAAGGATTTATTGGTTTGATTGGATTGATAATGTCATTTCGGACGAAACCAGGAAAAGTAGCTTAAATAAAAGCAGTTATTAATTATGGTAGGTATTTAATTGTATGTTAACAGAACCGGTAAGGCCTTTGCCCCGCGGTGGGACGTGCGCGACTCTTACTCGCACTTGACCGTTAATTAATTAATCATAGCCTTGCCAGGATTTTGCTAGGCAACCCACTCGCAATGTATTTTCTAGCATACAAAATTTGATAACAACCAAGTTTCATCGCAGTAACAGATGGGTGAAGGTCGATCTCTCTCGGATCTTAGACCATTAGGCACTGCACAAACTCCTCCCCCCTGTCCCACCTGCCCCCCGTGTCGACCAATACACTATCTCACTGACAAACTGCTCGCGAAACAAAACACCGAAAAGCCTGAATATTGTCGTGGATCTGTCTTTGCCGTTGCTAATATTTGCCGGTGACAGAATATGCGTTAGGTAGGATGCTGTGGATGCGGTTCTTTACTTGCCTGCGTTGCGTGTCGGTAAATGTACATTTTGCTGTTGAATCCATACCAAAAAGCCACAACCAGCCGACGTCCGCCCAACCGTGGCATCCGAATTCTCTATTACCTAACGGCTGAATCGGATCGCAGCTTCTGACACTGAAGGCGATAAATCTTCGGTTGTCGATTAAATCTCAGTGGTGGAATCTTGACTTATGTAGTACTCGATGAACGAAACTCTCTACTCTGTGTCCTTTTAGGTCGCACGATAAGTCTGCACTTAGGTGATGGAATGCGAATAGTTTTCTTTGGTATAATAAATAAATGAGAATTGAGGTTCTGCATGTTTATAGTCAGATATAAGATTATATTTCGCTACATTTAATTTGAGGACTAAGGAGGATATTGAGGAAGATAAGACTTGCCACTGCGCCCAGACTTGCACACTTGCACGCACTCTACAGTTACCCCGCATTACGACAGCCACAAACGCCGCCACAAGAAGCTAGAAGCGGCCACAAAGGTACAGGACCAATTTTAGTATTTCTTTTTGTTATCGACGCGAAATTTTATCATCTTTAGGGCCTGTTTCAATTGTCCTCGATAAACCCTATTGAACAGATAAATAATTAATTTTGTATGTAAAATGTCTGATTTATCTGTTTCAAATTAAACGTGAAAAAATGGAAAAAGTCCGAAAAAAATGGTCCCCCCCCTCCTCAAGTTTGCACAAGCTTGATTTGTTTGGAACATTTGGTGTAGCACTACTGAATAGCCAAAAACAACATACTTAAGTTTCGTTGAATTCGGAATTTTCTCGAATTAATGTACCGACTGAAATCTCCGACTGGAGTAAAAGTCAGGTGATCGATTTTCATTTCACCGAACACCATGTTGTATCCCCTGTTGTCTATCATCAATCAAATCCAATCCTACGTAAAGAAGAGGCAAAAAGTCAAGTGTTCTATGGGTAAATATCTACAGAAATAAAAACAATTGATTTTCTTTCTTGTAAGCCTTTATCGGACAAGCCACGCCATTTTAAAAAGAATATCTTTTATTGAGAAACATTCAAAGGAGGTTGTTAAAACAGATTTCAAGTGAACTAAGTGTGTTCAGTGTAGTGTAAGCACTTGTCTCTCCACCGCATTTTCATACTGTTATTCGTTTCCGCTCTAAACAAAGAAGTCTCTTGCCTGGAAATATTTTATCCGTGTTTATTTTTTTTAATGAACAGTGAAGGACTTCCGTACAACCGTATTGAAATGTCGTTGCTGCTACAATGTACTTTTACAACAACATAACATACAGTGCGACATAAAAGAGAAGAAATTAAATGATGGCAACATTCACAGACTACTGCGTGTTTTCTTTAATGTCATATTTGGATTGTTTATCAAAACACGCAATAGTGCTCTAATATGTCACTTATGTTGCCATTATTTATTTTCTACTCTTTTATGTCGCACTATAGCATCAGGTATTTTCCCATATGGGTTGTTAGAGGTATTAGTTAAATAGGTATGTCCACTTTTAGCCAGTTTAATATTACGTGACTGGGGGCTAGCCTGCTATGGGATATTTCAATTTTCCCACGATGTTTTCTAAAAAATACGCACAATATCTGCTTGCCATCATTTATTAGGGTTCCGTATCCGAAGGGGCACCCTATTACTGAGACTTCGCTGTCCGTCCGTCCGTGCGTCCATCCGTCTGTCACCAGGCTGTATCTCATGACATGAACCGTGGCGGTAGCTAGACAGTTAAAATTTTCACAAATGATGTATTTCTGTTGCCGCTATAACAACAAATACTAAAAAACAAAAGAAATTCAATATTATAAGGGGGGCTCCCACACAAAAAACGTGTTTTTTTTTGCTAGATATTGATAATGGTGGTATATTATTTACTTAAAAAATAAATAATTAAATTTGTGGGCCCCTTCGACGACCCACACTTATTGCGGCGATGGTGGCTGGTCCGGACGTGGATAAATAACACGCAGAATTTCAGTAGGCAGGTTGCAGCTTCCTTGGCTCGGCGGTAGGGAGAGAGTGCACAGTGCTCCCGGCTTCCCGCTAGCTGCTTCTAGTTGTTTCCTTTCTGGCGGACTGTATTGGACTGAGTTGTTAACTCTCCGCCGGACTGAAGTGGACTGAGTCGCCGCTTGCTGTGCGCCCGTATTTATACTCGCGGGCGCACACTGTGCCAGGTGATCTTCGAGAACACACTCGAAGATCACCTGGCGCACACTGTGCGTGGCTGTGGCGGCGAGGAAATAGCAGCGAGCGGGATGGAACGCTTTTCTCTATCTGTCTCTCTCTCTCTCTCTACTTGACCGCTCCAAGAAAACACACAAACAAGTGAATCTTTATTACGAAATATTTACAGGGCTATTTACAAGACTTAAACCATAGCAAAGACATAGTAGACGACTTAAAATATTACAAACACAATATTAAACTAACAAATATTACACTATGTCGCGAACATCTTCTCCCGCCGCAGTCTCCTTGAGCTGTAATTCTTGCCGTTCGCGGTTCACAGGCAGGATAATCAGCTTCTTCGTGGGACGTCGCAGGATTCCACGCGCCGTCCTGACGTCTACAGCGCGTATCTCTCCGTCTGGTCCTGGGAAGACAGCTACGACTTGTCCCCTCGGCCAAACGTTGCGAGGCAGTGTCCCGTCGACGATGAGGACTAAGTCTCCGATCTTTATGGCGCCTCTTGCGTGGGGCTCCCGCCGGTGCTGCAGCTCCGGCAGGTACTCGCGTACCCATCTGGCCCAGAAGACGTCGGCGAGTCGCTGGCTAGCGATCCAAGTCTTGTGGCTGATGTCGTCTCCTTCGACGAAAGCGCCTGGCAGCGGCACTCTGGACGGCCCTCCCATGAGGAAGTGATTCGGCGTGAGTGGCTCGTCGTCCTCCGGTGACATGGAGATATGGGTCAGCGGGCGGCTGTTAATAGTGTGTTCCGCCTCTTTGGTGCGCAGCAGAGTGATGAACTGAAGAACTCTGGCAGTGGATCTCATCAGTCGTAACCAGCTGGAGAACCGTGCGACATCTGGGAGAGCTTCGGCAAAGCGTGGTGGCGTGGTTGCCACGTTCACGCGCTCTTCCCCGGTTTCCATCTTGTCGGCGAACTCTTGCTGCGGCCAATCTTCTTCCGGCTGACGTAGGAAGTCGGGTCCGGCAAACCATCTGTGGTTTGAGTCGAAGTCATGCGGCATCATTCTTGTGGCGTCATCCGCCACGTTGAGTTTGGTGGGGACCCACCGCCATTCATTGGTTCTGGTGGTCTCGGCGACCTCTGCAACCCGATGTGCGACGAACGGCTTGTAGCTGCGCGGACCTGTGCGCAGCCACGTCAGCACAGTGCTTGAGTCTGACCAGAAGATCCGGCGTGTGGGCTTGAAGTCATGTTCTTCAACGGCTGTCTGAGCTAGGCGGCAGCCCAGTACAGCCGCTTGAAGCTCCAGGCGTGGGATGGAGACTGTCTTCAGTGGAGCGACGCGTCCCTTGGCGATGATCAATGAGACTTGCGGCAGCCCCTCTTCATCTGTAGTTCTCCAGTAGACGGCAGCGGCATAGGCGGTTGAGCTGGCGTCGACGAAGATGTGCATCTCGGCTGCTCGTTCCCGTGCCAAGTATGGGTGGCAGCGCGGGATTGACAGCTGTCCCATTCTCTTGATGTTGTTGGCCCATATGTTCCAGGCCTCAGCTTCGCTCGGTTGCAGCTTGTCGTCCCATCCCGTTCCTGAGGGCCAAGTGTCTTGCAGGATTCTCTTGGCTTGTACGGTGACCGGTGTTGCTAGGCCCAGGGGATCATATATCGACATGACTACCCTGAGCGCCTCCCTCTTCGTCGGTGTTCTCTCGCCCATGATGATGGCTGCTGGGACCTTCGTCAAATTGGTGTTGAAGCCAAGCGTGTCGGCTTTGGTGTCCCAGATCATCCCGAGGATCTTCTCCGGCGCAAGTTCGACGACGTTCTTGATTGACTCCGGTTCCAATTCAAGTCTGACTCGCGCTGAGTTGGACGCCCATTTATGTAGATGAAAGCTTCCCTCTTTGTGGATGTTAGCTACTTCTGTGGAGATCTCGAGCGCCTCTTCTTCTGTGTTGAAGCTTGCCAGGTAGTCGTCCATGTAGTGGTTGCGTAGTATCGCATCGACGGCCTTTGGATATTCTTCGGCGTGGCGTTCGGCGTTCGCATTCTTCACAAAGATCGCCGTGCATGGTGACGACTTCGCACCGAAGATGACACTCTTCATTCGGTATTCTGTTGGCGGGCCCTCGCGTCGGCTTCCTCTCCACAGGAAGCGCTGCATGTCTCTGTCTTCTTCTCGTATGTAGATCCGTAGGAACATGTCCTTGATGTCCCCGGTGACTGCTATTGGTCGCTGGCGGAACCGCATCAGGATCCCAGGGAGAGATTGGAGTAAGTCCGGTCCCGACAGCACTAGGTCATTGAGGCTGACCCCTCTGGACTTGGCGGCAGCGTCGTGAACGATGCGCAGCTTCTCTGGCTTCTGTGGGTTGATGACTGCGAAATGCGGAAGGTACCAAGTCTTCGTTGATTTGGTAGTCGGCGCTTCTTCCGCGAAGTCGCTGCTCAGGAACGCTGCCATCTGTGTCTCGTATCGCATCTTGAGATTCTTGTCCTTGTCGAGTTTCTTCTCGATCATGAGGAGTCGGCGATAGGCGGCGTCGTAACTGTCAGGTGGAGTGAAATCGTCGTGTCTCCACAGCAAACCGGACTCGTAGCGGCCATCCGGAGTGCGTCGCGTTGTCTTCTTCAGGATACTCAGCGCTCGGCTCTCGTCCGGGGTGACTGAGTTGCGTGGCTGCACCCCCAAGGACTCCAGGGCGAAGTGTTCTTTCATAAGAGCCTCCATTGACTCTTCTTCTGGAGCGCTGACGACGACATGGTTGACACGATGTACTAGCGCTTGCCGAGGAACGTGCCCGTGCAAGACCCAACCCAGCTCAGTCAGTGACGCGACAGGCTGGTTGCGGGCTCCGAAGCGTGTCACCATGGAGAACAACAAGTGGAAGTTGTCCTGCCCCAGAAGTATCGTTGGCTGCCCCTTGTCGTAGACGAGTTGGTCTTCGAGATCCCTCAGATGTTTGCATTCTGCAATGAGTTGTCGCGACACCGTCTGTGATGAGATATGAAGATCTTCCATTGTTCTCGCTGAAATGTCGAAGCTTCGCTCTTGATTTCTTCCTTTGATGCTGAAGTTGACGCGTCGAGATTGTGGATTGTCAATCTTCACTCCGGCGACACCCTCAATGTGAAATGGCTCTGCTTGTCCCGTGGCACCGATGCTCTCAGCTGTGGCGGCGTTGATTATCGTGCAGGTCGATCCATCATCCATCAAAGCGTATGTATCCACGCTTCCATTTGGCCCGCTGACTTGTACTGGGATGATCTTCAATGCAGCTGACATTGATGTTTGTGACGACGCGACGAACGTGGTTGGTATCTCTTCGCAATGGTGCAGTTGGGCTTCTGGCTCATCATGATGCAGCAGTCTGTGATGGCGGTATGTGCATCCATTGATGTTGCACTGGGTAGTTTTGCAGACGTGCCGTATGTTCCTGGTGCACAGGCAGCGGAAGCACAGTCTATGCTTCTTGGCGAGTTCCCACCGCTCTGATACCGTGGCCTTCTTCATAACATCGCAGTCTGCCGGCTTGTGATCGGCTTCGCACAGGCGGCATTGCGGCGTGCGTTTCTTCAACGGCGGCGTGTCATCAGCAACGTAGGTGCGGACGACTTTCTTGGCGGGTGGCTCCCGCCGGTCTTCAGGTGTGATGTTCTCCGCTGGGGCGAAAGTACCACATCTTTCTGCCATGGCGGACAGGAAGTGTGACAGCTTCAATAGGTCCGGCTGCTCCTCTGGTTGCTCAGCATCGTAGTCGTAGTACTTGTATCGCAGCGCTGCCGGAAGCTTCTCGACTATGCCGCGCACTACTTCTGCGTTGTAAAGATAGTGCGGCTTGCCCAACGCCTGTATGGTGCTGACTGTGTTGAGGACCTTTGACGCGTAGATGCAGATGTCTCTTGGGTTCTCTTGAAGCTTCGGCAGGGCCCGTAGTTTATTGAGTTCTACGGCCACAAGTGCGTCTGGGCGGCCAAATCTAGTCTGCAGCATCTTCATAACGGCAGCGGATGTTGTCGATCCGATGAAGAGACATTGAACAGCTTCCTTGGCTGCTCCTCGAAGGCAGCGGCGTAGGCGTGACAGGTTCTCTTGTTCTGTTAGGCGGCTTGCTGTCTCTTCGTAGGCTGCTTTAAATGGCAGCCAGTCATTTGACGCTCCATTGAAAGGCGGCAGCTCCAGTGTGCGTGGGTGCACTGCTGTTCTTGAAGCCAATGTGATAGCGGCTGCAAGTTCGCTGAGATCAGTGCGAACGCGCGACGGTGGCGCTGCAGGCGGCAGCGGTTGGAACTGTTGCGGCGTCGGTAGCAGTGGTTCTTGTGACAGAGGCGGTGGCAGTTGCAGTTGCTGCGGCGGCTGTGGCAGTTGCTGCGGTGGCGGTGCTTCTTGTCTCTCGGCGTAAACCACGGCTTGGGCGTGTGGCGGAGGTGCGTCGAGACACGGCAGTGGTCTCTTAGGCCTGACGCACTCTTCAGCAGACGGCAGGAAGGGGTTGTCTTCAAGGGCAAGAACCGACTTCCTGACCCACTCGGTCGTTTGCTGGTCTCTGATGGTGTCGACTTCTTCTTGAGATGACTCGTCCTCGGATGACGCTGTCTCTAGCATTGCGACGCGAGTTCGGGCTAACTCCACCTCTTTCTGCAGTAATTCTTCCCGCGCTCGCATTAAATCTCGATGACGCTTGCTCGCGGCTTTGGAGCGAGCGGCAGTAGAGCGAGCGACGGAGCGGCGGCTTGCAGTGTATTCGGCGGCAGAGGTGGCGGCAGCGGCGGTGGCGACTGCGGTGGCGGCGACGGCGATGGCGGCGGCGGCAGGTTCGTGGGAAGACGTAAGGGGCGGTGGGGCGGCTGCCACGACTTCGATCCTTGACGGTGTCTGCGGCAGTGTAGACTCCGTCGTTGTCGTAGTGCCCGTCGTTCCTGTGGTCTCCGTGGCGGACGAACCCGTAGTGCCATCGGACGTGGTCGCAGTCTCGCCCGTATCCATAGGCGATGTGGACGAGTCTCCCTTCTGGCTGCGTGTAACAACCATTTTTATCCAGATCCGGCTCGAAGGACCAGAAAATGTGGGCCCCTTCGACGACCCACACTTATTGCGGCGATGGTGGCTGGTCCGGACGTGGATAAATAACACGCAGAATTTCAGTAGGCAGGTTGCAGCTTCCTTGGCTCGGCGGTAGGGAGAGAGTGCACAGTGCTCCCGGCTTCCCGCTAGCTGCTTCTAGTTGTTTCCTTTCTGGCGGACTGTATTGGACTGAGTTGTTAACTCTCCGCCGGACTGAAGTGGACTGAGTCGCCGCTTGCTGTGCGCCCGTATTTATACTCGCGGGCGCACACTGTGCCAGGTGATCTTCGAGAACACACTCGAAGATCACCTGGCGCACACTGTGCGTGGCTGTGGCGGCGAGGAAATAGCAGCGAGCGGGATGGAACGCTTTTCTCTATCTGTCTCTCTCTCTCTCTCTACTTGACCGCTCCAAGAAAACACACAAACAAGTGAATCTTTATTACGAAATATTTACAGGGCTATTTACAAGACTTAAACCATAGCAAAGACATAGTAGACGACTTAAAATATTACAAACACAATATTAAACTAACAAATATTACACTATGTCGCGAACAAAATTAATATTTAAGGGGGGCTCCCATACCATAAAAGTTTTTTTATATATAATGGTACGGAACCCTCCGTGTGCGAGTCCGACTCGCACTTGGCCGGTTATTTATTAAAGCGTTTGGTCGCTGTCGTCTTGGTCACAATTCATAAAGATGGCAGCTTGAGCCATTCGATAGCCTCTTCGTCAGCGGAGTGGACTTTTTGCATTCCTCCCTCGATTGATCATAGATGACCATCTGTGAGGTGGACCATGCTCTGAATAGCTCCACAGGAGCAGAAAGGGTTGTCTCGGTACCCCACTTACTTTGATCGGTGGCGCAGCGGCCCTGGCAAGTCCCGAGTCGGTTCAGCTAGGCCCAGCCGTTGCGTGGAAGGTTAAAGCCGTGTGGCCGATGGTTTGGGTTTTTTAACAGGTGCGCGTTTGGGTTGGAGGTCTATCTATCTCTATCTATCTCTCCATTTCCATCATTTATGTTCTACAATTTCTTGCTTAGGTATAAACATACTGTAATACCGGTACCTTCTTAAAATTCTCTATCTATAAAAGACGCCCCACCATGTTGTGTTATGATTATGATGATAAAAAAATATGACAACCTGTCAACTTGTATATTATAATTTAAAACTTTTCCTAATTTGTAGGTACACAAAAGTGACATTAAGATATAGGGACAGGAATAGGAAAACCTGTAACAAATATCACACACACACTACATTTATGTATGTTTGAAAACATAACTCATTGATCGCCAAAAACAGCTGCTCAATATCGTTTCAAAACCAATCACTTTGTAAGAACTCCGGCATATTGTTTCGAAAAACCTTTTCGCGATACCACCTTCGAAACTACACTCTATTCAACTACAACTTGAGTTCAATTTTGCCTGAAAGGGCGTTTGGCAGCGTTCCAAAATTTGGTGTAATGAAACCGATCGGTACTGCGCGAATTTTTAATGTGCAGCCTTCCTGAAGTTCGCGTGACGTAAGAGTCAGAGAAACGTGGTATGCTCTTTTGTGAAGAGCGTAGGATAGGGGAGATTGACTATGACAAAACCACGATAACTATGAAAAATTGCGATTGCGTGAATGAATTAAAAATTTATTCTACCAGCCACAGTTTACGTATAATATCTGGGAACCGAGGTTTGCTCGGCGGTTTGTGGTACACACACAATAAAATATTATATTTCATATTCATCAGACTGAATTAACATCAATCGAAATGCTGCTCTGTTTTTAAACAACTGCAAACGAGAAGCAAACAGGCATTTTGTTTTCCTAGTTAACAGATATTTATGTGCCTAAATCTCACGAGGATCTTATAGCAAGCAAGGAGGATGAATAGTAGATTATGAGTTTGGATTCGACCTTTTTTGAACGAAACTTTTTTGTGTGAATTCTCCGAGAACACTGAGATGGACCACGCAATCACTATATTTTTTGTTAACAATATTATCTTCTAGTCTCCGGGAAACCATTTAAACACATCTGCTAACAGTTTTAGCAAGGGACAGGAAATATCTTAGTATTCGTTTTGTATTGGACAGTTTTTTTTTCAGAGAGGTCTGACAAAAATCCAAACAACGTTCGAACAAGCATTAAATTTCTTTGTAATTTGTCTTAGAAAAAACAATATCTTTGACACCATGGGTTGTCGACAGGGAATTTATGATGAGAAGGAGTAGGTTAATAAGTAACTCTAAAGCGTCGCATAGTAAACTCAATATTCAAAGACGGGTCTATAGTCATAAATTAAAACAAGAGTGCTCGCCAGTTTTTTTCTTTGTTCAAGGATCATTTTGACGGAGACAGTGAGGATTTGCGGGAAGGCAGATTCGAGGCTTGACACGAGAACGATCAAGTCAAATTATGTGGAAGCCCAAAGTGTATCATTAGTATACTAAACCTATGTAGAACTAAATTTCCTAAACCCTTACTGAATAACCTATTAATTTGTTTGTTGATTGTATTCCTTTGAATTGTACAAGTTTAAGAGTGATCTTCGTACCCGGAAATTTCGGTAAAGTATTCTTTCATTGTTCATATGCTTGGTACATTATTTTCACAATTTCTACCGTGTGCTACCAAATCATAATATTCGAGATAAATTGATTAGAGCAGAATGGATCATTTTCTTTGGGAAACCTTTGCAAAGAGCCCGTACCATTAAACATAATGATGAACGTATTATTCATGGTAATTACTCACCTTGTTGACCGGTATTACGGTCTATATGTGCATAAGAATGTGTAGTCGGTCGGCAATTGCACCGGGCGAGATTGTTACCTATGGTACAACGATAACCAGCTAACAATGAGACTTCATGAGAAATTATCGAAAAGTTATCCTATCATTAGCGCACCGAGAGATTTGTGGAAATGATTTACCAGTGTGTTGTATATAACATGTAATTGTTTGTGTGTAATTTTAAATGTTGGAGGGGGTTCCTTTTATATCATGTTCAATTTTACGGAAGTATCAAGTGTAATTTACCACACTGGCCTATTATTGTAAATGTACCAATCCTGGATTCTGACCAATTTAAATAGAGTGAGATAAGCAATGGGCCTTGACTCAATGGTGTGATTTGATTATTTATAGACTAAACAATTGGTTATAACCTACATTTGTATCGTATCAGATTATTGTATGAGTAAATTACCGACAAGGCGGGTTTGACAGCCAAAACCCATCCATGAATAAGTCAAGTTGATGTGATTTGATTTTGCATATAAATAAAACTAGGAACCCCTTACCTACGTCATTTTAGTTGTAAATAAGTGTAAGATTAGGATAGACTTTGTTTAAGTTTGTTTATTTAATTGTGTTATCAATTGATAATGGTCTATGAGGGTTTTTTATTTGGACGTTTCGTTTTCCCCATAGAAATGCCTTAGGAACAGAACGTCCGATTGTCCTTGGCAAAGATTCCGTCCGATTGTACTTTTGGGTTTTTTTTATAGTATTTCTGGTCTTCTAAAATAAATGAAGTGATTTACTATATATCTGGCGTTCTTGTATTTCCTTAATCGTAAGATTCTTAGAAAGTCTGTAGAACAGTGGGGGTTGTGCTAAAATCAATTATAGTTTCCACATTCCTAGTGAGATAACTCTGCATATAGACCAGGCCATCATGCTAATAAACAACCACCACTGTCATATACATCATGGTTCACTCAAAACACAAGGTTACTTAACAGTTTGTGATTAGAGTTTTCTGGAGGTTGATAGATTTGAAAGTACATATACGCACTGAATTATTTGAGGAGAATATAGGAGTCTCAGTCTAGCTAACAAACACTCAGCATTAGATTAGATTGATTGACATAGTCGGAATACTTATTTTCTGGATTGAGAGACGACGGCAATCGACGTGGAGCTTGGACGACCACGGGACATCTAACGACCTGGACAAGTATAAAGGGAGATACCGCAGGGCATCCATGCGTACGATATCTAGGCATCATCTAGGTTACTTAGACAGACCTTGCAGTGTTGAAGAGATTGATTGAGCGGGCAAACAGCCACATTCATATTTGTGATTTTGTAACGATGGCTTGAAGTGACCGGAGAAAGTGCGAGGTCCGAGTGACCCGAAAGGTCAATCCAGTGTATCCCCGTGGCGGAGCGGCAGCGTCTCTGGGCACCATATATCACGTCCTGTCTTCTGCGGCAGACCATCGACCTTAGTTTGGCCAAACTAAACATTTGAATATTTTTGAAATAATAAATCCATGGTACAATGGGGGAAGGTAGCTTCCGTGCGCCTTGTAAATTTCCATGTCCCTAAGACATGATGATAATAAACGCTTCTCAGCGAAAGATGGTCTGTACGCCCCCCACTCCTGTACGCAGGGCCAGATACTGGCGTAGGGTTCCCCGTGTCAGAGTGAGGCGGTCGTTATCTGGTGAGAAAACTCACACGGGTTTAATTCACTTTCTCACGCGAACCGATCACTTACTATGGTATATCTGAACTTAACTGATAAATATCATATTTGTGCTATTCTTTGCCACCGAAGTCTTGTAGATTATCTGAAGGAGTTCAGGATACCATGATATGAGTAAGCTCGGGGGAAATGGGCTTTGTGATTACTCTTGATCCATTCGGGCTATACACTGGCGGTAAAACGAGCGACTTGCAATATTAAAAAAATCTCACATCATGCACAGACAATGTTTTGACACTGCAAGGTTCCTGTACTGAGGTATTACACTCAACACGCTATTTAACATTACATCTAGACGATCACAACCGGCGTGCCATTACAACACCCGCCACCAAAAAGTGTCACGTGATTATGAAGTCTGCTTTAGTTATTGTTCTGAGATGAAGTCGCAATGGGAAACTAAATTTTTGATTGTCATTAGAATTTATGCCATATTTTTATTGTACTATAGTGAAATTGCCAATCCTATTGAGAAAAGCATGAAAACTCGGAAATATACGTTAATTTTCAGTTATGAAACCTATAGTTAGAGGTTAGGCCTATCCAAAAAAACCCTATATTTCTGACTTTTTACGTCACCCCTCACATTTTGGACGAATCTCAGAATCCTTGCATATTATGTAAATATCTTTTCTGTATTTGTTAACAATAAACAATACCATACAAATAAGACGGAAATTCCTTCTTCTTCTTTTGAGCACCAACCAGATTGCATTAGCCCATGTCGAGACATAATGGGTGAAAGGCTTTCAGGGTAGCCGCCGCCGGCACTGATGAATGCCGAGATTGATTTTATCGACGACGGCACTTACAGACATATTAGAGAATAGCCGTATTCATGTTAGAAGTACCTCGTTACCGACGCTTACATTGTATACAGGTGTGGCGGAAAGGTAAAATCATCATTAAAGATTTGTGTATATGCAAAATTAGCTTCTCGATTCGAAAGGACATCGGCAACTTTCCATACTAACTCTCAAGCGAATCTGTAACGTCTAATAACAAGCGTCTATGAACGTGCGATAATAAACGAACTCATTTTGAATATAGTTTCAATCTTAAATAAAGTTCTGTAGGAGATGTATTTACCTTTTAGGACCCGTTGTGTTAAAGTTATCTGAGTAAGGCTGGATTTTACCAACAAAAAGTTATGAGAAAATAACTATCCCGGGGATAATTTGTATGTCAATGACAGTTCAAAATGAGGTCTATCTAATGAAAAAGTAGAAGTAAGCAATACTGTCGAGTAAAAAGTTACTCTTCGTTGGTAAAATTCGCTCTAAATAAGTGATAACTTTATCTTTAGATGACATGCCAAAGCCACGTTGTAGTGTGAGTTATGAACTTTATTTACTTCATAAAGCTAGTAATCTTAGCTGGAATTTTCCAGATTTATAAGTATTGCACATCAACCCTATGAATTTGACCTCAGCAAATTCCACCTTCAAACGACCGGCCTTCTTCACGCCTGCAACCATGTAACCCTTAACATCCTCAAATAAATGAAACCACGCCACTATACTACCATCTGACTACGTTAACGCCAAAAATGGTCTGTATATCACCGCAATAAAGCGTACAAGGGTCGGAAAGAACCCTTGGTCGATTGGCCAGACCTATACCGTACCGTTGTAATGGATAAAGTGTCTGGCTAAATTGTAAATGACTAGAGGGTCCAGACCTTGACTATTTAGCGTTTAATTAAAAAATTTGTGTATTGGGACATGAATTGGGCAACTTAATGGCTGCGTCTTAGTGAAAATGTTGAAATTGTAACTAAGTTAGTTCTAAGCGAGTGTAGCCCATATTTTCCAAGATCCCTTGTGAACAGTTACAGATACTTTAATTAATTTCAAGTTCCAAATAAGTTTTGGAAGAAAACGTTCGCGAACGATAAATAATATTTTAATATATTATATAAATATGTTATATAATCCGGAATCTTTGCTCAAAACCTCGAGATTGGCTACGTTGGCTACGTTGGCTGCGTTGCATGGACAACTAGAAACTCCCACATAATAATGTTTTACCTCTTTTTTAATGGTTTGGCTAAATTATCTTTATACTTTATTGCACAAAATAACACATTGTACAATTGAAAGTGGAGAACACATGGCAAAGGCGAGCTTATCTCTAGAGATTAAATTACAACAAATATTTTAAATGTACGTGAACATTCTAAAGCATGACGTATAACCGACTACCATGCGGGCGAAGCCGCGGGCAACAGCTAGTGTTATATATTTCCCTGAGATATTTCCGTTGTTGTAAGGAATGACGTAAGTGCTTGAATCAAGTGCCGCTCTAAACGACGCCAATCCAGTATCCGTCTTAGCCAGTTGTTTCTACCCTCACGATCGTTTCCGATTCGATTCGACTACTAAACCACGGACGTCTAAATTCCAGATATTCTTATTTCGTATATTTCGTATATAGAATGTTTGGAATATGGAGCGACATTTTTTTTTGGGGAGTAGAGGACATCATTCTGAACAACTTTCACTATTTAAACATTTTAAACATTTATTTATTTGACACAAACATATGTAGTTACATAATATAGGGATCCTTGACCCCTGAGCTAGGTTTATCACCTGTATTTCAGGGGTCAGGGCTCTTCCAGATATAACTATGAAAGCGAATTGATCAGAGCAACTTTTTTTTGACAGCTCTATACATTTTGGGCCGGGCGGTTATCAGATGATTTGTATAGAGAAGTGAAAAATAAAGTTGCTCTGATCAAATCGGTTTGTCAGTGAAAGTTGTTTAGAATGATGTCCCTAACTCCCCAAAATGTTTTGTCGCTCCATACTCCAACCAAACACCCGGGATATTTATTGCACATAAAAGACAAAACACAAAAAGATACAGATCTTCCCACCAAATGACGAAACTCTTAAGCACCAGAGTCTAGGGGTGATTATAGTCAGTCAGCCGTATGGTTCTGTAAACCTCACTTTAGAGTTCCAACAAACAATTGCGAAGTGAGAGTGATAGGGCAAGGAGATGCGAGTGGTTGTGCGAATCGACTCCAGAGTAGAGCTCGTCTAATAGGCTGAAATGACGCGCCCCACTCCTTGGTTTTGTATGACAAGTAAATACAAAACCAAGGAGTGGGGCGCGTCATTTCAGCTTAGACGAGCTCTAACAGATATTGTCTTAGGATTGAGAAAACGGCCGAAAATCAACCTCCACTACTCTTAGCTTACATACAGTTTTTCGCAACTCTCCCCAAGTTCAGCCGAGTTCATGTTTATTCATATTCCACGCGTATATCTCACAAGTTGCGTCTCACAGGTGTCGGGGCTGGTTTGTCCTAAATTATACCGAGACGGAAAGAGGCTGCCGCGCCGGGGCATCACAATACAGTAATGAGAAGCTTCTCCTACATTATTTAAAAGAGTTATTGCAGAGTCTCTAAAGTCTTCACAAAATAAAAGGCCCGTTTTGACAGTTCACGCCCATGAAGTTTTAACCCCTCACGCGTAGGTAATAGAAGCGGTTTTCCTAGGTGCAACTTGTACGCTTTGCTTGTACGCAACAGTTGGCTTTTATTACCTACGCATTAGGGGTTAACACTTCATGGGGGTGAACTGTCAAAACGGGCCTTTTATTTTGTGAAGACTTTAGTCTTCAGAGCCTTCGGCACATTACAAGTAGGGCGTGAGCAGGGGCCGGCTATAGCTATAATGAGAGCGCTGTTCTGACGTGGCCTGCTGTGATTAGATCCTCATCTCGTCATCATGCGCATCGCTGATTGGCCGCTGATCTCAGCACCTCGCAAATGGACCAATAGGATCGAGTCTCGTCTACGCAGCGAAATCGCACGCGTTCGATAGACAGGAGTGCAAGCACTTACTATTGTAATCAAGAAATTAAAACAAATATCTTTGAATTTCTTTTATTTTTTGTTTAAGTTGTTAAAACAACAAGAAGCGAAAGAGATATACGAGTTTCATACCAATTTTTTATTATTGTTAAAGCGATGATAGTATTCACTAAACAGGATGTATCTGATAATTGAAACAAAAAGTAAACTTTAGAAAAAACCGACTTCCACAAACCCTTTTGATTAGATTGAGTTTAATACAAACTGTAACCCCTTATCCCCCCTCCTTGGGGAATTAATTTTGTCAAATCTCATATCAGTGCTACCCCACGCTACTAAGGAACCCCTGTACAAAGTTTCATGGCTCTAGGTCCACCGGTTTAGGCTATGCGTTGCCTGCCCGTCAGCCACGCATTGTATTTGTACTATTTTGTACCTAGTATTGAGCAGATCTGGTGGCCATATGTGGTCTTCATCAGCAGTTCCGCATCACAATATTATGCTTACCATGTGCATTTGCACGAGTTATTATGAAAAACACAAAAATCACTATAGGTCTGCCTATAATATTTGAAGAGTTCCCTCGATTTCTCCAGGATCCCATCATCAGATCCTGACCTGGTGTCAATGGGACCAATGGGAAGGTAAACCCTTTCAAACAAAAAAATAATTTTCCAAATCGGTCCATCCGTTTAGGCGCTATCGAGGCACATACATAAAAAATAAAAAAACAAACATCCGGACGAATTGTAAACCTCCTCCTTTGGGAAGTCGGTTAAAAATAACGGGGTTAGTTACGGGTGGCTTGATATGCTCTCTAAACAACTTTTACTTTGTAACATATTTCATTAAGCATCTTTATATTTGACGGGTGGATGGGTTTTATACGTGAAGGTTTTTCTACAGGTGCTGAAAATATAATAAATGGTGTATTATCATTCTGCGACACCCTGTGTATTCCAGGAATACAACAAACAAACTAAAGTAGGTACACCAGATACCGCGAATGTTCCACTCACGTCGAATGAAGAACTTCTAACTTAATTTCCGGAGAGCTCCCCAAAAGTTTCGAGCCTTTTCGTTCATTCGGAGCCAAACTCTCCTTGCGTTGATATTAGATGTGACTTGATGTGACTACCACTTGCTTGGGTGACGTCATATGGTTAACATTGTAAAACATAACATATACGGCACAGCGTCACGCATTTTCTCATACGGGGTGACAGAGCTACATGACAGTTGTGATCACTTTTAGCCAGTTCATATTTAATCGCAACTCAGAAATACTGGTATGCTTACCAAATATTAGGGTGAAGCGGTGGGTCAGGATAAGTGCAGGCTAAAGGGATGAGCGAAGTTAAGCCCCATTCATCCTTCGTGTTAGGTTGGCATAAATTTAAGGACTACAACAACCAACGCACCATCGAACTACGAAAAACGAGAAGTTTTAGTTCAGTTCAGTTAAAAAAAAAATATTGACCATAAAATCATACATATTACTTAGTCAACGTCAATATAATATTAATATTTTTGTATACTACCGCCCGTTCGGAAGTTGTGGGCTTAGGGATGGAGCAAAGAAGGGCAAGAAACTCCCCCGTACCTCTTTTAAAATATCAGAGCCTTAAAAATACAATGTTATGTATTTCTACTTTAGTCTAAGGAAATACACCGAGGAGAGACGTATACTGACTCAGTCCATCGCCCCTCTTTGGATTTCTGTGCGCTGAGATGGTAAAGATCATGCAGTTTTGTCATCTAAATATTCTTTTACACTATAATAAGACTTCTTCATTAGGCCGTTTTTGATATAGTTTCTGAACCTCCTTTCGGGTAGGTCCGTTGCTTCATTAGGTATTTTATTATAAAAACTAACACATACTCCCATAAAAGAGTGAGCAACCTTACAGAGTCTGAACGCGGGCATAGCAATCTTATTTCTATTTCTAGTGCTAATACTATGATTATGACCTAAAGTCTTAAATAAACCTATGTTTTTTTCTGGTGTACATGATATTTTCATAAATGTATTGACAGGTAACAGTAAGTATATTGATATTTTTGAATTTGTCCCTCAGTGATTGCCTAGCATATCTAGTTGATAGATAGCCCGAATGGCCCTTTTTTGTAAGACAAATTTTGTGTTTATATCTGCCGCTCTCCCCCAAAGCAGTATTCCGTAAGACATAATACTTTGGAAATAACTTAAGTAAACCAATCTGGCAGTTCCTACATCTTTGATGTGTCTGATTTGCCTGACCGCATAAGCAGCTGAGCTAAGTCTTCGTGAGAGACTAGTTACATGAGGACCCCATTGAAGTTTCGAGTCTAAGTATAGTGATTCCAAGGAAAATTGTTTTTTCAACGAGGTCTAGTCTTTCCGTTCCTATGCTTACACTCGTTTCCACCTGCCGCACATTCGGTAAACAGAATTTGATACATTTTGTCTTCTTCGAGTTTAATAAAAGGTTGTTTAGATGATGGCTTTAGGCTTTTGATGAGAAAATAGGTATATTTACGGATTCATTCATTCATTCAGTAAATATGTATAATATTTATTGGTATGCAATATACAATGTTATACCCGTTATATAGTGTTTCGTTAACATGAGGAGCAATTTCGCTTTCGATATCATGAAAAGCAAAATCTCAGATACTGAGGGTTCCGTCAAAAAAAAAATGCAAAAATCATTATTTGTTTCCTGTTGTTGCATCAATAATATACTACTGTCATCTCTCTAGCTATTACGGTTCATGAAATAGTCCACTGACGGACAGACAGCAGACCAACCTAGTGGTCTTATTTACACCTTCGGGTAAGGAACCCTAAAGAGGGTTCAGATGCAAACATAATTTTTAGCGTTCCGTACCCGAAGGGTGCCAAACGGGACCCTATTACTGAAACTTCGCTGTCCGTCTGTCCGTCCGTCCGTCCGTCCGTCCTGTCTGTCACCAGGCTGTAACTTATGAACCGTGGTAGCTAGACAGGTGAAATTTTCACAGATGATGTATTTCTGTTGCCGCTATAACAACAAATACTAAAAATCAAAAGAAATTTAATATTAAGGGGGGCTCGCATACAACAAACGTGATATTTTTTGCTCATTTTTGCTCGATATTGATAATGGTAGCAGGTAGATGCTTAAAATGTTCACAATATATTGAGTATATTATTTACTTAAAAAATAAATAATTAAATTAAAATTAAATTAATATTTAGGGGGGCTCCCATACTTTTTTTTTTGCGGTTTTTTACAGATAATGGTACGGAACCCTTCGTGCGCGAGTCCGACTCGCACTTGGTCGGTTTTTATTCTCGTTATTTTTATATCGTTTTTATTCAGCAGAATGGCAGCCATTGTTCAACCGGGTGCGGTTATTAGTCACGTATGTTTCCGTTTGTTTTGGTCTGTCGCGGTCCTATTCGACAGATGCAGATGCGGTCCGGTACGGCATCCGGGAATTTCACAAAATTGCGAACAATACAAATACCGCAAAGGATAAAAGCTCTCAAAAGCTCGGAAGCTCATTTTGTTTATTTGACTTTTGTTTTAATTTCACGACGCGTCACGTAAGGCTTTTCATTTCAAAAAAAAATTTCAAAATCATTTATTCACTAAAAATTCTTTCGTTCACAAAATATTATTGGGGCCTTGTACTAGATCTGACAAATCTGTGTTGTACAAGAACCCCGCAATTCCCTGTGTGATATACTATTTAATAGTGAAAAGTAGAACAATTTTTAAATTAATAAAATAAAATATTAAAGTATTTTAAATTTTGTGTGTAGAGTGTATACCTATAGTGAGTGTGGAGAGAAGATGTGAGTGTTGTGAGTGTCTGAAGACGATGTACTGTATAGTGCGTGTAATGTGTATGGGACGAGGGGATGAGTCTTAACTGCGTAAGTTTAAGGAAGAATGTCTTTAATAATATTTTATAATCTCTGTATATTTTGTCGTTAAAAATTAATTGAAACATTCAAATAATTTGTTAAAATCCTATTGAAATAATTAGTAATTAGAAATATTGATTTTTGTTTTTTGTTACCTGACAATGACTAGAAAATTTTCAGTGTGAGCATAATCTAAAGTTTTGAGCCATTTTGACACTAAGGATTTACACTCAAACGAGAGCATCCGATGTATACTGCAGATTCTGTTTACCTTATTATACAAAAGTGTTGTTTTCATTATAAGCGTTCGCGAAGTTCACGTAAGCATTTATAAAATATCACGTTAAAATGAGTTACAAGCCAGGGGCTAATAAACAGGCGCTTGAGTTTGGTCTGTTTACACGAAATTAGAGAAATTCCACGAGTTTGTTGGACAAAAGCTATTTTTTTTGCGGAATTACTGGATTTGTTCACCGACAGCCTAGTGCAATCAACGAGCGAAGGAAGTTTTTTATTCCAAAAGGTCTAGTATTCTGTTAGCTGAAAATAAAAGATAAAAAAAATCACAAAATATAGTTTCAGTCAGCTAGAATATTCCAAATACTTTATTTTTGTTTTAGTTACACAGTAAGAGGTAAAAGAGAAAACAGTAAGTAATAATATGAAGAAATCGTAACGGTGTTGTGAGAAAAACATCAATCTCCACAGCTGCGACAATGGGCTAGCCACCTGTCACGCAAAATGAAGTATACTGCAAGTATTAGAATAGTTAGAATTATCGCTATACGTAGGCAAAATTGTGCCTCTGCCACCCCATACAGCGTAACGTACCTGTTAGTTAATAGTAGGTACTACAAACTTTTAAAAACATTTTCAATCTACCAAATATTTGCTTGTACGACACGATGAAGATAATATTACGTACACTGACTCACCCCTCACACATGTTCCCACATTTTCAACAGACTTCAAAAAAAGGAGGAGGTTCTCAATTCGACCCGTATGTTTTTTTTTCTATGTTTGTTACGCGATAACTCCGCCAATTATGAACCGATTTGAACAAATCTTTTTTCGGCGTATAGGTAATACCTCAAGGGTGGTCCCATTGACACCAGGTCAGGATCTGATGATGGGATCCTGGAGAAATCGAGGGAACTCTTCAAATATTATAGGCAGACCTATAGTGATTTTTGTGTTTTTCATAATAACTCGTGCAAATGCACATAGCATAATATTGTGATGCAGAACTGCTGATGAAGACCACATATGGCCACCAGATCTGCTCAATACTAGGCAACGCATAGCCTAAACCGGTGGACCTAGAGCCATGAAACTTTGTACAGGGGTTCCTTAGTCGCGTGGGGTAGCACTGATATAGGATTTGACAAAATTAATTCCCCAAGGGGGGGGGGGGATAAGGGGTTACAGTTAGTATTAAACTCAATCTAATCAAATAGGGTTTGTGGAAGTCGGTTTTTTCTAAAGTTTACTTTTTGGTTCAATTATTGTATTATTTATTTTTCTCATTTTTACCTAAACCTATTTTCTTTTTATTGAACGCCCTGTTTCGTAATTGGCATTTTATGTATTTAACATTGATTGTATTATTTATTTTCATTGCTATGAAATGTCAATTATACAAATGAATTAAAATATCTATTTTAGATGAAGCTTGAACAATGAAGACAATAATAGATTTACGGAACCCGAAACCTAATGCCATTTATATTGAAACTATGTCCACTTTTCTTTTTACCAGCCAGCTATTTGCAAACCCTTTTAAATCGACTGAACTTTCTGCCTGCCAATTAGGTGCAAGACTAAAAATATCGACAGCATCGTTCAACCGTAAAACGAACAAACTTTAAATTCCGTGCAAACTGCCAAAGGTTGTCTGGGTAATAGGTTACTGGGAACATTTCTTCCGGTGCGCACTACTATAAGGTGAGTGTTTCTTTTTTTGCCATTTTTTTATTAACTTTATTGTTGTATGTTTATTGCTGTTTTTATTTTTATTGTCTTATTTTTTGAAATTTTTAAATCATTTCCACTCAAAATCACGAGCTCCTTTCACCCTAATGGAGAAATAAAGTGTCCCATTTTTTTTTCCTTTTTTGTTACCATTATCGATTTCATTTGTATTGTATGTATGGAAAAATGTAAGTGGGACACTTTTTTCTTCCTATTGGGGTGACTCGTGATTTTGAGTGGAAATGATTTGAAATTTTCAGAAAATAAGACAAGAAAATGCAGGGGTTGCATGGAAGTGGAAGGGACGGTCGAGCACATGTTGCTGGCATGTCCATCCACAATTGAAACCAGGATGGCTATTCTTGGAGAAGCATCATCGACCCAGGCCCCCGATTCTCGCGCTATTGAGATCATCTCCCCAGACGAGATATCGGTTTTGATACCGCCTAAATCCGTCAAAAACAACCTCGATTTATATTTATTTCGATCGAAAACGGGTCGAGATATCTCGGTTGGTCGAAAGGCTAGTCGTAAGAATAGTTTTTTCTTGTTTTTGATAGTTCGGTATCTCAAAATCGATATTTCGACCATGGACATGATCTCTCTAGCGCCAGAATCGCCCCGCTGGAGCTCCTTGAACATCCAGGCCTCCTACTCCAGCTGGTGCTGGGTTGGCTGAAATAAGAGAGCGGGAGAAGGGGACATGCACCAAGGCCCCGCACATGTGGGCCACGTGCAGGCACTTCAACCCCCTTATAGAAGAATAGAAGACAAAAAAATGGCAAAAAAACGCTGAGGTATAAACGTATACGTTGACTTAGCGACACGCATTACAGGCACTGGCAGGCAACGGACTGATTTTCAACTTTTTATATTCCTTTTTATATTTCTTTTATATTTTTTATCCCTTTTCCTCCGGGTATATTTTGATTACATACATAATTATTATGCTCAGGTCTTTTTTTCTGGAAGAGGGGGCAGAGACATATTTTTAGGGTACCGTACTCGAAGGGTGCCAAACGGGACCCTATTACTATGGCTCCGCTGTCCATCTGTCCGTCCGTCCGTCCATCAGCGGGTCCTAGGGCACGAACCGTAATAGCTAGAAAGTTGAAATTTTCACAGAATGTGTATATCAGGGCCCGTATTCTACTGTACACAAGCATACCACAAGCCTGGCACAAACTTGAATACAACGCATTTGGTATTCTACTAAATTTCACAAGCGCCAGCGAGACGCCGGCGGCGTTGGAACGGCGCCAGCCAGCGGACAGTAGAATACGAAGTAGGCTGGCGTCACGCCGGCGTCTCGCTGGCGCTTGTGAGATTTAGTAGAATACCAAATGCGTCGTATTCAAGTTTGTGCCAGGCTTGTGGTATGCTTGTGTACAGTAGAATTCGGGCCCTGTTGCCGCAACAACAAGAAATACTGAAATACGAGAGATAATTACAAATTAAAGGGGGTCCCCATACAAGAGACTTGTTTTGATACACCCACGGATTTCAATATGATGGTATATTTCGCGTCAACCCACATAGATGTGGTAGCTCAGCCGGTATTTTGTAGGCCCTCAATCCGTAGGTCGTGAGTTCAAATCACAGTGAATGCATAATCATTTTTATTTTTCTTTTTGTTTTATTGTTTTCAGTGGTTAAGTTTTGTTGTACGATGGTACGGTACCCTTCGTGTGCGATTCCGACCCGCACTTGACCTATTTTTTATTCTTAGTAGGATTATTATTTTTTGCATCTCAATTCTATCATTTGTGATATCCGCTGCATCCAAGAATAATTTGTACAAACAAAAGGCTTTTCTGCTCACAGTAACGTCGCCTTTTTTAGCTTCAATGTTAATTGAGACAGTTATTTTCTACCCGGCTTTTAATAGTCTTGGAACGAAAAACGTTATTTTTTTCCCTATTTCAGGAAATTGGAAGTTCTTGGCACAGATATTCTCATCTTAATTTCCTTTTAACTAAAGGTGGCGGCATGTTCGCACGGTAATATTGGTTTGACAAACATCAATACAAAATCTGCGTACTAAAAATAAATAGCAGCAAGAAATATGTGAAGCTATTGTAAAGGATTGATTGATTGATTTAGCGTCACAGACCCAAACGTGACGGTTCATTTTATCCACTGTTTAGGAAGATCGCATGAATTAAGTAGTTGTAGTTTTTGTACTTCCAAGTAGGTACATAACAAACACTGAGTGACTGTTTGGCTGTCAACTATAGCTAAAAAAACCTTTCAAGTTTCAAGATCCTTGCTTGCTTTTCCCAAAAAAAGTAGAACTGTATCGTTATGGAAAAAAAGTTTAAAAATAAAATTAGTTTTGTTCGGGAAGTAGTGTTATTATTTTTAAAAATAATTTGATTACTGTATTGCGTTTATAAAGTACGTCATTATGATTTCGATTTCAAGTTTGTAATTCGAACTTTATTACATGAGAGTAGATGATAATGTTATGATGTGGCCGATCACTTCATACAACCATTTCATGTAATTGTCAGCCATATCATAATTAATGGTTGGTAACATCATGAAATAATTAATATTTATGATTTGGCCACGACATAAAAATAAGAAATTACTCCGAGAAAGATTTGGCAACTTCCTAGAGAGATAGATAATTTCATTTATTCATTGTTGGTACACACACAGACACATAATTGAAAACTCAAAATAAGAATAAAACCTAAAAAGGCGATTTCATTAAAAGTTAACTAGAAAAATGTGAGGGCGGCAGTTTCAGACGAAATTCCAACAACATGTTTTAACCCCAAACCTTTTTATATAAAAAATAGCCAAAATAACTTTGCTAAATAACTCGACGAAGAATTTTCACCCTGAGGTCCTAAATTACTTTGGTCGTGTAAGAGTTGTTTTAATATATTTCTGCATTACGTTAATGTTGCCATCAACGTGGTCGAAGTGGACCAATTTAATGTTATTACCAAGAAGGTCAGATTCAACGCTATTTTGCCACCTAAGTATTATGGCCGGCTGAATCGAAATTCAATGTTTTGGCCTGCTGCCACCGAAAGGGCTGAAATATTGCAAGCTGAAAAATATAAAATCCTATTAAGTTTCGGCGTAAATCTGCAACGTAACAACTTCTATCAATTTTATCCAACTTTTGAAGAGTGGTCAAAGTTAAAAGTCGAATAATGAACATTTATTTAAAATAGCGGCACGTCTGTAAAATTTCATCGCTATTCCAGAAACCGGGAGTTATATTCTGGAACATTCTGCAACCAATCTTCCCGAATAGACAATGCAAATAGTCTTTTTTTTTCAAAGCCTAAATTGGATTTTGATCGCTCTCGTCCAATAATCTTCGTTTATTTTGTGATTGGTCGTCACTGAATGGTTATTAATTTGACAGTTTGAAATTGGAGCGCGCTTGAAGTGCCATTGATTGATGATTGTTTTGTTTACCCTTTGTGAGGTTAAATAGCAAACGTTATTAATTTTGGACTGGCATGATCAGTAAAGCTACTCTACTGCAGAGGTCAAATTTCAGCTGCTGTTTTGTCGAGATATTGATAAAAACATGAGTTTCACTGATCGTTCCTAACCTTAATAAGTACCTATATTATAAAAGTTTCCTCACGATGTTTTTTATCACAGTTAGAACGTTAGTGTCCACTGCTGGATATATTCCTAACCAATGGGATACGAATTGTTTTGTCGCAGACTGTCTGAAAGTCAAACAACAAAACAGGAAAGTTGCTTGGATAATAATAATTCATTTCTTTGATTAACAAATGTGTTGGCTTGAACTTACTATACTTACATAGGTAGTCGGTTATTGAAAAATTTGTTAGAACATATGAACGAAACTCTTTGCTTAGCTCTGTGTTAGTCTCTACCTTAGCATCACGTGGAACTGCTTCTACTTATGTAATAGTGTTTAACTTTAACTTAAATTTCCTACTACTTGACTTATTGAATACTTACATAATTTGTTAAATTTTAATCAAGCATCAAGCACTCCTAGTGGAGGGCGGGAAGACGCTGGGGTCTGAGATACAAAAGTACCAGTTTAAAAGACGGAATCGTAATTACTGGAAGTCTACAAAAGTACTGGAAGAATATTCTGCCTTGAAGTGCCAGAGTTACAGAACCCGACTCCTAACTCCCGGTATCGATATCCTATCATTCCTCCAGTTTTCCTCCTGTCATTCCTCAAGAACCAACATAACTCAGTGCAATAGTTGTAAATAATAGTTGAGTTCTTTGAGAGGTTTTAGTAGTCGTCGTTTTAGAAGCTCACTCTTTCAGATTCAGAAGATCAAAGACCACTCTCTTCGTGTGACATCTCTTAGGAAAACCCGTCTTGTTTTCTTTTCAGTTCGCATTTCAACTTAGATTTTCTTGACGTCCGATTCTCCACAGCCAGGAAGAATAGTACGTAATGAAATCTAATTACAAATTACGACCTATAAGCTATCAATAAGAGTACAGATCAAGTAGATGACTGACCATCAAGCTATAAAGGCCTCTATAATGCGCCCGCCTCATGCTAAGCCGGGTTAGCCCGGCGGAGGCCGGTGGCATTAGCGTGAGGCAGCCGGAACGACCTTAGCCGACGGCACGAGGGCCGCGGGTGGCCGCGGCATTCTGTGGCCTGTAGTCACTACGTCATAAAAGCCGGCGGGCGACTGAGCGGCGCGCGAGTGAACAGTGCCTGCCGCCGGCATGCCCCGCCGCCGGGCAGCGCGCGCGGGCGCAAGCGGCACCACCCGCCGCCGGCACGGTATAGCAAAGCAAGCGTTACGAAGCCGGCGCGGCTGGCCGGGCGCAGTTTTTAGAGGCCTAATAAACATAACATTTCTAGTATTTTATCTAAACCATGCGGTGAAATAAATCAATAAAAGTCAATTGTAAAATTTTACGTGATCAAAGTCGAGCACGTATTCTCCGATAAAAGTTACAATGGAGGGAGACATGGTGGACAAAGCAAGACTCCATAAAACTCTACTATGGCATAGACCCCAACACGGACTGAGGTGACACCTGGAACTTGATGCTGGTCTTGTATGTATGTAGTAGTTGTGTGTAAGTGGGATTGATAAGAGGCCTGTAAGGCTAGGAAATGGAAACCCTACAATATAAGTATTTATCTTAATTATCGGAAGTTCCCAAGAAAACCCACATACAAACACACTCACACTCACTACACACCACGCCGACTTCACACACACAGTACACTCCCCATGTACACATCTACCTTCATTTACACTTCACATTATACACACCCTCAAACAATAAGACATAGATGTTTTACCACAGACTTACTGATCACCGTCTACTAACAAATAAAGTGCTGCTAACGGAGTGCAACTGTCTCCCCACAACACAGGTATCCACCTAGCGCGGGGAACAGGTACACTAACACAAACTAAGCTACTTAATTGTTTTACGAACTATCCTGTGTTTTTAATGTACCGAAAAAACTTTTGAGAACAATAAATTATTCTTCATCTTCTATTTTTTGGATGACACGTTTAGCCCCAGGTCCCGGCTGCTCTCGCTACTTGATGGTATAGTCGGGGTCGTTCAGTTTTAAAAGTAGTAAAGTCCTCCACCAACCAAAACTGAGCCAGCGTAATGGAGTATGGATTAATTTTACTCATATTTGGCTAAAGGCCTATACCCCTCGGTGTGGACACGTCAAAAAAGTACCTATTGATTCATGCACACAAAATAATCCGACAAAATAATATTCATCTAGGCACCAGAAACGCTTGATTAAGATGATTTAAATTAAACATTAAATCTGTAAACTGCGCACCCTTTTCAAAGTAATATTTCATACTTTTATTTAACTAAGACAAATGGGCCTTGGCTGGTTTATTAATTATTCGTGTTCAATAATTAAGTTCATTATTCTCACACAAAGAGAACATTTATCTTTGCTGACCATCTCCCGGGTACAGCTTTTGTAATAATAAACCTGTAATAATAGGTATCGTAAATCGTAATTCGTAATCATAACTTATATAGACTTTCCTCTAATGTTCTTATTCTTTGTTCCTCATCCTTTCGGAAAAGAAGAGTCTATATAAGCTTTTTATAGTTTTACTATTTGTTTTAATTATTTAGATTTCTCTTAATGGAAATGTAAGTGTTTATTTGTTCCTCGTTAACAATTACCCTAGAATAACTTGAAGGGCTGTAGGTTCGAAGTATTTCCTTCGGACATAAACCACTGGCTTCCCTGTAAGTGGTCTAAAATAAAGATGGTCTTTGCTTGTCGTCTCGATGTAGCTAGCTAAATAGTTAAGTATTGACTTGGTAATCGTATTTATGTTCCGAGGATTACTCTACGACATAATTTTCGTAAAATGGTGCAGTACAGGTTTCTCTCTAGAGGTGTGAATACAACTCGGCAACTTACAAATTCCGTATCGCCGAAACTTAAGTTAATCTTGACGAAACTAGTGGCTGTGGCTACCCAAACTACCAACTGAGCACTTTCAGTCAACTTGGGACCGAAGCATGACTAGTTACACGCTCTAATGAACTTCAGCGTAGAAACTGTCTCTAGGTTTGCTAATTGACTTTATATAGTGAATCTATGTGAAGTAGAAAAGAAAGAAAGAAAAATCATTTATTTGACACACGTCAGAGAATACATTGATATACCATTGTTCTGAGGATATACCTACAAAAATGAAATTACCTATGTGTCAAAAAGGTTTGGTTTCAGCATATGTTGCATGGTGCGGTGGCAGCACACAATACTGGTTTTCAAACCAAACCCTTTCTAAACTAAGCTAAAACTAAAGTAAATTAAAGAAAAAAAACACAGTATTACCAACAAGTATACCATTACGTCTTTCTCACAGAATACGGGTAGTTAGAGACAAAGGACCTCCATTTTCAAACGAATCCCGCAAATAATGTCAATAATATCTTCTATCTATCTATCTTGCTTAATATGTAATACTACTACTACTTTCTTTATTGCACTGTTTGTGTGCAATAAAGAAATTATGAATTTAATTATGAAATTATGTAAAAGTCGGGATCCCTTTGCTTCGCATAATATTTTTATTCCTAATTTTTATTCGCATTTCAAGATATAACAATCCTTCAGCATTGGTTTTGTTTGACATAACTTGCTTTTAGTATATTTTCATTTGGACTACTTTGGAATCTCAGTGAATGTTTTACATATTATTTTTATGGCTATAGATGCTTTGTAAAATTCTTAACTGCACATGACATATCTAGGCGAAGTAGTGGGTTAGGGTAGGTGAAGGCTAAAGGGGGTGAGCGAAGCGATACACATAATACTATGGAAATAACTAAAGTAAACCAATCTGGCAGTTCCGACATCTGTAATTTGTCTGATTTGCCTGACCGCAGAAGCAGTTACATGAGGACCCCATTGAAGTTTCTAGACTATAGTGATTCCAAGGAAAATTGTTTCCGTTCCAATGCTTACATTCGTTTCCACCTGCCGCACATTCGGTAAACTGAACTGCGGTGTAAGTTTGAAATACAAACACTGAAAAGACGTTTATTTTTAAATAATGAACATAATCTTCTCCTTAATCAGATGCATATTATCGTTTTATGGTTTCATTTCTGTACTGAAATGAAACTATAAAACGATATGTATCTGAAACCACTCCATATATTAAGAAAAATGGCTTTGAATTCCATATCCATTTCAGGATGTAACACACATAAAAAACACACACAACCGAATTGAGAACCCTCTCCTTTTTTGAAGTCGGTTAATAAACCTTACTTCAAACTTCCGACACACTTAATTATAAACTTACCGGATAACACAAAACTTTCACCAGCTCCACTGAAATCTAGCCGACGATCAAAACACCACCTTTTATTTATCAAGTAACGATATTTAAATTCCAAAGTTTCAATATAACATCGCAAGTATCTGCTGCAAGGGACAAGCCTCACGCGCGCTTGCCTCCGCGGTTCAGACGCAACTGACGCCGAAGGAAACTTTGGAACCGCTTTCTGAAAACGCCTTGCATTTTCAGGGCTGCAAATTGATCCTCTCACATTAGGGGGATCTGAAAAGTTGGATAAAGATGGAGTGGCAGTGATACTTAGAATTTTTCTTTCAGCAAATATCAGCATCAGTGATCGCGAGCGTTTGTGTGAAACAACTAATGCAGATACAGATACAAACTGATACATCTGATTTACTTTGACATAATGGACTTGATTGATTGATTCATTAGCTTCAACATTTGATAGATAAGTGATTAAGGACTAAGGACACACGCGGGCGAAACTAACGAGGCATGTTCATTTCAAGATATTTTTCCGGTGAAACATTTATATTATTATTTGAATGTCAAAAATTGGATTCTGGTCAGCCACAGTTGGTACGAAACCTTATACTGAATGAGGTTTTAAACTTTTCAGATGATAATTGATACATATACATACATACCCTAATTAATATAACAACGATGTAAAATTACAGTTCCGATGTTACCGCTTTTTGGTAAAAAATAAATATAGGGGTCAAAAATTATTTAGCTCATTCTAATGTCTCAATATAGAATGATATTGATAGAAATGATAAGAGAGCATATAGCTTGTTCAAACTGAAATGACGCGCCCCACTCATTTATTTGCGAAAATAAGTAAGAAAAAATAAAAATTTGCAATACCTCACAAAAAGTGGGCACAATTTGCTTCTGCCACCTCAAATTGCAAGAAGCGTAATGCTTTCAATGTCATATTAAATTGTGACAAATATTTATTACAAATTCTGAAAGTAAATAATTACTTAATTTTCATTCTATTTAGAATGAATGAGAACATCATTATCAAACTGAACATGGCAACATTATTTCAAGAAGTGAAGTTTGATGTTGTCAGTTTACTTCGTCTTTATAATATTAGGGTCTTGCAACATGTCTGGTATTGAACATCACATTATCTTTCCATGTACGGTCGCCTGCGCCTAAAAGTATACAAGCAGTAAGTATAAGCGGGATTCACTCTATAATATGACCTGCCTGTATACTTTTAGACGCAGGCGACCGTACACTGAACCAACATCCCTGACACATTTCCCTCTAGTGTTATCGCGACCCCTGTACTATATGCTCAAATGTCCACATTTCCGCACCAGTGGGTTGGACAAACTTGTTCAGATGGTCCTTTTGCTACCAGTCACGAATTATGTTACAATAATGTTTCGATATATTGTTACAGAATGTTCAGTTAGTACACATAGTAGAGGTAGAAACACGTAAATTTTCGTACACGAGAAAGCCTCACCTAAAATAACGTAAAATTAATAAAACCAGACTAAAAAATAAATAAATTTGATGATGGTTATTATTTTACATTCCAAGGGTAAACAGGTTGAATTCTATTATTATTCTATTAATTTCGGAAGTGGGGACCTATCCGAGTAATCCGAGCGAACTAATCGGAAAACCAACTTTGATCGAGATTCATTATAAAAAGCCATATTAGGGTTCTGTACCCGGAGAGACCCTATTACATTACATAGTATTACCACAGATACTATAATGTTATACTACTATAGATAGACCACCAGGGCACTGGCTGCACGCCATCCCTTCCAGACAGCTTGGCACGCTTCTGGACAGGACCACCCTCACGCTCGCTGTCTGCCTGCGACTGGGGGTAAAAACCAACGAGGTACATCGCTGCCGGTGCAGCGCCAGGGTGTGCCAACAAGGACACCACGGCCTGTCCTGTAGCTACAGTGCCGGCCGTTTTCCCAGACATGCTGCCCTGAATGATATCATCCGTCGGGCCCTTTCTAGCGCGGGCGTACCGTCTGTATTAGAACCGCCAGGCATAGCCCGCGACGACGGTAAGAGGCCCGACGGAATGACACTCATTCCGTGGCAATATGTGTCGTTGGTATGGGATGCAACGTGTGTTGACACACTAGCGCCATCCCATTTACCAGCGACTTCTTCCAGGGCCGGTGCCGCGGCGGACTCTGCAGAGGGTTTGAAACGGCGCAAATATGCCGCCCTTGGGAAGGGCTACATATTTGTGCCGTTTGGCGTAGAGACCCTCGGACCGTGGGGGGCCGATGCTGGGCGAGTCTTTAAGGAGGTTGGAAAGAGACTCTTCGAAGCGTCAGGTGATTCTAGAGCTGAAACACAACTCACCAATTTACGGGCGGCGGGGGAAGAGGTAAGAGAGCTGTGATTGGTCAGCCGCTGCGAAACTGTCTGGCGGTCCGTCATCGTACATAGGATGCTACGTTGAATACAACAAAAAGTTTGGCGAGCCGTATTCCCCCGCAGGCGCAGTTAATTGGATATATAGTCTCTGACTAGAACCCTCTAAAGGCGTAGAGCACGTGACACTTGGCTATTTTTATATCGCAATATATCATGTGATATAAGGGTTCGGTAGGTTTACGAGGGCCCTTCCTAACATGTAACAGCAGTAGAAAGCTACCTTGAGCGTGAGACCAGTTTCCGCCCTAATAAACTAAACGTTTCCCTAAATTGGGGGTTTAACACAACCCTGAATATGTATGACCTCTTGATAAGACACTTGTATCCTGAAATAATTCTTTGAAATACCTTCGTCAGTAAGGTGAAATTCACGAAAGCTGTTAGTTTTGACATGGTCATTTCGTCAAGCGTTTCTTTTATTATCATAGATTTACATTCTTTCAAATACCTAATCAGCTATTACACACACATGGCGCCGTTCTGCCCGATCTTATTTTTACTGTTATTTTTGTCATGTGTATATTTTATTTCCTACTTGTTTCTGTTTATAATTTGTTATTGCTGTGTTTTGTGTATTGTGACAGTTGAATAAATGTGCTTTCTATTTTATTCTATTCTGTTCTGTTCTGTGGTGTTCTGTTCTGTTCTGTTCCTCTCTGTTCTGTTCTGTTCTATTCTATTCTATTCTATTTAGCGCGCGGTTGCTTGCCGTCAATATGGAGTTTTGAATCACTGGCCTAAAGTGGGCACAGTGGTGCCTCTGCCACCCCGTATGGGAAAAGGCGTGACGCTATGAGTTATGTGTTACTTGTGATTTAATAGGCTAGGCAGTAGGCATATGATAATGAATAGCCCGGGATTTTGTAGAAGTGCCTGATAAAACGAAACGATAACGTCTTTAAACTATCGAATTAATAGTTACCTATACCTATAATATAAAGTTACAGCAATTTCGTATCCCGCAACTTTAAAACACAAGATAAGATAAGCGTTTATTCAGACTTTGTAGCATGATCAATATCTCTCAAACTTTCCGTTCCTGCAAGCAGGCACTTATCCCGACAGCAATCATTCCCTACAGCTACAGTACGTTTCCGGGGATAAATCTATCGTCAATTGTAGACTAGTAGCAAGACCGATTTTATTTAATGATAATTCACAAAGTTGAAAACTTAAAAAAAAGAAGACTTAATGACCTATCACCCCGCTCGATATACAAATGTCATGTATAAACCCGAAAACGAGCCTGCGAAATCTGTTTCCTGACAGTGAATTCCATACATATTACATAATATAAACGAATATACGACCCTAACAGGCCGATTTTATCTCGTGACAATGACTATAAGCACCGAAAAAGCTGGATGTGTAATGTCATCCAGGTAAAAACAAATAAAACTTCAGTTTTTTCATGTAGAAACCTAACTACTGAACCGATTCCTGATTTTCAAAAAATGGGACCAAACTATTGGGCTTCCCTTTCGAACGAAAAGGGAATTTTTGGAATCGGTTCATAAATAGTTTCGATGTAACAAACATTAAAAAAAAAACATACAACCATATTGATAACCCCCTTCTTTTTTAAGTCGGTTAAATAATAAACTCATCTTATCTAGTAGCGTTTTTTTCCATATGAAAGGAAGAGGCACAATTTGTATCCACGTATTGCTAATTATTTTTCGTTAAATAGAATAAGTTGACTCACAATCTCACTTAGAGCTCGTCTAAGCTGAAATGACGCGCCCCACTCATTGGTTTTGTATGACAAGTAAATACCAAACCAAGGAATTGGGGCGCGTCATTTCAGCTTAGACGAGCTCTACTCACATCGTGAATTCGTTCAGTTACAACCCGCGCAAAGTTTCGTTTTTTTTTAACCTCCCATCTACCGTAGCACCACACAGAGATGAAAGGCCCAATTCCTTGCCCAAACCACAGATTAATAAAGAGTTAAAACTACTAAATAACTAAGAAACGAATAACACTTTGCTGTTTTATTTTGACGAAGCAATCTAAAGCGACTGCGCTACAAGTTTTCACGGATAAATCTGTCTTCACTAAACCACTCGGAAATCGCGGCTGCAACTTCGGAGATATCGGAAAATAATTTGTCAGGAAATCTCGTCCGTCACACGAGAGGTAGCGTGTATTGTAAGCGGGTAAGTATAGGTATTGTGGCAAATAGGGGCATGATTGATCGATGCTTGACGAGACATTTTTCTGGTTGGTCAGGAAATTGGGTTAAAGCGACAAATAATGGGTGGTAGAGTTAAAGAGTCTGACGATAACGTATTGGTTTTATTTCCTCGTCAACGAGAGCTTTAACTAAGAGATGCAAAAAAAATGTCCCTACTGCAATACGAGCCAGAGATTTTTTCTTATGATACTAAATTGGACTGTACATGTTTCAGATATATATATAGTTGGCCTTTAGTTGTGAATGTTTGGGAAGGACCAAAGGAAACGATTGATGGTATATCGACTTGATACCTCCACGCGTTCTTGAGATAAAGAGCCTGACGGACAGACAGACAGACAACGAAGAGATCCTAGAAAGGTTCTTTATTTCCTTTAATAATACGGAACCCTCGAAATTGTGAGGAAACCTTCATTTCTTTGTAATTTTGGCTCTGCTATGGTCAGAGACACTTTCTCATTAAATTGAGTAATGAATTAGTGGCTCACAAACTGTGCCGCGCGCGGTTAACTCGGAAACCCTGTGTTTGTAGTCAGGTATATTTCAGAGTATACAGTATTGTTTCTTTGTTAGTTAATCCATGCACACTGAGGGCATGCAGCCTAGAGTCGAAGACAACCTGCATTGTTGGCCCAAGCTCATCGCAACGTGTGCCGCTCTCAACAGCCCTTTGAAAATCCCTAACAAAAGGACGCTGAAAAGAAAATCTTTTTCTGTGCACTTTTATTTCCTTACAGGATATTGTGTATTTCTTTTTGTGTTTTCTGCTGTTATGCTACTATTGTTGGATATTGCGTAGGTAAGTGGCTGGAATAAAGAAAATGTGAGACAAAGCTTGCGTATTTAAATACACTTTTGTATTTATACACCTTATGGTATACTCGTTGTCTTTTAACTATAGTATCCTGCGGAGTTGCCTTTGCAGAAACAATTTTCGCTTACAAAATTATCACCATCGGGTTATCATCATCTCCATCCAAGGAAAGTTACACATAAATACACGAATTTCTATTCTATAGTTATTCAAATTCAAATGTATTTTTTCAAAAGTACTTACTTTACTTTGCTGTGTCCCAAGATACGCGGATTTTTTTAGTATGGGACGCTATACGCTACCGTCAAAGTATATAAACTAAATGTATTGTGCCTACATGAATAAATAAACTTACTTACTTTATGATGTAGGAACACAGTGTATACATATAAAATCTGAACCCAGTGTGCAACGGCTCTGTCTTTTTTTCTTGTCTGAAGCCATGTGTGTATTTTCACAGTGACGCCATATCGGACAGCCTACCATACATGCATTGAAAATACTTTACTCAAACTCAAACCCAGCTAATGAGTAGGTAGTAAAGACGTTTTTGTTGTTTCCGTAAAGCTCGTCGTCTATTCCCAGCCCCTCGTATAATCCCGACCAGAGCCTGGCCTTGTCTGGACCCATATCACCGAACCGTATGGACATCCTAAACAACTAAACGAGGGTCTCTTGCAACAAATAACAGCATTCTTTAGACAAGAATATTTAATAAAATTAATCGTTAAATTCACAACCGATCCGTAGTCACACCATTTTACCACGGAGAATTTTTTTCTCCGTAGTCACCGGTGTGACTGTGGAGAATTTTATTTATCCGTAGTCACACCGCCAGCAAACCGACACACCCTTGACCATTAAATACAAAAGATGGTTGTTTAGAGATGTACATATCACGCCTTTGCCCAGAGGCATAACTTGATGTGAGGAAACCTTCATTACTCCATAGCTGCCGCGATGGACTAGTCTCCTGTTACGCGAAATGCAGTGATTAGTAACTGGTTTAAAGAGGTCAAAGTTGTGCCTCTGCCACCCCATACGAGTACGGGAAAAGGCGTGACGAAGCTATGTAATGCTAGGTTAAATTGACACTGAAAACATTTCACAAATGAGTCCAATATCTAATGCACACTCAATCCCTTGTAAGGCTTCGCACAAAAAGGAGATTGATAGTTAAAGTTAATAAACCCTTTAACTTAATAAGAGTGTATCAGCAGACGCAAAACATTGTCTAGACCTGTAAGGGTCGATATAGATAATTAGAAGATTTAGGGTAACCTCAATTTACTAGGACTGAGTCAATCAATCTCGTATTTTTTTGGAATTTCTGAGATATTTTATGTTATAGGGATGAACTATTCACTCTCTTTATGGCCTCAGTGTCCTCTATTTAACTTTATACACATACAAACCAAAAGTGATTCTAATGGGCTCTACTCACGATGCAATCTGTCTCGCGATTTGTTCCTGCAACTTGTATTTCTCTCTCTGTCTATCTTCCTGTTCTGTCTTTCTCTAGCGGTTGCAAGGCAACCTGTGTTCTATAAAGGTACGAGTTGGATCCCGGCAGCAGGCAGCAGCAGCAGCCGACAGCAGCAGCCGACAGCAATACTGGTTTCTATGCATTTCTATGAAATACCCTACAAACCCGGCAGCATTCAGCTCGGCAGCATGCTGCCGGGCAGCCGACTGCATGCTGCCCGACTGCAGACCAGTAGTGCCCGACAGTAGTGCTCTCTCTCTCTCCCGCTCCCGCGTCGGCTGTTGCTGTCGGCAGTTGCTGTCGGCAGTCGGGTTCCAAATCATAACCTCGGCAGCATGTCGCCGCGTCATGCTGCCGGGTGCTGCTGCTGTCGGCTGCTGCTGCCTGCTGCCGGATTCCAACTCGTACCTTAAGTTGCAGTGACAGATTGCAAGCCAAGTTGCATCGTGATCTACTCATACCATACCATACCATAAAGGCTCAAGTATACAAATTCATCAGATGTATTCGTACCATATCGTACGTAGAAGAATTACTACACAAGATCACATCGTTGTACCGAGCCATATATCACTTGGTCGATTTTTCCCCGTGTCGCTGAGCAATAAAAAAGAGTAGGGCAATTGATAAATGGCCGGTTCGGCAGGAATTTTACGAAAAGTCAGATAATAGGGATATTACTTACAAGGCTTCAGTCTGATTTATTGAAAGATGGAGGTGATCATCGGGACTTATCTTTGCGTATATATTATATTACTCGAAAATGGGAAGACACCGTGAAAGTCTTATAGATTTACTTGATGTCGACTAGCATATTCGTTTTATTTACACTACTCAATTCAGTAGACGTTTATAGACGCATATATAAATGCATGCTAAGCACATGTTTACTAGCTCTTACAGTTTTCCAAATAATGCTTGTTCCGAATTGTACAAAAATATCATTATAGCTCTGACCTCAATTTACATCCGGGGCTGACGTACCGAAAACAAGGGAATATATATAATTAATGTCCCTATTAAAACTTTCTAAGTGACCATTTCCCATTAAGGCCCTACGAAGGTGTAAATATTTATTTTAATCTGCAAACAACCGCCCTAAAACCGCTGATCGCTCCTGTAAAAGTCAAATAAAAACAGCTTCCAGAATTTCAAACAACCATTATTATTATACACGATACTCATAGAATAAAAATATAGCAGGACATTTTGCATATATAGCTTTTTGAGTTTTAGTTAAATGTCCCCATAAACAAACACATACCTATAACATACGACATACTTGCGACTTTTTATGGTATCCTAATTCTTTATTTTTTATTGCACCCAGATAGATTACACAGGACAAAAAGACATAGTAAAAGTGTACAAAGGCGAGCTTATCTATTTTGTAGCGTTACCCATAATTTCTAGTTGCAAAAAGAATCTTTGA
Organism: Argyresthia albistria; assembly: GCA_963457715.1. Taxonomy (NCBI): domain Eukaryota; kingdom Metazoa; phylum Arthropoda; class Insecta; order Lepidoptera; family Argyresthiidae; genus Argyresthia; species Argyresthia albistria. The sequence goes on from OY735273.1 coordinate 6,887,625, forward strand.
CTTTGGTGGCCATTGTTAACCTTTTGCTTCGACATATTCGAGTGTCAAGACTTTTCCCATGGGGTTTCTATGACACTGCTACTCTCACTTAAAGTCGCTTAATGTAGTAGGCTGCTGTAAACACTCACAGTGACACGTACAGAACAACCCATCGTAGTTCTGAAGATATCATATAATGTAGTAGGCTGCTGTAAACACTCAAGTGACACGTACAGAACAACCCATCGTAGTTCTGAAGATATCATATAATGTAGTAGGCTGCTGTAAACACTCACAGTGACACGTACAGAACAACCCATCGTAGTTCTGAAGATATCATATAATGTAGTAGGCTGCTGTAAACACTCACAGTGACACGTACAGAACAACCCATCGTAGTTCTGAAGATATCATATAATGTAGTAGGCTGCTGTAAACACTCACAGTGACACGTACAGAACAACCCATCGTAGTTCTGAAGATATCATATAATGTAGTATTAGGCTGCTGTAAACACTCACAGTGACACGTACAGAACAACCCATCGTAGTTCTCAAGATATCATATAATTTCACAATTGTGTTTCTGCCACCCCCTATGGGAAAAGGTGTGGCGTGAGATGAAGCAATTTCGATAGACCGGTCAGCAACGGACGTGAGCCTTTTGCGAAAATTATTGGCTCGGGGCGGCGCTGCCATCTTGACCGAGATAGCTTTAAATAGGTATGTTAACATAGATTTAGCCAGATTGGCACTCGGAAATGAACATGTACCTCTCGCATCGGAACTTGGTTTGCTGGAAGATAAAAAAATAAAATAAATGTAGCCCATTAATGTCCTCACCGAGGGGCACAGGCTGGAAGATAAAGGTGGAAGATAATAAGGTGTAAATGAATTAACGCAAAATGAGAAACTACTTTGTTAGGGACATCATTCTGAGCAACTTTCATTATGAAACCGATTTGATCAGAGCAACTTTATTTTTCACTTCCCAGTACATTTTGGCCTAATAAAGTTGTTCTGATCAAATCGGTTTCATAATCTGAGCAACTTTCACTATCAAAATAGTGAAAGTTGCTCAGAATTATGTCCCTAACAAAGTAGCTTTTTATTTTGCGTTAATTCATTCACACCTTGTTTATCTCTTTTTAGAGATAAGCTCGACTCTGTACACAATTTTTGTGAACTTCTTGTTGTTACAATTATTTTGTGTGCTACTTATTGCAGGAAATTATAAATGACGAATTACGAGTATGCACATTAATTCTGAAACATGCCTTCGACATGTTTAGCTGAGTCAAGCAAACAACTATGTAACATGGACCACTTCTCATCAGTGTATAATTTATAGCAATTACTTTTCAATTCTTATATACCCAATCCGACCTGTACACTGACGAGGGGTTAAGCTTTTTAATCTATGAAGATAGATAGATACTCGATAGATAGATAAATTCATTGAAAGGTGCAGAGACACATAAAAAATTAAAAAAATAAAAAACAAAATAGAATAAAACCTGGATTAACATAGAAAAAAAACACATTTAAATAAAACAATTTACAACTAAATAATCATAGGTATACGGTTAGCATCACTATGTGGTATTTTGAATGTACCGCGACAATGAAATGGCCCTGACTCAGCAATGTCACAGACGAATCTGTGACGCTGGTATTCTGCCAGGGCCAAATACGGACGAGACAACAGTATGCTCAAGTACACAGAATATACATTAGTATTAATTCATAGCTGACCCAATAATGGGGAATGGTATCTAGTGCAAGTATTCTGAACATGTGTCAAAGATACTTTTGGTCTGAAATGAGAATGTCTAAGTTCCAACTCAGTAACCTAGAAAAGTGTCGGTAAACGATAGTAAACAGATAATAAACGAGTAGGCGTTACGCGTAAGTAGCCTCGTAGCAGATTGCTACGTCGTAGCGCCGACTAAGAAAAACAGTCGAACCCCAAAACTAATTTATTTAAGTATACCTATTCGTACACATAAACTATGAACTTTTGTTTGTTTTGATACACAAATAGTCATGTCATAATACAGGATATTACGTTACCAAAGGAAGTTGTAATATAAAAGAAATACACTGTTTTCGATGCGGAAGTTATTCTATTGATATTATTGAGAGACGTCAGCGAAATGTATACGAAACGAACATATAAACGTTTTTCATTAACCTTGTTTTGTTTCCCGTAGAACGTTGTTAGAGAGCGAATATTTTTTTTATCCTATTCTTACAAATAACAATATTAACCAACGATGAATATTGAATCTTTTACTTTGAAAGAATCGAGACTGTGCTTACTTTTAGTTTCAGTATAATCGAGATTATACTGCGACATGCACCAGGGTCCGAATTCTACTGTACACAAGCATACCACAAGCCTGGCACAAGCTTCAATACGACCAATTTGGTATTCCACTAAAACCGGAAGCGCAATTCACAAGCGCCAGCCTGACGCAAGCCTACTTCTTATTCTACTGTCGGACAGTAGGCTGGCGTCAGGCTGGCGCCAGCCTACTTCGTATTCTACTGTCGGACAGTAGGCTGGCGTCAGGCTGGCGCTTGTGTATTGCGATTCCGGTTTTAGTAGAATACCAAATGCGTCGTATTGAAGCTTGTGCCAGGCTTGTGGTATGCTTGTGTACAGTAGAATTCGGGCCCAGATTTTCTACAGCCGTATTAAGTAGAACACGACCAAGTTACGTTTTTGCCTGTCAGCCAGGTAGGGAGATATTCAAACTCTAATTAGCGGCTGTCAAGAGTCTCGTCCAAGTTATAATTTTAAATAGCCTCCAAAATCATCCTGGTATTCAATTTTAGGCGTCAGCAACAACTACTTATATCAATATTGCGTTAAGTTACTCATATCATCAATGCAGCTCGATATATTTATTTTCGTTGACACTGTAGGGTATCAATGTAAGTGCAGGGTATGAAAGCAATAAACACCAGTTCCAGTTAGCAATCGATCGCTGTGTTGGTCTGATGCTCCATTGGCGACGAATCGGGTTTTTTTTAAATTATTACCAAAGTAATACGCGTGTCTCTCGCGGTAATTAGGTAGGTACTTAATACCTAGACTAGACCTACTTGGACTTGACACCTCTCCTACTAAAGCCTTTTGCATTTCATTTTGGTGACAGGAAACGGAAGGACAACATTTTGTTTGCATTTGTTTGACCTTGGATGACTGACAAAAGAGGGGTGACCTCATTTCATTTCTTACAATTTTAAGTCATTCGTGTTTACATAGGTACTCGTAGCGATTCTCAAGGGCACTCATCCAACGATTTTTTGGCGTGTGAGTGACGTTTACAGGGGGCGTCACTCTGTCAAAAAAGTTTCACCTGTCACCGCACGTCAAAAAATTGTTGGTACAGCTGTACAATAGATTTTTGGAATGCGTGTATTGATTAACCTGAACACTGTTGCAGTGTAACAGATATTTTTCATGTATTTTAGAATGAATTAGTACTTAATTATTTCAAAATTATCATTAAATACAACGTTTCAGACAAATTCTATAGTTCAACATAAAAACATGGTAAGCTAGATCCAGTTAACATGTGAAAAAGCGAGCTTCTCTCCCTTTTTCCCTGGTACGAGATCTATTCCTTTTATTACCTGGTTTGGTGTGCAGCCAACATACAAAGTTTGATCCAGTTCACGACAAGATTATTTGGTTCTGAGCGAGCTGTCGCCTCACTCTCATCCCATTTTAGCCTATACAAGAAACCAGAGACTATATCCAATTGACTGCGCCTGCGGGGGAATGCGGCTTGTTCAACAACGTTCAACAATGTATTCAACAAACGTTCGCATACGCAACCTATGTACGATGACGGGCCGCCAGACAGTTTCGCAGCGGCTGACCAATCACAGCTCTCTTATCTCGTTCCCCGCCGCCCGTAAATTGGTGAGTTGTGTTTCAGAGGAAAATGTATCTATGCGCTCTCTACTGGATATGTGCTCCCTGACAAGAAACAGAGGTCACAGCTTTATCAGATCCTGGCCTGGCCTCTACAGCGTAGAGTAATCCATCCCTTTCCCCGGTCATTTATCTTCGTCACCCGTCGCGAGCAATCTTCTTATTATTCAATAAATAAATAAGTATCTGATAAGTAAGACTAATTTTCAGCAATGTCACAGACGTTATCGTCTTCAAGGAAGATAAGTTTAGTCCCAAGAGTGGAATCTTGAAACAATACATCGTGTAAATGAATTAACGCAAAATGAGAAACTGCTTTGTTAGGGACATCATTCTAAGCAACTTTCAATTTGAAACCGATTTGATCAGAGCAACTTTATTTTTCACTTCTCCATACAAATCAGCTGACCCACTCAGGCCAAAATTTACTGGGAAGTGAATAATTAAGTTACTCTGAAACCGATTTGTTTCATATTGAAAGTTCCTCAGAATGATATCATTAACGTTAGTAGTTTCTCATTTTGCGTCAATTTATTTACACGTTGTATATGTTTTTAGCAATAGGCTTGTTTCCTGCTAGTCAAAATAAATACTTTTTAGGAACTGTCACTTTTGTTCCTGAGTTCTATGAAATATCACAAAGTGACGTCAGTGGAGTGTCACCGAGCGTGGCATGAAATGCTGTCGTTTTTGAAACAAGAATTCCTTAAGTTTCATCTGTCTGTCTGTCTGTCTATCCGTCCGTATGTGACAGCAAGTTTATTCAAAAACTATTAGGACTACAAAGTTTGAAACTTGGTTCGTGGATGTATTCTTTAAACCGCTTTTACGTTTTTTATACAAAAATTTAAAAAATACATGGAACTGACACCACAATATTTTTTTTCATCAGACCTATTTGTTGAGTGTCTATAGATAGGTCTTTAAAAATGACATTGACGTTCCTTAAATCATTTTTCCTCAAGGTCAATCGTTAAAGAGACAGCCCCTTCCAAAGTGGAAAAAATTGTGTCCCTTCCCCCTCTAACTTTTAAAGTAAGATAGTGAAAAATCAAAAAAATATATGCTGTGTATCTCAATAAAAACTTTCAACGAAAATTGATTTGAACAAAATATAATAATCAGTTTTTAAGATAATAATATAAAACATTTATTAAAAACCGCAAAGATAACTTTGTCGTTCATAGAAACACTATGAAAAACAAAGTTACAACACAAACATCCAGTCTTATCATTACTTGCTACTACGGAACCCTTCATGGTCGAGTCCGACTCGCACTTGGCCACTTTTTTTGCACAAAATTAGCTTTATAAAATATATCTGCTGGTAACATACAATTCTGAGATTGTCAAGCTATTTTGTACATAATGATTTAACTTCACACTTGGTTCCTAGATTTATTTGAATAGGTATTTATTTATTTATGGTTCACCAACAGATGATACAGTAGACATTCATTTATATTAATTATTACATTAGTGCTAGATGTTCATCTACTTGTAGGTAAACACAACATGCAAATTCGACATTAACTAAAATTTGGTAATGTAATTATTATAGGTAGGTACCTGCCTTGGACACAACCCAATTATTTACTGAATTAATTTTAAAATAAAGTTCTCAATAGGTACTAAATTTTATTTGTAGAAGGTAATAATTGAAGTGAATTGAATGTGAATTGAACAGCCGGCAGGTGAAATATTCGGCCAAGTGCGAATCGGACTCTTACTTAAGGGTTCCGCACTATCGTACAAGAAAAAGTACAAACTTATTTCTTGTTAGGGACACCCTTGTTATTATTTATTTCGTGTAGTTCAGTATTTTTTGCTGAAGCGGCAACAGTTATAGACATTCTGTAAAAATGTATCATTAATTCATTACGGTTCGTAACATCGAGCTCAAAGACAGACAGATGGACGGACAGCGGAGGCTTAGTTATTACTATTGGGTCCCATTGGACCCTATTGGGTCCCGTTCCGTTTGGCACCCTTCGGGTACGGAACGGTACGGCATTTCATGGTGTCTGAGCAATGACGTCATTTCTATCAAATATTGAAGTAGTAGACCCTACATGTGGGGGTTTCTTAAGGGGGTCAAAAATTTCATCATTTTTGACCTATGACGTACCGTTTTCGAGATATTTGCATATTTAGGTTAGAAAATTAAAAACGTGTTTTTCTATTATCGACAGCGAAACTTAATGAACTCTTTGTGTGTGAGTCTTATGGCCGATTTCACCAACAATCCCTATCTTTAGGGGACACTTTTTTCCTTTCAGGGGCCACCTACTGGTTGGTTCGCTTTGACCTAAGTCTAAGGGTCATCTAGGCTACTAGGGGGCTCCCTAATTTTATGAACCCGGCTTCCAAAACAGTCGCAAGACAGCTAAGAAAAAGTGCTAAGTGTCCCCTAACCGTTTTGAAATCGGGCATTAGACTCTTAGAGCATGCCGCGCGACGAAGACTGTGGCCCGCGGCGGCTAAAGACGCCTAAGCGCAGTCCATTGCGCCGCGCCGAGGCGAGGGTCGCTACCCCGCCGCCTGCAGCGATAAGTGGCAGCAGCACGATGCAGAGCCGACAACGGAGCATTTATCGCAGTCGCAGTCGTCATGGCCGCGACGACGGGTCTCGCGAACGCAGTTCCCTGAGTCTACGTGAGCGAGAGGTACAACGGGAAACCGAGCGACTCCAAATCATGGAAGATGAGGTACGCAGAGCACGTCTATCATTGGAGCGGCGGCGGCGGTGCGGATCACGTGCTCGGCCACCGTCGCTGCAACGAGAGACGTCTACTACGTCGAGCCGGGGCGGCGTCGTAAGAGGAGTTACAGCCATGATGATGGGCCCGGTCAAACAAAACGCTCCCGTATGCAAATAAACAAATCAGAAATCTGTTTGTTGCGTTCAATCTTCCACTAAAGATGTGGTAGATTTATTAGGCACTTTAGGAACTTGACGTCTCATCCGCATGCGGCAGCCACCTTATCAAACCGTAACATAGAAGAATATTTTACTGGCACAAGCTTCAATACGACCAATTTGGTATTCCACTAAAACCGGAAGCGCAATTCACAAGCGCCAGCCTGACGCAAGCCTACTTCTTATTCTACTGTCGGACAGTAGGCTGGCGTCAGGCTGGCGCCAGCCTACTTCGTATTCTACTGTCGGACAGTAGGCTGGCGTCAGGCTGGCGCTTGTGTATTGCGATTCCGGTTTTAGTAGAATACCAAATGCGTCGTATTGAAGCTTGTGCCAGGCTTGTGGTATGCTTGTGTACAGTAGAATTCGGGCCCAGATTTTCTACAGCCGTATTAAGTAGAACACGACCAAGTTACGTTTTTGCCTGTCAGCCAGGTAGGGAGATATTCAAACTCTAATTAGCGGCTGTCAAGAGTCTCGTCCAAGTTATAATTTTAAATAGCCTCCAAAATCATCCTGGTATTCAATTTTAGGCGTCAGCAACAACTACTTATATCAATATTGCGTTAAGTTACTCATATCATCAATGCAGCTCGATATATTTATTTTCGTTGACACTGTAGGGTATCAATGTAAGTGCAGGGTATGAAAGCAATAAACACCAGTTCCAGTTAGCAATCGATCGCTGTGTTGGTCTGATGCTCCATTGGCGACGAATCGGGTTTTTTTTAAATTATTACCAAAGTAATACGCGTGTCTCTCGCGGTAATTAGGTAGGTACTTAATACCTAGACTAGACCTACTTGGACTTGACACCTCTCCTACTAAAGCCTTTTGCATTTCATTTTGGTGACAGGAAACGGAAGGACAACATTTTGTTTGCATTTGTTTGACCTTGGATGACTGACAAAAGAGGGGTGACCTCATTTCATTTCTTACAATTTTAAGTCATTCGTGTTTACATAGGTACTCGTAGCGATTCTCAAGGGCACTCATCCAACGATTTTTTGGCGTGTGAGTGACGTTTACAGGGGGCGTCACTCTGTCAAAAAAGTTTCACCTGTCACCGCACGTCAAAAAATTGTTGGTACAGCTGTACAATAGATTTTTGGAATGCGTGTATTGATTAACCTGAACACTGTTGCAGTGTAACAGATATTTTTCATGTATTTTAGAATGAATTAGTACTTAATTATTTCAAAATTATCATTAAATACAACGTTTCAGACAAATTCTATAGTTCAACATAAAAACATGGTAAGCTAGATCCAGTTAACATGTGAAAAAGCGAGCTTCTCTCCCTTTTTCCCTGGTACGAGATCTATTCCTTTTATTACCTGGTTTGGTGTGCAGCCAACATACAAAGTTTGATCCAGTTCACGACAAGATTATTTGGTTCTGAGCGAGCTGTCGCCTCACTCTCATCCCATTTTAGCCTATACAAGAAACCAGAGACTATATCCAATTGACTGCGCCTGCGGGGGAATGCGGCTTGTTCAACAACGTTCAACAATGTATTCAACAAACGTTCGCATACGCAACCTATGTACGATGACGGGCCGCCAGACAGTTTCGCAGCGGCTGACCAATCACAGCTCTCTTATCTCGTTCCCCGCCGCCCGTAAATTGGTGAGTTGTGTTTCAGAGGAAAATGTATCTATGCGCTCTCTACTGGATATGTGCTCCCTGACAAGAAACAGAGGTCACAGCTTTATCAGATCCTGGCCTGGCCTCTACAGCGTAGAGTAATCCATCCCTTTCCCCGGTCATTTATCTTCGTCACCCGTCGCGAGCAATCTTCTTATTATTCAATAAATAAATAAGTATCTGATAAGTAAGACTAATTTTCAGCAATGTCACAGACGTTATCGTCTTCAAGGAAGATAAGTTTAGTCCCAAGAGTGGAATCTTGAAACAATACATCGTGTAAATGAATTAACGCAAAATGAGAAACTGCTTTGTTAGGGACATCATTCTAAGCAACTTTCAATTTGAAACCGATTTGATCAGAGCAACTTTATTTTTCACTTCTCCATACAAATCAGCTGACCCACTCAGGCCAAAATTTACTGGGAAGTGAATAATTAAGTTACTCTGAAACCGATTTGTTTCATATTGAAAGTTCCTCAGAATGATATCATTAACGTTAGTAGTTTCTCATTTTGCGTCAATTTATTTACACGTTGTATATGTTTTTAGCAATAGGCTTGTTTCCTGCTAGTCAAAATAAATACTTTTTAGGAACTGTCACTTTTGTTCCTGAGTTCTATGAAATATCACAAAGTGACGTCAGTGGAGTGTCACCGAGCGTGGCATGAAATGCTGTCGTTTTTGAAACAAGAATTCCTTAAGTTTCATCTGTCTGTCTGTCTGTCTATCCGTCCGTATGTGACAGCAAGTTTATTCAAAAACTATTAGGACTACAAAGTTTGAAACTTGGTTCGTGGATGTATTCTTTAAACCGCTTTTACGTTTTTTATACAAAAATTTAAAAAATACATGGAACTGACACCACAATATTTTTTTTCATCAGACCTATTTGTTGAGTGTCTATAGATAGGTCTTTAAAAATGACATTGACGTTCCTTAAATCATTTTTCCTCAAGGTCAATCGTTAAAGAGACAGCCCCTTCCAAAGTGGAAAAAATTGTGTCCCTTCCCCCTCTAACTTTTAAAGTAAGATAGTGAAAAATCAAAAAAATATATGCTGTGTATCTCAATAAAAACTTTCAACGAAAATTGATTTGAACAAAATATAATAATCAGTTTTTAAGATAATAATATAAAACATTTATTAAAAACCGCAAAGATAACTTTGTCGTTCATAGAAACACTATGAAAAACAAAGTTACAACACAAACATCCAGTCTTATCATTACTTGCTACTACGGAACCCTTCATGGTCGAGTCCGACTCGCACTTGGCCACTTTTTTTGCACAAAATTAGCTTTATAAAATATATCTGCTGGTAACATACAATTCTGAGATTGTCAAGCTATTTTGTACATAATGATTTAACTTCACACTTGGTTCCTAGATTTATTTGAATAGGTATTTATTTATTTATGGTTCACCAACAGATGATACAGTAGACATTCATTTATATTAATTATTACATTAGTGCTAGATGTTCATCTACTTGTAGGTAAACACAACATGCAAATTCGACATTAACTAAAATTTGGTAATGTAATTATTATAGGTAGGTACCTGCCTTGGACACAACCCAATTATTTACTGAATTAATTTTAAAATAAAGTTCTCAATAGGTACTAAATTTTATTTGTAGAAGGTAATAATTGAAGTGAATTGAATGTGAATTGAACAGCCGGCAGGTGAAATATTCGGCCAAGTGCGAATCGGACTCTTACTTAAGGGTTCCGCACTATCGTACAAGAAAAAGTACAAACTTATTTCTTGTTAGGGACACCCTTGTTATTATTTATTTCGTGTAGTTCAGTATTTTTTGCTGAAGCGGCAACAGTTATAGACATTCTGTAAAAATGTATCATTAATTCATTACGGTTCGTAACATCGAGCTCAAAGACAGACAGATGGACGGACAGCGGAGGCTTAGTTATTACTATTGGGTCCCATTGGACCCTATTGGGTCCCGTTCCGTTTGGCACCCTTCGGGTACGGAACGGTACGGTACCCTAAAAAGTAAAAAACTTTGTTTTCAGTCCATTTTCAGTATCTCCACCTTGATCACTGAATCTCTTATTAATTGGAATTGTTATCCACTTCTTTTCTCCTCCATTATAATAATGACTTCGCAACAAACTCTCTCCGACTTGTCACTAATGATACAAATCAAAATCGTTTCGGGAGTCGGTGGGCTCATTTAGTTTAACGACTTCGGACGGTTGTTTGGGTCATACTCATATTGATAAAACAAAAGTATGCCCTTATTTGTACCCTATGGTTTTAATTAAAATGCAAGGGCCTAATTTAGATATCACAATGACAGCTCAGTGTATCTTTCGTATATATTTATTGCACATATCAGAAAAAAAACACAAACAATACAGAAAAGGCATGAACAAAGGCAAGCTTATCTCTAAAAAGAGATTTCTTCCAGCAAACCCAGGATGGACAGGATACATTTTAAAACTCAAACTCAATCTTTATGCAATATGGTACAATATAAGTTCATTGTCATTGGCATTTCATGGTGTCTGAGCAATGACGTCATTTCTATCAAATATTGAAGTAGTAGACCCTACATGTGGGGGTTTCTTAAGGGGGTCAAAAATTTCATCATTTTTGACCTATGACGTACCGTTTTCGAGATATTTGCATATTTAGGTTAGAAAATTAAAAACGTGTTTTTCTATTATCGACAGCGAAACTTAATGAACTCTTTGTGTGTGAGTCTTATGGCCGATTTCACCAACAATCCCTATCTTTAGGGGACACTTTTTTCCTTTCAGGGGCCACCTACTGGTTGGTTCGCTTTGACCTAAGTCTAAGGGTCATCTAGGCTACTAGGGGGCTCCCTAATTTTATGAACCCGGCTTCCAAAACAGTCGCAAGACAGCTAAGAAAAAGTGCTAAGTGTCCCCTAACCGTTTTGAAATCGGGCATTAGACTCTTAGAGCATGCCGCGCGACGAAGACTGTGGCCCGCGGCGGCTAAAGACGCCTAAGCGCAGTCCATTGCGCCGCGCCGAGGCGAGGGTCGCTACCCCGCCGCCTGCAGCGATAAGTGGCAGCAGCACGATGCAGAGCCGACAACGGAGCATTTATCGCAGTCGCAGTCGTCATGGCCGCGACGACGGGTCTCGCGAACGCAGTTCCCTGAGTCTACGTGAGCGAGAGGTACAACGGGAAACCGAGCGACTCCAAATCATGGAAGATGAGGTACGCAGAGCACGTCTATCATTGGAGCGGCGGCGGCGGTGCGGATCACGTGCTCGGCCACCGTCGCTGCAACGAGAGACGTCTACTACGTCGAGCCGGGGCGGCGTCGTAAGAGGAGTTACAGCCATGATGATGGGCCCGGTCAAACAAAACGCTCCCGTATGCAAATAAACAAATCAGAAATCTGTTTGTTGCGTTCAATCTTCCACTAAAGATGTGGTAGATTTATTAGGCACTTTAGGAACTTGACGTCTCATCCGCATGCGGCAGCCACCTTATCAAACCGTAACATAGAAGAATATTTTACCGGATTTCAATTTCAATCCATCATCGTGGATTCAACGCATAGATATTTGGTTGAAAAAGGTAAATGAATGCGTCTGTGTACGGATGATGGGACGAAAAGACAACAATTCATTTTGCGATGCAACAACTTCAGGGGTTGGCCAAAACTTGTATAAAGCCTCAATTCCATTTTGTTCACCAGGCCCGAGCGCCAAGAAAAGTTAAAGAGTGCATTTCCGTATGAACAAAATTTCAACTCTGTCCATTCATGAGATACAGCCTGGTGACAGACGGACGGACAGCGGAGTCTTAGTAATAGGGTCCTGTTTTTTACCCTTTGGGTACGGAACCCTAAAAATATGTTTAACTATGCCACAGAAGAGATAATAGTACTACGTACAGAACGGCCACTCCCTTCCCCTCGCGGATTCAGATACCGCACCTCACCCCGGAGTCGGGGAGCCTCTTCGGGAGACACTTTGTTTATACGCTGAACGCACACATTCACAAACGAACGAGTTTACGCACACATTTGCACGTATACAAACATCATTTGGTTATAGGTGATTATTTTACGAGCGTTCTATGGAGTGTCCGAGGTGTGACTATGCTATAAATCCCGCACGAAAATAAATTAGAAAAGCTTAAACGGAGGAAATAGCTGTAAGTATGCTAATTTGCCGAGCGCAATGTTGGATAGGTATTGGGTACCAAAATATGGATAACTAATTGAACATCTATCATCCTGTATGTAGTGTGGTGTAATTTTCGACTGATTACGAGAAACTTTGGGTCCCGGAAGCCGCTTGAGGTCATAATAATCAACACAAAGTTAGGCGGTGTGTTACTTTCGACGAAACAAACATTGCGTCACGCGATTTCCCACAAGAGGCGCTGTTAGCTAGGCTAGTCACGCCTACTCATAAAACCTTTTTAGTCTGGATTTTACCTACAAAAAGTTATACGAGAATAACTATCCCGGGGATAACTTGTATGACAAATGACGGTTCAAAATGAGGTGATCTGATCTAGGTGTCACTGGTGTCTATGAAAAAGCAGTGTCCGCGCGTGTAACAAAACGTAGAGGGGCAGACAGGGGAGCAGAGGGGGGGTCCAACACACACGTTTATATAAGGCGCTGTGCACTAGGCCCAGCCTCTCTTTTGCATATTCTTTCAAACTAGCTAACTCAGGCTCAACTCTGTAATTTTATTAATTATTTGTCATTACAAGATATATTTGTTTTATGTGAGTTTTAATTGCAAAGCCTCATAGACAAGCAGAAGACACTCTCGAGTGAAAGTTACTCTTTCGTTGGTAAAATACGGACTTACCGCCGTATTACTCAGAGTCATTTAATGAATGAATAAACCCATTCCAAATTTTAATTTTCTTACAAAATCCTTTACTTAGTAATCCTTAATGAATCATTTAACGACTCTGAGTACGGCCGTTAGACATATATTTTCTGTGCATAGTGTTCTCAAGTAGACTGTCAAGACAAGTCGATATTGATAATGATAATGTTAACAAAGACGCTGCAGCTATGGGCTCTACCCCAGAGACTAATATCCAATTGACTGCGCCTGCGGGGGAATGCGGCTCGCCAAACGCTTGTTGTATTCAACAAACGTTCGCATACGCAACCTATGTACGATGACGGGCCGCCAGACAGTTTCGCAGCGGCTGACCAATCGCAGCTCTCTTACCTCGTCCCCCGCCGCCCGTAAATTGGTTTGCGGCCGGTCAAAACAGGAAGCACCTATCCAGTGGAGAGCGCATAGATACATTTTCCTTTGAAACACAACTCATCAATTTACGGGCGGCGGGGGGCGAGGCAAGAGAGCTGTGATTGGTCAGCCGCTGCGAAACTGTCTGGCGGCCGGCCCGTCATCGTACTTAGGTTGCGTACGTTGAATACAACTAACGTTTGGCGAGCCGCATTCCCCCGCAGGCGCAGTCAATTAGATATATAGTCTCTGGGTTAAAATAACGCTTTTTGAAAACTTCTAAGCAACCGCGTAGAAGTGGCGCCATCTGTAAGCGTCACTCACACGCCAAAAGATCGTTGGAAGACTGCAAGTGTAGCACTAACTATACTCTGGCCGCTGAGAGAATGCGATTCTGACATATGTATGTCTCTGTCTGTCCCGCGCTACTTTTCACTCTATCTCACTCCCACAAAGGGGATTGCATCTCAAACTGACATGTGTCAGGATCGCATTCTCTCAGCAGACTAAGGTAACGTGTAACGTTTAAAGGCTAGGCTTCGCCGTTGCTAAAGACATAAGACAACGTAGGTCATTTTCATAAAATGAAATTTAATTAAAAACAAAACATAGTACTCTGTACATCTATACAGTTAAAACATTAAACTGTTTATTTATATTACGCTAACATCAGTTTATAAACAATCTTAGAAGCAATAAAAATAATTAACCTGAACTCCTTAAGTATATCATACATAAATACATAGTTTGCTACAAAAACACTCAATAACAATCAATAGTCAATTTATTGCCATATTCAGAGTCATTAAATGATCTATTATGGATGTCTTCAGTGTAGATTTCAATAGTAAATCTGAGAGTGAATCGTTTATTAACTACCATAAGTAGCCAGAGTCCTTTCAGTATTAATCGTCCATTAAATGACTTTGAGTACGGCGGTAAGTCGTCCAATGAAAAACATTATGGATAGCGTAAGTAAAGCTTTCCATAGTAAAACGATAATTAAGTCGTCCTTAATGAACCATTAAATGACTCAACGCCGTAGTCATTTAATGAACCATTAATCCGATTCCAGAATTTACATACAGTATCGTTGAATAAAGTAATATCTAATGAATCATTAAAGAACTTTGGGTACTGTAGTCGTGATGTTTAGTGACTCTTTTCAATTCCGCTGTCAGCAAGGCTATAATTTTCTCTAACACTGTAGACGTCATGTATTTAGTGAAACTCCGGTGTGATTGTCAGCGTGATCTTCCGTCGGCCTCGCACCACTTCCACTGTCAGCGTGCCCGTCGTTTTCTCCAGCACAGTGTAGACGTCACCAGCGGAGCGGACGGACTCTCCGTTGATTTGGGTGACGATGTCGCCTGGTTGGAGACCGCCGCTGGAAGGGGACATATGATACAACTTTGAAGGGAAGGGGACATGTTACAACTTTGAAGGGAAGGGGACATATGTTACAACTTTGAAGGGAAGGGATACATGTTACAACTTTGAAGGGAAGGGGACACATGTTACAACTTTGAAGGGAAGGGGACATATGTTACAACTTTGAAGGGAATGGGACACATGTTACAATTTTGAAGGGAAGGGGACACATGTTACAACTTTGAAAGGAAGGGGACTCATGTTACAACTTTGAAGGGAAGGAGACATATGTTATAACTTTGAAGGGAATGGGACACATGTTACAACTTTGAAGGGTCTGAGAGATCGCGGGCGGGTTGTGAGCGGGGGGTGTCAATATAGTTACAGCTTTATTAGAGATAAGCTCGCCTTCGTACATGTTGATCCACGTAACAGAAAAAAGTTTTCAGAAAAAACACTGTTTTTTATTCCGTGTGTTTTTCCATTATGTCTGTATTATTTTTTTGTGCAATAACGTAAGTAAGTATGTAAGTAAGCATTACAATCTATCCTTTGGCACGCGGTGACAAGTAGAACTAACTAACTGTGTGGGTTCCAGGGTAAACGAATGAGGATACGGTGTGTGAGTAGTGTTAAATTAAAATGGAAGATGTAAGGGAAGGACCACCGGTGACCGACCGCCAAACCAAGACTGGTACTGGACATATAGAGCTGGGGGGTCATTCCACTATTTACATTACAATTGGTTGATCATTCAATGATCCGAAATGGCAGTCTTGAGCCTAAAAATAGGGGTACCATTGCATTAAGCCAGCAAGCTGAAAATTTGCATGAACCATTATAATGAAATTGTTAAAAGTCCCCATCGATCCCATGTGTGCAAAAATTATATATTCAAGGTCTAAGTTCGTAAAAAAGGGATTTTGCACGTAGGGGATCGATGGGGACTTTTCACAATTTCATTATATGGTGTCCCTAACGTTCATACAAATTTTCAGCTTCCTGTGAATTTAAGCAAAAGGGTGTGGTTTGGGTACCCCCCTACTTTTAAGCTTAAATTGACTGGAATATATGTTGACAGTAGATACTATTGAATGATCAATGAATTGTAATGTAAATAGCGGAATGACGGCCCTGATTTGCAGGAAAATACTATTTACGAATTTAAGGTTTATAAACAATGTGGGCTATTCTTGAGGTGTCAAAACCACTAAACTAGAGGAACTAGAGGCACTAAACTGAAAACCTTCAAATCCGACAGCTCTTGCGCGGTGGCTACACATTCCATTTTCAAACACACGATTTTAATTAGTTTATTTAGTATAGTTCGTGTCGCCTTCGGAATCGCAGGCAATATTTATGTAAACAAGATACGTACTTATAAGCTGGTGATCCTATGATGACTTTCCACGCAAGGATTCCGTGTTGTATGTCGGTTGGCATCTGAAATTATTAACCAAAACATTACTTAACCCTTCCGCTCGTTCTCCCGGCCGCAAAATAAATATATTTGACATTAAAATTAGGGGAAGCTAAGCTATCATCCCTTGCAATAGATATTTCCAGAAGTCTTGGTGTCACCTGTCATGCACCCTATGGGGGGTGTCTTTAATAATGGCCAGAAATCCTATCGACAGTCAGTAGGACAGTGACCTTTACTCATCTGTGCAGTGACGAAACGTCATCAAACAAGGTGCTAAGTTGACTTTTTCAGGTCAGTCAGGCAGGCTACATGCTAAATAAATCCGGAAATGACGAAGTTGTAGAAACCGGCACAAAAATAGTCCGGGAGCCGCGGGGTGATAGTAACTACAACGCGCGGGGCTAGATAGAACGGCACGTGCAACCCGGGCGGCGCTCGGCAACCCACTGAGTCGGGCCGTGCAGCGGGGCCGCGGATCTACTTGTGGCTTTGCAGGTAAACAGCGGAGTGTCGCACGCCTGTCCTGTTGTAGGAATTTTCTTGTGTTCCTACAAGTATTTAATATGCACTGCCTTTTGCATTATTGGTATTAGGTTTTCGCGTAAATCTATTGTTTTCATCATATTTGATAGATTTTTAGGGATGATACCTGTGGTGGATACAGCTATGGGTACAATATTAGTTGTTATAATCTTCCATTGGCATTTTAGTTCTATTGATAGTTCTCGGTATTTAGTTAGCTTTTCTGTGGTGGATTTTTGAAGATTGTGTGAGTTCAGTACGGCTATGTTGGGTATGCTGTTTGGTTGGTTTTATCTAATACAGTCATGTCTGGTCTATTGCAAGGAACTGTCCTGTCCGTGATTATCGTTCTATCCCAATATATCTTAGCTTTACTGTCTTCTAAAACAGTCGCAGGTTGGTATATGATAGTTCTGCCCTCACCTCCGGGTTCCTCATCCGCAGCTCCATCAGGATGTTGGGGGTGAGAGACAGCATCGTGATGCCGAGGTACCGCCGCGACACCTGCGGGGACTTCGTCGTACCTGGAACCCAAGTTAAATATAATATAACCACTATACTATAATATTATACTAACACCGCAAATACTATAATATTATACTAATACAGATAGACCACCTAGAACAAAATATGACACCGGCGTTAACTGAGATGCTACGGAAGCTTCTTAAGTTCGAGGCCATTATCGCTTGGAGCAGCACCATCGAAAAATTGCAACTCGGGATGCCGCTAAGATGTATAGGATTTATTCTGACATTAGCTACAGAAGAAGAAGAAGTATGTTAACTGAAACCATGGCGTTTAAAGTACAATTCTTACTCCTCACGCCATCTCTTTTTTACTAAGGGTTACTAATTCTAAATTGTATGGGATGAGCACCCTGTCATGTAATCCAATAAGTTTTGTGATGTCTGTCTTATGAAGTGGGCTACATGAGGAAGTTTGGACCCTGCAACACAAAACATACAGGTTGTAACAGAAAGGCAAGATCGATTCAAAAATACACGTCACTATGATTCAGAAGCGAGCAACATTATTTCGCTAAGTGACACTTCGACCTGCTAAATCACTTTGATCAATTACCGAATAGGGTATGTGTATAGTATGTGACCAGAAGCAATGTATGTACCTGTATGTAAATATTTGTGTTAATTTATGTTGGTTACCTCTTATGCTAAGCCACAGAAGAGATAATAGTAATACGTACAGAACGGCCACTCCCTTCCCCGCGCGGATTCATATACCGCACCTCACCCCGGAGTCGGGGAGCCTCTTCGAGAGACACTTTGTATAGAAGCTGAACGCACACATTCACAAACGAACGAGTTTACGCACACATTTGCACGTGTACAAATGTCATTAGGCTATGTAGTAGTAATAGGTGATTATTTTACGAGCGTTCTATGGAGTGTCCGAGGTGTGGCTAAGTCACTTACGTTTTGCCAGAAAATCCTTGACGTAGTCGATTGGTATCGCGAATGAGATGCCCGAAGTGACCTTCATGCTGTTAATTCCGATCGCCTCGCCGTCCAAGTTGACCAGGGGCCCTCCGCTGTTACCGAACGTTATGGGGGCGTCCGTCTGGATGTACACCATGTCTTTGCCTGGGATTTAAAAAACGAGCATTTATCAAACTTTCTCCCATTTGATGAAGACATCATTTTCACATATCGTATGAGAGAGGAGCCGAGAATGACGTATTCTGAGTATATGTATTGTGTAATAAATACAGAATAAAAGAATGGCGGGGGACAGATGCGAGTGGCGTGCTTCGGGAGAGGCCTGCGCCCGATAGTGGGATGATACAGGATATTTATTTATTTTATTTATTTATTAATACACAAAACAGCAGTACAGACAAACCATACAACATAAAGATTAGACCAAACATTTCCGTCTGCAACGGCAAAAGCATGCGTATACAGCATTACTGACACACTTTACAAGCAGGTTTAAATATGATGATGATGATGAAAAGAATTTTAATCTTGAACCTTGAAACCAAAGTTTTGCCCTTGTTCTTCTCCATTTCTATGAATCTATCTGAATATGATGGATTCGTCACAATGTTTCGCAGCACAGATAGAACATCAGAGAAATTAAATTCAAGCCCAAGTTGAACATAATTTCTCCATCCAAGGCTAACTGTAACTACTAGGTACAACCAGAGATACTATATTATACTAATATAGATAGACCACCTACAACAAAATATGACATCGGCGTAAACTGAGATGCTACGGAATCTTCTTTAGTTCGAGGCCATTATCGCTTGGTGCAGCACCATCGAAAAATTGCAAATACCACGAGGTGGCGCTACGATATACAGGGTGTAACAGAAAGGTGTAGTCATATTTTAGGGGGTTGTTAGGGAAATCATTCTGAGCAACTTTCATTATGAAACCGATTTGATCAGAGCAACTTTAATTTTCACTTCTCTATACAAATCAGCTGACAGCCCAGACCAAAACATATGGAGCAATGAAAAATAAATTTGCTCTGATCATATCGGTGGTTTCAAAGTAAAAGTTGCTCAGAATGGTCTCCCTAACAACTCCCTAAAATATGACTACACCCTTCTGTTACACCCTGTATAGGATTTATTCCAAAATTAGCGCCACCTAGAAGTATGTTAACTGAAACCATGGCGTTTAAAGTACAAATCTTAGGGCCATCCCACATGACCGCGTTGCGGCGTCGCATCGCAAAAATTCGCGGCGAATCACATAAGGAATGTTGGCAGATTTTTGCAATCCGACGCCGCAACGCAGTCATGTGGGATGGCCCTTACTCCTCACGCTATCTCTTTTTACGAAGCGTTACTAATTCTAATTTGTATGGGATGAGCACCCTGTGGTACGACTCACCATGTAGTCCCAACTCCTCACTGTTCCGCTGCGTAGAGCTCACGACTCCAGCAGTCACTGTGTTGCTCAGTGCCAGTGGACTGCCCATCGCCACCACCTGAAGATCATACAACATAGCAATTTATAACAGCTATGAACAAGTGTTTAAAGGCCTACGCAGACCAGGACGGCATGGTAAGTTTGGACATTCAAACGTATTGATATAGAAATAAGACATAAATTGATATGGTTTAAAACAATGCCGTGGGATCCCGCTTATTTTAAACTATATCAATTTATGTCTTATTACTATATAGGGTCTAGCAGCCATCTGGGCGAAATTTTTGACCTAGTTTAGTTGTAGTTAGTTTAGTTTTTACGTATGCATTTAATTAGCTGACCATATTTTTGATAGTACCCATCATTATGAAGAACTTTCCCCATGGAACATAAGGTCGCAACCGAAAAAAAATTTTGGGTCTCCCATAGCACAGTATACATATAGAACAGTAGTAAATCAGAGACCGTTTAGGAGCGTTCGTTACCTACTTTCGCTAGATTCGCAGGGCTGTGTCACGTCTGTGGCTTGGCATACCTACCTAAAATACTAATTTTGCTTTTAAGTACCTATGCAAAGTATTTCTGTTACCAGTTTAATAGACAATATTGTTTACACAAAGTAATAATATTACTTAGGTACCTATGTGTTTCTAGTTTCCCACTTCATCGAATATTTTAATACTTACCACTATACTACTCGATTATCTATATTAATAATTCCGTCGAGGGGTACGGTAGACTCAATCAAAACCTTACCTGAATAATAAAACATAAAAAAATATAGATTTCGAGTCGACAACATATATCCGCAAAATTCGGATTGTCGAGTATTTTGTTAAATTCTAATGTTACTGAACAGACAAATCGCAGGCGCCATATTGGCCACGTAACTTAGAGCCATAGACAATGGTCTCTTCACACATGTCTTCTAGGGTTAGAAACCGGTAAACTGCGTTTATTTGCGGTTGCATTCATGTTCCTTTTCTGTATACGATTAGTACATAGTGTAGATGTAGCCTAATGGTAGTTTTAGGCATAGTTTCCCAACAAAAACATGCCGAAGGAAATGTGGATGTAGCTATAATGGCTATAATGGTCGTTTTAAGCATGGTATCCCAAAAAAAACGTGCGGAACGATAGTGTGGATGTAGCTTTAATAGAAGAAAATGCCGATTCATAGTTCACAGACAAAATACCGTGCCATTCATTTCTGTCACAGAGAAAGTAATCACATTTCTGTTGGCAGAAGCCAGAATCATTGAGGAAGCCAGTGAAAAATTGAATTGAGTGCAAGAAACATAATATTATGCCGAAAATCGTAAGTATTTATTGTGCCAGGCAAGATCGCATTCTTTCAGCGTGGTCTTTCATAACATTTTGCATTTGCAGCCGAATCTCCTTGCATTTGGCAAACATTGCCACAATTGTGGAAAATGGATGCAACGAAGGGCTCTTCGTAAAGATGGTGAGTAACTGTGTGAATTTGGTTGTATGTTTTCTTCTGTGGATTGTAAGTAAGACTCAATAAGTACTTATTTACTTCCAGTGGCATGCAATTTCTGTAAAATCAAAATATTTGCGAGAAACTGCAAACAATGGCAATGGCAAGTACTAACCTACCTTCCAAAGTAAAGAAAAAGACTGATTAATACCATACCATAATAAGGTGATAAATATTTAACGAAAAATGTTGTATACACATATAGAGAAATTGTATGATAATGTTGTTCTTATATGTTGTTGATGTAATAAAAATGTTGTTCTTTATTGTGTAATTAACCATACTTACCTTCCAAAGTAAATAAAAAGACTGATTAATACCATACCATAATAAGGTGATAAATATTTAACGAAAAATGTATACATACAGGGTGACATTTAATTAGCTGACCATATTTTGGGGAATGGTAGTACCCATCATTATGAACAACTTTCCCCATGAAACATATCGTGAAATTGTATGATAATGTTGTTCTAATGTTGTTGTTGTAGTAAAAATGTTGTTCTTTATTGTGTAATTAACCATACTTACCTTCCAAAGTAAATAAAAAGACTGGGTGCTTTATAACAGAGAGGTTTACCGAGAGTAAACCTTAAAAACTATTTGTTTTGTTAATTAAAGTTCGTTTATTTTAAGGTTGATTTTAAATTAAAGTTATTTAAGTAAAAACATTTGTAGTTTTAATTTACAATATTTATTAAACACAATGAACGATGCTAAACGAATCTATGCCTTGCTTTGCCTTTAATATTCCTTGAGAACCGATAACTACAGAAATATCTACCTTCATTTTGTACCCACATTCACATTTTACCCGAGCCCGAGCGAAGCCGGGTTTTCATCTAGTATGTAAATAATATACCTCATATACCTAACGCAAAACTAAAAAACCTTACTAATTATCACCCATTCACAAAATAATACTTAACTATTTGATGTTTAATTCATATTCATATCATAATGTTTCGTGTGTGCGTTTACATTTCGTTGTGGAAAGTTACTTACTTCTCGGGATCCTTTGGTACCTTGAAAAAGTTATCCAACTCTGGATTTGTCCGTGTTATTAAGGCATCCATTTACACAACAGTACACACGTTTTCGAAAAGACGACGACGATGACATACTGGTGGCGGTAACGAGTGAGAGCGAGCGAACACGGCAACGGCGCGGCCCCGATTGAAGCAGTCTCCATCATTCCCGAAGGCTATGTGTGCGTGCATACCGAACACGCGCGCATGTGTGCAGCCGTGCGATGTACCTTTGTTCGATGATTATCTACTGTCTATAATAATACTGTGCCCATAGTAACTTGAAATCAGCTGATCGGGGCAATGTACTGAGGGACGATTTATTTATTTTCATTTGCGACTACATATATATGTTTCTTGGGGAAAGTTGTTCATAATGATGGGTACTATCATTGCCCAAAATATGGTCAGCTAATTAAATGTCACCCTGTATAGATACGTTCAACTGTCCATCGATAAAAATTCAAATCCCTTGCCATGCCGTCCCAGTCTGCGTAGGCCATTAAACAGAGTTCCGACAAAGATCTATGTAAAAAGCTGAATGATGTGGGCAAAGAATATGATGACAATGAAGCATAGCTTATTTTGATTGTCACAACTGCCTTAGGCATAAGTTTTTGCTAAATATGTTGTACATACCCACTCACCAGGCCGGATGTCTGAAGATTGTCCGAGTGCCATGATTGGAAGCCCCTTCACCGGGATCCTCAAAGTGGCCAGGTCTGACTTCAGGTCGACATCTTCAACGAAACCTTGGTGGGTTGTTCCATCCTGAAATATTGGGAAGAATTCATCATAGTACTTTAATTGGTTTGGTCACGTTAAGATACACGCAGGACAAACTAACAATAGCAACAATACAGGATGTAACAGAAGGTGTAGTCATATTTTAGAGGGTTGTAGAGAGAATGTTTACTATGAAACCTATTTGATCAGAGCAACTTTATTTTTTGATTCTCCATACAAATCAGCTGACCGCCCGGACTAAAACATATGGAGCAATGAAAAATAAAGTTGCTCTGATTAAATCGGTAACATAGTGTAAGTTGCTCAGAATGGTCTCCCTAACAACCACCTTACTGTTACACCCTGTATAGCCGTCGCCCCGCCCCGCTAGTTTTGTACACAGAATAGGATACATTTAGGTAAACTCATGAATACATTTACTTAACAAGGTGCAAATGAATTAACGCAAAATGATAAATTTCTTTGTTAGGGACATCATTCTAAGCAACAAACATACAAATCATCTGACCCACTCAGGCCATAATGTACTGGGAAGTGAAAAATAAGTTGCTCTGATCAAATCGGTTTCATAATGAAAGTTGCTCAGAATGATGTCCCTAAAAAAGTAGTTTCTCATTTTGTGTTAATTCATAAACAACTTGTATTAAGTGTATATCCTATTCTTCTTTTCTAGTTTCATTATAACTAGGTAGGTACCTAAGTAAGTAAATATTAGGTTTCTGGATGTAAATATTCAACTTAAAAAGTGGCCAAGTGCGAGTCGGACTCACCCATGAAGGGTTCCGTTGTAGCATCATACATAAAGTGGTCCACAGAATACATCTACATACCAAATTTCAACTGTCTAGTCCTAATAGTTTCAGAATAAATTTTCTGTGTCATACAGACGGACAGAGAGACTTGAAGAAACTATTTCTCTATGGAACCCTAAAAAGAGTCATGGAATAGAAAGAAAGGCAACTTTTAGGTACTTTCAATGCAGGTCTGTGCTGGATAAATTGCATTCTAGTGTGTTCAAGTGAGAGTCACTATTTAGCTTAATGGTTTTGCAGAATCCCATCTGTTTCTATTTAATAGTAATCAGTGGTAAACATGGGTGTATAATTAAATTTTCAAAAAAAATGGCAATCAAAGTTACATCTATATTTCATCATCATCACCAGCAGAGTATTTCCAACGGTGCCATTTAGAACAGGATTATTCAAGTTGGTAAGAGAAGTGCCAATAGTGCCGAAAGTGTAATTTCGAACCAGAATTAGGCAAGTACAGATGGCAGTAAGTTTTTTTGGTGGAGAGAGTGTGGGAAGGGGTGATCTCTCCCTCTGTGAGAAAGAGTAGTTAAGGTCATAGCCCACTTACACGACCCTGCTACCACCCGACTAATAAACTATCATTCAAATATGGGCTTTAACTCGTCGCCTTGCGATATAGTTTAAATCGACAACATAAATTAGCAGACAGCTGGGTGTCAGCAAGCTTCCCGCCATCAGACTGCTCAGTAGTTGACGCCTTGCTGGCCACACGTTTAAAAACGAGGAGTCGGCGCGGTGTCCGAGCGCTGACTGCTATGCTACCGCCTCTCAGTCGGTAGACGAGCGAGTGCGTCTCCTTCTCCGCACAACCCGCATCGTTGAGAGAGCAGTCGGCGAGTGGACAGCTGGGTGTCTGCTAGCTGTCGATGCGTGGATAGCTGGGCGTCTGGCTAGTTGTCGGTGTGGACAGCTGGGCGTCTGCTAGCTGTTGACGAGTGGACCGCCAGCAGTTGTCTTAGTTTAGGGCGGTGTTGAGTGGGAGCGGCGTTGGAGCAGGGTCGTGTAAGTGGGCTATGACCTTTACAATCAACTTGCCATAGCTTCACAATAAAGAACCTAGCCCGGACTGTAACTATTTATAATTATCAAATCATTGGCAATCTTGGCAAGAGCAACCAAAACATTGTGCAATAGCAAAACAGTCAGACTTACCATCAACCTAACGCTGACTATCGTGTTAGGTTTGTTTACAACCACATGAGCGTTGGTTAGTATCAAGCCATCTTCTTTCACAATGAACCCGGACCCATTAGAAAGAGTAATAGGTTTTCCCGTAAACAAGTCCGTTCTCCGACCATCTTTTATCTCGATGTAGACCACTGATGGTGCCGACACAGCCACTACATCAGCGATGAAGTTGTATTTATCTCTTCTGCCTCTCAATTTCTCAGGAACTACTGTAGCAGCAGAAATATTTCGCCTATAAGTAACATAACCTATAACACTGGCTGCCACTGCTATAATACCGGGG
Organism: Argyresthia albistria; assembly: GCA_963457715.1. Lineage (NCBI taxonomy): Eukaryota > Metazoa > Arthropoda > Insecta > Lepidoptera > Argyresthiidae > Argyresthia > Argyresthia albistria. Next base: position 6,913,130 of record OY735273.1, read on the forward strand.
AACAAGTGAGTTCTGTTGGGTTTTTCTTGATTTGAATGATTGTTTGGGATTGTTGCTATCCGGCAATAGTATCTTGCGTTAATGTTTGGTACTGTTATTGGTGATAATAGGCGAGAAAACAATTTTTTTGTTATTGACATTGCTTCGGACTGAACTAACTGACTGAACTGAACTGACAGAACTTTGAACGAATGATGGAAAAGTTTTCGTAGGAAATAGAGATGTACCCACATTATGTAAATAACTGTTACGTTATTTCTGAGATTAGTTCTAGTAAATCAAGACATGACAAAATTAAATGGCCAAACACACAAAATTCTACCAGGAAAGGGCAAATGCAAGTAAAAGAATACGGAACATGAATGCCCAACTTATAACGTGTGACGCTGAAGGCACGGACTGTACTGTACATATTTTATGGCAAATTGGCAACTGACTAATTATTACACAGCCACCAAGTTATCTAGAAAGCAGAACTACATAACAGCTTTCTCACGATCTTCTGGCGTGTGGTGACAGGTAGAACTAGAAACTAACGATTTTTGACAAGATCATTGCATGAGGAGGCGTAGAAGTGACGCGCCCCTGAAACGTCACTCACACGCACAGAGTACCTAATACCTATAAGTAATATGAAACTCACACGCCAAAAGATCGTTGAACCCTATACTGAAGGAAGCCACTATAAAAAAGTCACTTCGACTCTCAGTTGTTGTAGTGTATCTCAGAATTATGAATTCCTAAGATTTTCATTGATCTATAAATCAATGAAAATCTTTGCTGTTCTGTTGGCGTAGATGGTGGCGCCTCGCTCCGTTCTCGATAAAATGGTGGCACTGTACTGTACGAGTTACGTACGTACGTTACGTTTGTAAGATAAACCGGATAAAGGTACCTACCTACGTAATAAAAAACTCCCAGTAGTCCGCAAATGATACCATTTATTTTTCTACATTTAATTGCGAAGCTGTAGGTACTTGTTTAACAATTAAAATCATTTGTATTCGTACATTTTATACAAAAATATTTAGTTATTTATTATGTAGGGCCTTAGTTAGGTAGGTTTTTATAATAAGTATGTAAATAACTTGTATGTAGATGTAGATGGTCTTTTTATTTCTAATAACATTTATTTAAGTCATTAGATTTATACTTTATGAACTAATTATAATAACTAAATAAGATCTCAAAATAACATACAGCAAATGAGATAGCAAATACAAAACAAACTAAATGTAAAATAGTGCCCTGGGTGTATTTAAGTTATTTTATTGTTTATTGATAAACATATTATATAAAAACAAATTATCAGATCTATTTAGGTAATTATATAATTTAGGTGTTTCCGATTTCTAAAAAGAAAACCCCGTGTGAGAAACATCGATAAACTTACTTAAATACTTACGTAGAAAGTATTTTAATTTATCAAAATGAGAAGATAACACCACACACAAACCTCAGTGGTTCATGAGGTGGTTAAGAATTTAAAACTCTGTTTAAATCTAGATGTCAGTAAAATAAATAAAAAATACCTATCTAAGTAGTTCATTAACCAAATCATAAGCGACAGCCAAAGAAAAATAATAATTATACTTAGCCTGAATGTTCGGTATACCGGGTGCTTGGAGTATGGAGCGACAAAACATTTTGGGCAGTTAGGGACATTATTCTGAACAACTTTATCTATCAAACCGATTTGATCAGAGCAACTTTATTTTTCACTTCTGATAAATCATCTGATACCCCTCGGCCCAAAATGTATTGAGATGAAAGTTGCTCTGAGCAAATCGCTTTCATAGTGAATTTGTTCAGAATGATGTCCTCTACTCCCCAAAAAATTTTGTCGCTCCATACTCCAAACACCCTGTATACAGTTGCGCTGCTCAGACATGTCTTGAAAACTTCTGTATTATTGGTAATTTAACAATCCTGAACTGTGAAATCATGAAATACGTTTTTAACTACAGATTATATGTATATAACACAGCAGAGCTTACTTAACAATAGTATATTACACCCACGTTATATGCTCTACTACCAATCAAGTCTAGTCAAGTCTAGTATCTTTCAGTCATCATTCTACCCGCAAGACTCTCCATCTACCACACCACCACAGCTAAGATTCCCATTTACCCGTTTCTGGTCTCCATTGGTCAAGTTTTTTAGATGTTCCTGTGGTCGGTACGTGTAGAATATCTCGCAGTAGGCCGAGTCGTCTTGTGGTAAGTCGTAGTTTATCTCCTTGGCCGCGAGCCATGCCGCCCCCAGGGCACTTGAAACTTTTAGGCGAACTAACTCCAGCTCAGTTGTTACCTGTAAGATGAATGCCGTTGGTTGGATAGAATGCACCATGTTTGTAGATTTTTGCAATTTTGTAGCAACTTAATATGAATTCTATCACATAATTTTCACGCTTATATTCACTGGCCTCACCCGTCTCTTCCTCAGTTCCCTCAACGCCCCTTCCTTCATCAGCCGCCAGCTCTTCCACACCGACCCAACACAAACCACCCTTAGCCTCTTTTCGTCAGCCTTCGTGGATAGTGAGGCGGCATGAGCGGCTAGGGCACTTCCCGCGTCAGAGAAGAGATGCGTGGCAAGGAGATCACCGGAGTTTGCTAGCTCGGACAGTTTCAGCGTGAAACCTGGAAGTGAATTTGCTTCTATCAGTCAATCAGCTAACACTTCGCTGAGTATGGGTCTGTAACGAACGGGTGGCTAGATAGATAAGATAAACATAAACATAAACACCGATAGGGTTAACCCCTAAAGCACACCGGTCGAACGACCGAACAATGGCGAACTAATTATTATATAAGATGTGACGGCGAACCAGATACGAGTCTCACTAGTGAGTGCGCGCACTTAGGCTATACTAAGTTAACGCTGCACATTGCATAATGTAAAATCCAACGGGCCTTTTATCCAATTCTTACTATTGTAGGTATCTACTGCGGTTCTGCGAATTCAAAACTTTAGATATAGTATTGTCAACTGAAGAGGTAATTAAATCACATTCTTACCAGCAAGGAATGACTTGTCAAAAGTCTTATAAAAGTGCGGCAGCAGGTCCGCCCGGCTCCCAGCGCCGAAGTAGTCCATCGCTAAGTCCCAAACACCATCGGTGGGATGGGGCGATGGGTGTAGACCGTCCACATCGTCGAATACTGTCTTGATGGCTCGCCGGGCGATCCAGTATGCTAAAAAAAAGTTTTATTTATTTATTTTATTGAAACATTAAACACAGAGAAAAAAATATAGAAAATTCAAGGTGCTTAGCTAGGGTATTCGCATGAATAATTGGAACATCTGAGCTAGGTAAGAACCTGTATTTGAGGCTGCAGAGCTCTTCTCTTAACAAATAATTATAGCTAAAAAAAATACAAATTACAGAGATCTGTAGTAGGAACAGCAAAAAAAAGTATGGAGCAAACTATAAAAAAGTACATAATAGAAATTAAATTAAATACTTAAATTTATAAGAGAATAATTGAAACAAAAAGGAAAACTTAAAAAAAACCGTAATCGGTGTACATACATTAATATACATATATATATCCGGACGAATTGCAAACCTCCTCCTTTTGTGAAATCGGTTAAAAATGAGGGTGAAGGTGGCCTCTCTTTGTGTGGTATGAGTATGAGTGAGTGTGTGTGAGAGGGTAAGTGAAATAAAAAGCTTTTGGGTTATGGTTTTTATCGTGTGCTGGAGAAAAATAAATAAAATATCCACTCTCGTCCACTCAATCGGTTAAGTCCCGTTATCGCACGCGCGCGAGTTTATCATCAAACGTCAGCAATAACAACGACGGCATTCACAAAGATAATATCGCGCCTTTTTCTATGCGGGGTGGCAGGGCACAGTTGGGACCAACCTTAGACAGTTATTCAACATCACATTTTGTGTGACAGGCCATATCGCAGGGTAAGATAGAGTTACAGATCGTTAAAATTGTTAACTAAAAAAATATTCTCATTTAGTTAAAATGCGTAATGAATGATACACTTGAAGACAGATAGATAGAAAGATAAAATATTTATTCATTATACAGTACAAACACATAATTATAACAAGAATAACAATATAATAATAATAATTAAATACAATTAGCATATTTACATATTCACGATAATTACTAACAAAACAATAAAATCAAGATTACTGGTATGGGCCACTATGTGGTCATGTGATTGAACCGTGACAATGAAATGGCCCTGACTCAGCAATGTCACAGACGAGTCTGTGACGCTGGTATTCTGCCAGGGCCAGAACGGACGCACAGTGGTTGCTCAAGTACACAATGTTAATTAAATTCACAATTTACAAATCAATGTACCTAAATTAAGTATGAACAAAAATTAAAAATATTGAAAAATCTAATTATAAATTATGATTGTACTGTGAATTAAAGATTGAATTGAAAGAATTATTGTATTGTATGAAAATTGAATTGCATCGGTAAATAACATTTGATAATTGAATTTGAATTACATTGGTAAATATTATTAGATTAATAGAAACGCGAAAGGAAAATGTCAGAATGTGGGTAGTCAGTAAAATGGAATTTAATATTTCGAAATGATTGTTTTTATTTTTTTTTATGATATTCACAATCTCTTGAGCATTTTAAGAATGCAAGGGTTTAATGTAATCACTAGGTTTTTGGTAAACCCCAATTATTTAAAATCCCATATTGTCCCTATTATGTCATGCAACTATTCCCTAACTGTGACTTACCTCCACCCTCATCTCCAAGCAAATGTCCCCAGCCTCCACATCCAAACTGTTTGCCTGAAGAAGTACGCAGCAATCCATTGGAGCCCGTACCTGCAATTCATGAAAAGTACCTACATGGTAAGTACCTAATTTTGTACTGAATGCTCATCGAGAAACACTCAACATCTAAGAGCATAGAGTACATACAAGATGTAACGGAATTAACACAAAATAATAAACTACTTTGTTTGGGACATCATTCTGAGGAACTTTCATGATCAAATCGGTTTCATATATAACGAACGTTGAGTATTTATATTTATAACTAGGTATACCCTAGATATATCAAGACACGATGACACGATGGTCAAGCGGATGGAACGGCATTCAAGGGGAAAGGTTATCGGAAGACCTAATTGGAAGATTGTGTGCCCATTTCGCAAGACCCTCGATGCATGATACAACATCTTTACGGTACCGTACCCGAAGGGTGCCAAACGGGACCCTATTACTAAGGCTCCGCTGTCCGTCTGTCTGTCCGTCCGTCAGCGGGTCCTAGAGCACGAACCGTAATAGGTAGAAAGCTGAAATTTTCACAGAATATCTGTTGCCAAAACAACAACAAATTCTGAAATACGAGAGATATTACAAATTAAAAGCGGTCCCCATACAAGTAACGTGATTTTAATTTTGTTTTTGTTTTTGTTTTATTGTTTTGAGTGCTTAAGTTGTGTTGTACGATGGTACGGTATCCTTCTTGTGTGATTCCGACTCGCACTTGACCGATTTTATTTAAATTATTAAAAAAAATTATAGTTTATTAGGAAAGAACTCAGTAAAACCTGCACTGTTTTATGTTGCAGGCAGATGTTTTTTCAATTACAAACCATTAAACATTACCCGTGCTCCCAAACATCTGATAAGTCATTAAACTCATTCATTTAATCCACCAAAATTGTTCAGCATTGGCCTTGACACAATTTTAGGAGCTGATAATGGTGGTATCCCTGACTCCATGTTATATGTATTGTTTTCAAGTTTAGTTTAAAAGTCAGTAAGGTCAGATTATACCTACCTACTTGCTCTGATTTAGTTTCGATACATTTGTAAATTCTTTAAATAGCGGCTTGAAAGTACTCAGCCTTACAGTAAAAAGGTGGTGCCCACAAGTTCAATATAGGTAATAGAAGTTATCATTCCGGAACATTTTATTTAGTTGATAAACTATCTAATGCTATTTCATAGATATTTGTTCAGCCGTTATTGCGTGATGGAGTAACAAACATCCAAACATCCCAAACTTTGATACCTAGGTATTTAGATTATGAAAAAGGTCATCCTTACCAGCTATGAGAACCATTCCTCCATTAGGTGCAGCGGTGGCCAAGGATCCAGCTGTATCTGAAGCTACATAGAGCTTCCTAGCACAAGCTGCATCTTTTTCTGTCACACGAGCTGCCAATTCTGCGTTACTGCTCTCTTGCTCACACCCAGACAATGTTAGGCCCTGGGGGTCAAATGTATTGAGAGATTTTAACACAAATGGCCGCAAGCCAAATTGATTGGAAGTACCTCTGCAAGTAATTTTTTATTTTTGACGATGGATAGTGTAGCGGCGAGAAGGGTACGGATATTCAATATAGTCTAAAATGGAATTAAAAAAATCTTACATAAAAAGCTTAGCCTTTCTTACCATAGAATCGAGAGGTTTATCCATAGGCATACCAGCATCTTTCTTAGCAATATGCAACATAGTAATTATTCTGTTGGCGCATTCATCGATACCAACTGTCCAGTGGTTGGTCATGGGTCCTTTCGATTGTCCAACGACATTTCCGCCCTCGTCACATATAACGAGGTTGGAATGGGTCGCGCCCCTGATGAAGTCAAATATAAACATAAACATACATACATTGCTTCTGGCCCAACAATAGGATACCCTGTGTCATAGGAAATGGCGACAACACGAACATGTAAACATTCAAGACCTGCCCCCCTACCGCACAACCGGTGTCGGCATCGGCATCGTGTTTAAACGCGCAAGAATGAACTTTATCGTTATGACAATACGGCAGATCAACACCAAGCCGATGCCGACAGCGGCTGCGCGGTAGGGCCCCTGGGCAGTATTTTTTTGTTTTCCTTTATCCCCAGCCGGTAATCGAACCTCTCGCATGGTAGGCAGAGCCACAAACGCTGCGCCACAGAGGTCGTCGAAAATATATTTCCATATAAATACGGCAATGGGCTATCTACCTTGTAATGCAAAATGGATAATTGAATAACTAACTATAGATAATGTGGGTGCAACTGTGGTTTTGCCATTCTTTATGGGGAAAAGCCATGCACTTAATATGTCAGGCAAATCTAAAGACTTTCCTGAAGGCGCTCTATGAATACATTAGGGGTGCTTTTTTATGTGTATTTCAGGAAATACTCGGCAAATCGTAATAAATTTCTGGTACATTTAATTGGACTATATAATCTAGGGTTGTGAAAAAGGAAAACGTCTTTGGATAAAAAATTCTCGATAGAAAATAATTTGTTTTTTTTTTTTTTTTTTTAATTTATTGAACAAAAATCCACAGCCGTACATAAAAGTTAAACAATAATATAGATTAAATAACTAGGCCAATTAAGGATTTCACTATGTAAATAGTCAAATAAGGACGGTGAGAGTACATTCAAGAGATAGGTAGGCAAATCGGTTTTCCAATATTTTTTCCTTTTATACCGCAGTATTATTAAATATGATCTTTTTTATATATGTTATATGTGGGGAATCGTTGTAACTAACGTTTTGTAAATCGAAATGTAATTCCTTGGAAAGCTTATTTTTATGATATATTTTTTTTCGTTTTGGCGCTTACGTTGTTTCAGATTAAGTACAAGCGCACTATTGCCATCCCACTTGTTCCTATTTCCGACTAATAATCGCTTCTCACTTCCGCAATCTTCGTTAGTCTCGTTTGGTATTTATTCATACCTCGCCTGAAGTACCTACTTGAACTTGAATTGAACAAAGCGAAACTTGTGTCATACATAATCGCTATAATGTTCATGATAAATTGATAAGATAGATGGATTTAATATAACTTCCTGTATATCAGGTTTTTCTTATCTTTTATCGTTTGTATTTTGTTTGCACTCCCTACATTATTATGAAACATCATTTCGTTCGCGAATCATCCAAAAACCTTTATCAACCGAACAGCTGTTTTCACTATCTTTGTTACTGATTTTTTCCGCTAAATTGAACATTTTCGCAAGTGCATATCAATGTTATTCTTGCATCTCTTCGAATGCATTATACCTGGTGCCTATATTGTTCACGTAGTAGCTATGCGATTTCGATTAATTTGATAATTAATACTATTTAACGCGAGCAATATATTTTAATTTATTTAGTAAAACAAATGAGTTCATAAATTATATAGTGGATCAAACAGACGCTAAATGTTAAATGTTTTTAACCTTGATTTGATTTGATAGCTGCACTGCAAGTTTACGTTTGCTTCATCTAGATTACATTTGAAACAATCGATATAACTATGCGGGTGATCAATCGCCGATTTTTTACAACAATAAAAACCAATACTTATTTAAGTAAAGTGAACTTAAAAACTTGGATATTTAAACAAAAATCTGCTGTATCTAATGTAATTATAGGTTTATTTAATTCATACTATAAGAGAATGTAATAGTCGAAGAGAAAGTAGAGCAATAAAAATAACAGTAATAGCTGAAAGAATGGTTCAAATTAATTCAACATTCCTTGTCAACTTCAAGGCTAACAACAATTAAATCGCTTGCACATAAATAACTTTATATTTTTCAACAAAACGAGAACAAAATATTTTACAAATGTTCTACGAACGAATAAATGGTAAATACAAAAGAATCCGTGAAATCCTCTTAAAACTTTATTACATAGGTACTTAGGTAGTTAGGTACATTGAATTGCAATGCAAGTGCCTACAAAAGATGGATTGTATAGGTAAAGTAAGTATTCACTTGTGCAGTTTATGTTGTTTACGTCGATACCAGCAGGGCGGAGTAAGGTAAAATAAGTGTTATGATATGAGTGCAAGCAAACACATACTGTTTGTAGAGAGATTCCTTTGCTTTCTTCAGGGTGCAGCGGAAATTTTGTAGTGGGTTTGGCTACCTAGACCTTCCCCAACATACTTTACATTGTAGTTAGCTATTAGCCATAAATTCAAGTTTGCATAATAAATACTAAAATAACCTTGTTACAATTATTTAATTAAAAAAATATGTAACTTTATAACTATAAGTTATCGATAAAAAAATAAGAAAGATTATACTTATAAATTTTTATTTTTTAATAAAGTATATAATAAAGTATATTTTAAATATTTCTACTGACCTACATGTAGGTAGGTATATAAATAGCATAGCATCATGAGTATCTTATCAAAACTTACAAAATAATATAAGCCAGTAATATACTTACCTCCCTACCTTTTAGCAACCAAAGAGATTTCTTCATGTTAGATAGACAAATTATTATTTTACGATTCAATTGTAAAATAGCTAGAATAGATCGATTTATTAGACTATTGTATTGTTATTGCAGCTACCTACCTACCTACCTTTCGAAACTATCCGGAATGCTGAAGGCACTTTTCTAGAGTTTCTACTTTCACTAAGAATCTAAAAAACATTCATACTACTTACCCCTCTACTCCGCCAAAAAACATTGTTTCACAGTTACTGTTGTACAGTATTATTGTATTTTTGTGGGCGGTGTTTATGTTGATACTGTCAACACCGAAAACACGAAAATCCCTATAGAATACGTGTTTTTGCCACGCTTCTGTTGACGCTACTGTCTGTATCTACTTGGGGCAAGACTCCAACAGCTGACGTTGACAGTTAATTGACCGAATGAATGAAACGTCTCTTTCTGTTCTTGGGTTTTCAACGGTAACCAGTTCCGTTGCTAGTTTACTACTATCTGCACATCATTCTTTTTAGAAAGTTCCGCGTTTCCGTTTCCGCTAAGTTTGCCGCGTTTTAAACAAAATTCTATTCAACCCTCAGAACATCAACCACTTTCCATATTTTTCTTTGTCCGCGTTTAGTTTTTTGCACAATAATTATTGTTCAATTGCGGGAACACACATATATGTGGCTTCAAAATGGCGGCCTCCACCAAAGCGGAGATGTGCGGAGATGTGGAATATTTGTATGGCGCGATGGAAGCGGAGATGTGAGCTGTTTCCATCTCGCATACAAATATTCCACATCTCCGCTTTGGTGGAATCCGGCCTGAAAGGCCGCCATTTTGAAGTCTCAGACCTGGGGGTTATCTTGCTAACTTGAGATATTTAGCTCTCCTTTTTGAATAGGTACCTACCATGTACCTACCTATGTGTTTTGATGTGATGTTGCTTGGTGTTTTGTTGTTCCTTGTTTGGGGCGGTAAATATAGTTTCATAAAATTGTTGTGTTAAATGAAAGTAAAACAACTTCCTATGTAACATCTCATATGTATATTATGTACAATAGATAGACTATTTTATATCTTTTCTCACACAATGAACATTTTCTCGCTAACAATTTTATTATACAACATCAAATCGAATACACAACACAGTCAAGATTTATCCATTGAAACACATAATGCTTCAACGAGTCGAATTTAGATCCGTCATCGAGCGAACTATCTTTTTCTTTGAGAATGAGAAGACACCAATTTTAATTTTTATACACAAAAATATAAATCTAATGAGTCCAGATAGGTCGGTAATTTTCAGCTTCAAAACTTTGGGCTTGTACCTTAATCTAATTCAAATTAATAATACGGTTCAGACCATTTCTTATCGCAATGCAAATAAGTAGGTAAAGTTTAGTAGTTTGCCTTACCTTACCAACAGCAAACCAACCTCTTAACCTTTAATTGGACTGAAATATTATACATCCCACTTTTCAACATTATGGCTTGGTAATAAATGCGAAACCAATGAAAAATTCTGGGGTTAAAAAAGGGGTTTAGGTTGTGAATGGAAGATAATTTTGATTTACCGCAAATAAAATAAATGGTCAACGTTCAGCCTATTAACGTGTTGATATTGTTTGGACGTCTAAGAATTGACTAGCTTAAATTTTTTGGAGATTAAATTCTAATTAAGCACGTTTATTAATAACTACGTATTTAAAATTAATTATAAATAATTTAAACAAAATTAACTCATAATGGTTATCTAGTCAACAAGTACGTTTTAGGGCAGATGTTGAATTTAATTTATGTAAATAAGTTATCCATTAGAAAAACATAAAAGGTACTTTGTGCGTCTTGCTGCCTTGATATTTTTGGAAAATTTGAATATTATATCGTATTTAATTATTAGGTAGGTAAGTATACTTTATATTTTTTATTTCGGGTAACTAGATAAAATTAAGCACTTCTTTCATACAGGTACATAATAGGAGTTAGGACATGCGTAGTAGTAGGAAAGTCAATCATTGCGAGAATGTTCTTACAAAAGTTCAAATTATGAAATGGGCAGCAAAATAGTATAGTATAGCTATTTAGCTGTAGCTGTCTATAAACTTTTGGAGGGTTTTTGGACATGTAAGAATCTCAGGTAAGAATGGATGAGATATTCAGTAGGTAATGAGAAGTGAAATTAACTATACAAATCTTAGGCCAGTATTAATAAACCGCTCTCAGCTCTGAAACGACATAATCGCTCATATCAAAGCTATTTATAAGTTACAATTTGGTACAAAAACTAACTACGTTTTATATCAATTCAAAATTCCAAACTAATTTATTTCCAAATCGCCTATAGTCTATTCGTGATAAGAATGCAGTAATATTATCACTGTCCAGCGGCCTAGCCACGCCCTGTAACCAATCAAATCGTTTCCAATTATCAAGCCAAGTTCACGGTGACAAGTTGAAGGCAAACTTTCGAACGCGAAGGTTGTGTCCTGTCCTGTGAGTGTGTGTTAACAGATTTAAATTAAAATTTCACTGCATTCTTATCACGAATAGACTGTAGGTAAAGTACGCGCTAAAATAAGTTAATACAAGACACTTTCAGCTTTTATTTCATAACTTCATCATTAAGCTACCTATTTTTTTTTGTCTTTATCAAGCTACACCACGCAATGCTATTTATACATTTTGTGTTTTCCAGTCTCTTACTGGAAGAACAACAGTGAAGAAAGAATGCCTCTTATCTACAGGGGACATCCAAATGCCCCTTGAAAATGATTAGATACACATTTCTGTAACACCCTATAGTAGATACCAGCACGAGGAAGAGACTATTCTTGTCCAGCTGACTTCACAGCATTATAACAAATACTCCAACAAGTTCCATTGAAATCATTTCATACTTAGAGATCCATAATAAAAGGAACGTCAATCATTTCCTAAACACTTTTATGTTTATCTTCACAAGAAGCTAATTCCCGCACTCGCAGTATATTCCCAGCCGCCTCATTAAGATCCGCTGCCTGTCATAACAGAGGCGCTTGGCGACGGGTTCTGGGATCGAATTTGTGTTAAACACACGCGACGGTGGCCTGGAATTGGGGGCTACGTCGCGTTGTTTGACGTCACCTGGTGGAAGAAAGAATGGGTTAGTATTTAATCAATCTTATACAGTCAAAACTTACTTCATTAATCAAGCCTAACATAATCTAATAATTAATTAATTAATTTCCTCCGGGGCTTTCCTGGCCCAGAGGATTTCGCTCGCCGTGCAGCGCGGTAACGCAGCCAGCGTTATGGGCACCTTTGGTCCGGGCGATTCTTGGGGCGGGCGGTTTGTTTGTATAATTGATTCTTTTTTCTGGAATACCATAGTTATTATATGTATACCATAAATACGGAATTCAATACCTACTTTGTTATTGTTAACTTCTAATTTTAATTGTAATTGTGCATTAATTTACCCTCAAATCAGCTTCAAGTGGCAATTTCACTTCGATTTACGGGCGACATGTCTACGAGTCAGACATTTGCATTTAGATCTTGCGCTTTTAGCTGCGTTAAATATATTTTGCCTATTAATCATCAGCATTATCGTCAAGAAGCCTACATTCACTTGCTGCTGGATACAGACAAACCTCTTTACTACGCGCAACTTATCTCTCCTACTCCCTTCGTCATGCTCATCTAATGCCGACTCCTAAGTTGCAATAGTGACCTCACCTGCACCCGTTGCATGCCGAGTGCGTGGGAAGGGTGGGAAGGTTTTGTCACACTTCGGACACTCCATAGAACGCTCGTAAAATAATCACCTATTACTACTACATAACCAAATGATGTTTGTATAGGTACGTGCAAATGTGTGCGTAAACTTTGCTAGGGCTGGTGGTGCAGCAAATGCAGCGATTTGCGTCGGGCGAACCCAATATGAAGTATACGCGTCGTCACTAGTCAGGCGTTCAGCCCTGTCTATTGATCCTTTGACCAATCCTTTGACGCCAGGGGTGGAGTGCGGTATCTGAATCAGCGCGGGGAAGGAAGTGGCCGTTCTGTATGGAGTACTATTATCTCTTCTGTGCTTTTGTCGCAGAAACAGAGAGACAGAGACACGTAGAGCGCGTGCTCAGTCCTTCGCTCTCTCGCGACACCCCCGGGGAAAGCATACTACGGTTGCTGGAGCATGATTCTCGCGCCTTCGATATACGATATCTACACCTACATCGAGTGATTTCGTATGGGAATCTGTCAATATAGGTTTCGATATCCGTATATCGAAGGCGCGAGAATCGACCTGCAGACCTCTTCACTACGCGCAACCTATCTATCCTCCTTTTCGTCATGGTCATATCATGCCGTCGTGACGTTGTAATAGTGACGTCACCTGGAAACTACCCTGGCTACGTCACAACCCACCTATCCCCCTCCTTCTTGTCCTGCTCGTCCGAGTGGTCTCGCGCGCTGCGTGTGCGCACCGGCCGCGCGGAGCCGTCCGAGTCGCGCCGTCGCGTGCCGCCGCGGCAGAAACACGCGCAGATTATGCGCTTGAATGCGAACCTGGGAAAAGTTGGATGAAAGTCTCAACATTAAATCTTTATTCATTTCGTATGCTAGGACCTGGGACTGACTGGGTGCCGCAGACGGAAACTGGCGTAGAGGCAGGCCCAAAACGGAGATGATGGGACGACCTCGACAAGTCTCTGCTGGGGTGGCTGGAGGTGGCACAGACCAGGGAAAGTGTGGAAGAAAAAGGAGAGCGTTTGCCCAGCAGTGGGACACCTAAATTGCTACATTAAAAAATGCTAGGACCTGACATGTTGAACCAAGCTTGGTGGTCAGGACTTCATAATTTCATAATTTCTTTACTGCACACAAACTAATAAGACTTCATGTTTATCAGTATCTGTAAGCCATCGATTAATTAAACATAAACATAAACATTTACATACAGGCACAAACATTGCTTCTGGCCCCACACTAAGATACCCTGTGTCGTAGGAACCAGAAACAGCGACATCACAAACATGTAGGTAAACATCCAAGACCTGGGGTTTTTTTTGTCCCCAGCCGGGATTCGAACCCGGGACCTCTCGCATGGTAGGCAGACGTGCAACCGCTGCGCCACAGAGGCCGTCAATAAATTGTTTCAAATAAATTCCACCACCTCAACCATCTTAAACTCCCTGAAAACATGAAACACTCACCTAAAGTCTTTAGAAAACAGCGCATAAATGAGCGGGTTGATCGCAGAGTTGCAGTACCCCAGCCAGAACAACACGGAAAAAAGGATGGGCTTGACACATTCGCCGCAGAAGGCTCGAATAAGGTACACACTGAAGAATGGAAGCCAGCAGAAAACGAAACCGCCGACTATGATGCCAAGGGTCTTTGCTGCTTTGGTTTCCATTCGGAAGCGTTTCACCTGAAAATACATAAACATAAAGATTATGAGTATACAGGCACTTAGATGACAACAATTAGGAGACTAGGAGGTGTTATGGGAACTACCTAGATTCATACAATGACAAAGAAATTGACCAATGAGGGAGACATAAGATTCAAAGACTTTTGGGAAACTTATGAATAACCTAATTTACGAATTTACAAAATGGCGGATCAGAGAAAATGATCAGTGGTGCAATAAATGCATCCAAGGCTTTATTTCCTCCTTACCAGCCAGGATTTGAATCCGGGACATGTGACTCAGGCCCGTCGTAAGAGACCGCTCTCAGCTCTGAGAGTTATCTCAGCTATGTCTCGATGACAGTTACGCCATAACAAGTATCAGATGTGGTAGACACGGGGCGATGACGATTGCCACTACAATCATAAATATAGAAACCCCCTGGGTCGATGATGGCTGAGCATGATAAACTGCTGATGTCTACGACAAGAGTGAGATGAGTATTACAAACCTGAGCTTTTATATTCCTCTTCCCCATTCGCCTCGTCGTCCTCGGCTTGCTATCATCACACTCGTCATAGAAGGGGTTTGGAGACAGATGATGAGAGGGTCGCACTCTCAACCTGGAATATTATTTCAATACTGATTAGACAGATATTTACAGAGCTTTCATGATAGCCAGAACCTGTGATAGCTCAACGCTGTTAGCTGCTACACACATACCGATTGTACGAAATCTGTGTACGGAATTTACGCAACATAACTAGTTTGGCTTGATCACAATCGAGAAGCAATGGGACAATCATGATCGCATTAACACGTTTCTAAGAAAGCGAGAAGGCATTAGAGCGCAACTTGATTGATGAAGCCACGCTTCCGGGTAATGCAGGGGATGCTGGTCCGGATATTATCAGCGCTAAATTATGTACCAATGAGATTAGTAATTTATCTTTAATTCATTGTAGGGTAATTCTAACGGTGACGGAAAAACGCAAGGAAACCTTAATAATTCTCTCCATAATCCTGGAAAATCCCTTATTATTAACGGAATATTGAATGAATGGCTAGACGTGGGTACAACTGTGCCTCTACCACCCTGTATGAGAAAAGTCTTGACGCTATTTGTTGGAAATGGGTTATCTGTCGAGGTATTTTCTATATCGTTGGATGCAGTTGGCTCAGGACCATGACGATTGGTGTTTTAGAGGTCTATGCTTACATGGCGGTGTGAGATGAGCATGATTTTAATAATGTTCATCACATCATAGAGCATTACATGCTGGTATCAGCTTTCAGGATCTTCTTCGCAATACAGAAATAAGACGTTGTACTAAGATCGTCGATGTTGACAAGCCAATCACAATACTGAAGTGAGGATGGGCAAGACTCTTGGCAAGAAGAGACTATTGAAGGTAGACCAAAACAGTTACAGAGTTATGGGTTGACGACCAAACAGATGGACTGATGACATCATCGACATAGCTAGTAAACAGTGGAGGCAGAAAGCTCAGGCCTGGAATACAAGGCGTGGTAATAGTGGTGAAGAAGAGACAGTGGGCTAGTGATGGCTCTGATTGGTGATAAAAGTAGTGATGAAGATGAAGCATTACCAACCTGCTTTCAGTGAGTTCCCTGCCGTCTCGCTCGTAATGAACCGCATACAACGACGGACTGGGAGACCTGCTGGAAGACCTGCAATATGAAGATACAAAACATGTCGTCACTAGAGCAACCACCCGGTATACCCGGTCGAGAATCCAGAGATTGGAAGAACCAAGTTCTCGACATAAAACAGTTCATGCAATTTCCATCGTCATGCCTTTTCCTATGTGGGGTGGCAGAGGCACAGATGATCCTGAGGAGCTAGCCTATCGCCGTAGCTAGGAAGATATATTTTAGACTATGAAACAGATTTGATCAAAGCAACTTTAATTTTCACTCCTCCATATGGTGCGGGCGGTCAGCTGGTTTGTGTGGCGAGTGAAAAATCAAGATTGGAATAATATTTTTCTCGGTAGAGCATGATGATGATGATATTGATGATGAACATGATTGATGACAAGTACCTGGACATGTCGTTCTGGCAGATCTGCTCCGATGAAGGATAGGACACTGAGATCTTCACCTTCTCGTGGGCTCTACGGGCGCTCGAGTGTCTGAGGACGAAGATAGAATTGTATATAATAAAATTAAAATGATATGTAGGTAGCCCAATAATATCCCCACCGAGGCGCACGGGCCTTTACTCGGATACGACTATAATTGAGTCATACTCCACTGGTTTAGAGAGGGTTGATGGAGTGGTGTCGCCTATAGCCAACCCGACTGTCCGAAGTTATCAAGCTGCCATTTTAGCACAGAAAATAACAAATTTTTCATACATAAAGCCAAGGTTCAGGTGGACGGGCTCTGTGGGGTTCCGGAGTATGTCCTTCAGTAAATATGCGGATCGCAAGGTCAAAGTGGAGATGGGCAGGACACCTGGCTACCTGGTAGCCAAGGGATGCGCGTAGATCGAGAGGTAGAGCACCCGCCCGATGGTCGGGTTTGCTTAAGACCGCAATATATGGCCGGCAGCCAGATGGGTCGACGACATAACGCAGATTACGGGGAAGATCTGGATTCGATTGGCACAGGACCGGATAAGTTAGCACAAAAGGGAGGAGGCTTATACCCAGTAGTGGGCGGAAACAAGCTGCCGATGACCTAAGAATACGTAATAGGTAGGAGTTAAAGAAGCTATTCACCAAATTCATTGCTCTCAGTCTCTCTTACATACCAAAGCCGCGTCTAAATGTACTATGTAGGAATACGAAGATTTTACGAAACCACAGGCTAGACCCCACGATACAGGGAATCCTAGTGTGGGATCTAGGGCTTAACCAAAATGTGAATCTTTTATTGGAAATAAAGAAATTCATTCATTCATTCATTTTGAAATCTTAACTAATTTAATCGCGAGAATCTCATAGGATAGTCATTTGATTCAGTTGCTATGTTTCGTGAAACTCAGGGTGAGTTACCTATACTTATGTACGGAATGCCGAACTTTAATGTTTGAATCCCGTAATTTATACAGTGAACTTATTTCCCAATCGAGTTTCAATAACCCACTTATCATCCCTGAAGACATCGAGGGGTATACAGGGCGTAACGGAAAGGTAACGTGAACGTCACAAACATATCGTATTCTTAAAAACTCGTATCCGGGTAAAGGCCCGTGACCGTCGTGGGGACATTAATGTTCTACATTTACAGTTTTCCGAGTTCGCAGGCCACAAACAAAACCAAAATATCTATGCAAATGGAATCAATGGTATTGGATGACGCCTAATGATGTCCACTGTCACAAATAGTGGACATCATTAGGCATCATCCATTCCATAGTTCAATATGTTTGTTTACCTACATTACTTTGAATAAGTAACACAGAAAATTCAGGTGTCTAGCTTTATCAACAACGACTGCGTAGCGAGCAACGAGTGCTGACGAACGCTGAATGGCTTCCAGTAAAGCATGGTTCATTTCTACCGTTGTTTGCTCGACTTGGCGGAAGCCCTCCCGCGCCCCCAGATCTCCCTTCTTATCTGCTTGTCCCTTTATGACCGTTTCAATCCTAGGTCTAGTCTGAACCGACCAATACCGAATCATTTTAAATTATAATTACAGTTGCTAATAAATCAACTAAACGTCGGGTTCTCCCCAAATGGGTGGAAAGGAGCAGTTGCACGGGGGGATACCACGTTGCCATTTTACTAAACCATTCGATTACACCCCGTATAGTAATCTCCTGAGTCGGAGCAGCTCGCAATCTCACTTTCACAACCTCGTTTCCCGCCTCGATGCTTCTATTTCCTTAGTTTTTCCACAGTGTTGCCTCGCCTGCGAGTGGCAGTGTTGATTCAACCGTTTTGCTTTTTAACCGACTTCCCAAAGGAGGAGGTTTACAATTCGTCCAGATGTTTTTTTATGTATGTACCCCGATTGCGCCTAGACGGATGGACCGATTTGGATTTTTTTTTTGTTTAAAAGGGCTTCCATTCCATTAGTATCATGGACCACCAGGTCAGGATCTGGTGATGGGATCCTGGAGAAATCGAGGGAACTCTTCAAATATTATAGTGATTTTTGTGTTTTTAGTAATAACTCGTGCATTTACTCACGGTAAGCATAATATTGTGATGCGGAACTGCTGATGAAGATCACATATGGCCACCAGAACTGCTCAATACTAGGTTCAAATACAATGCGTGGCTGACGGGCAGGCAACGCATAGCCTAAACCTGTGGACCTAGAGCCATCAATACAGACATTTCACTCCTATACCCTATCCAATATAACAGACAACTTGACAGCTAACCTAAAACTTCATAAAATCCACTTTTTAAACACTAGGGATGTTACCAAAACAATCGGGAAGAATCGAAATTGATTATTCAGTTGAACTAACAGAAGAGTTGTCATCGCCATCACTGCTATCAGCACTTAACGATATTGTTATTTAGATATCAAGTTGCCTGTTATATTGGATAGGGTATAATTGATCATCAAGCGTTAGTTATACCTGTTGTCCGCGCGCCAAAAGATAATAATTTCATGCACACTCATCGCGCAATCATCACATAAATTATTTTAATTCCGACGTTTAAATCAAGTAATAATCTGCTTTTATGCACTTTACCGTACGCTTGGTCGTTATTGTGCACATCACCTAGTTATTGAGCAGATACAACTTTGCTCACTTTAACGGACTCAGCCAGGTAATGTGCACATTAACTTCCTGGTTAATGTGCACTCTTACTAATTTGTGCACACTAACGGTAACAGATATACGGGATTTTGTATAGGTATCGATATAGGTGGTTTCGATATCCTTATTATATCGAATGCGCGAGAATCATATGTAAAGGTGGCGGTTCGAAGCGAGCGACACTGCGTCGCGTCACGCGTCACCCATATTTACTGGTGGATAAATCAATTCAATCAAATAGTTTATTTATTCACACAATCATACATATTAGATCATTTCTAGATACAAAGTTACATAGGTAGGATAGAGGGGATAGTGTGAAGATGGATGCAAGATTGATTTACAATGGCCCCCACACTAGGCGAACCTGTATCGTGGCTGCCATAATTGAAACAAAAAGTAAACTTTAGAAAAAACTGACTTCCACAAACCCTATTTGATTAGATTGAGTTTAATACAAACTGTAACCCCTTATCCCCCCCTTGGGGAATTAATTTTGTCAAATCCCATCTCAGTGCTACCCCACGCTACTAAGGAACCTCTGTACAAAGTTTCATGGCTCTAGGTCCACCGGTTTAGGCTATGCGTTGCCTGCCCGTCAGCCACGCATTGTATTTGTACCTAGTATTGAGCAGATCTGGT
Source organism: Argyresthia albistria (assembly GCA_963457715.1). Taxonomy (NCBI): domain Eukaryota; kingdom Metazoa; phylum Arthropoda; class Insecta; order Lepidoptera; family Argyresthiidae; genus Argyresthia; species Argyresthia albistria. The sequence goes on from OY735273.1 coordinate 6,933,111, forward strand.
GGCCATATGTGGTCTTCATCAGCAGTTCCGCATCACAATATTATGCTTACCATGTGCATTTGCACGAGTTATTATGAAAAACACAAAAATCACTATAGGTCTGCCTATAATATTTGAAGAGTTCCCTCAATTTCTCCAGGATCCCATCATCAGATCCTGACCTGGTGTCAATGGGACCACCCTTGAGGTATTACCTATACGCCGAAAAAAGATTTGTTCAAATCGGTTCATAATTGGCGGAGTTATCGCGTAACAAACATAGAATGGGCATTGATCAGGGAGGCATCGATTGTCGTAAAGTGAAAACCATTTAGAGGAATAGGGATACTGATTACTATAAAGGGTTTAAATAAATAAAATTAAAACGGATTATTAATATTTATCGCAAAAACTGTTAATTTCATTTTCTTTCAAATACGTCATCGTTGGCTCTAATGCGGTAGTTCCATTGCCTACAAATATTTAAAAAAATACATTTGTCAACAACAACAACTGTCAAAAGTGTCAAACGGAGAAATAACCGCTGAAAATAACCTTCGCATCGCAACAAATAAACATCCGAATAATACTAAAATAATCATGGGATCTAGAGAGTGCTTCGTTCCAAACTGCAAAAACAATTCGAAAAATAGCCCAACTAAACTGTTTGTACGCATTCGAGAAGATTTGCGTCAAAAATGGTGTCGTCAAGCTAAGGCGGAATATTTCAAGGTGTACACACAGTATTGCTGTGAAGATCACTTGGAAGTAAGGATTCTTTAGTCTCTTTAGTCTCTTATTTCAGCCAAGTTATGATGGCTACTTGTTGCCACATACTCTATAATCATAATATTTTCCACCTTCGGTAGATTTCGCGAGTCAGCTTTCACAAAGTTATCACTCATTGCCAGTTAGTTTGAATAAGTAAGATTACGAACGAGACGCTCGCTGGCTTGGTATTTACATGAAAAGATCAATAAACTCAATTCAATTCTTGGTTATTGGCAATTTTAGAAATTAAAATGTTATAACTCGTTACCGACATCGGATAACAACGACTTATTATTTAAATATTAACTCTTGTTGACATTTGTCAAACGTCAACGTATTTTTACTTTTTAAAAGCATGATTGAATGCAAAGGAACTTACCTAATTATGCCAGTGGTGACGTCATACTTACAAAATTCAGAAATTTTATATAATTAATAAAAAAATAATGACATCAAAAAATTAAAAAATATTCAAATTAGTTTCTTATATTTGTCTATATTTTCGATTTATAGAATAAAAAAAATGGATGTTACGATGCCCAATAAGTCGGTTGAAAAATTGGGATTAATTTTGAGAGTACGCCCGGTTTCGGCATTAGCACATAAAAGTGTTATTATTATTATTAGGTAAGTTATTTAATTATTTATTATATATTTCAATTATTTATTATATATTTCAATTATTTATTATATATTTAATATTTTTACATTTAGCATGCATAATTGTATTGTGTAATACTTTATTAATATAAGAAATTTATATTAATATTACATAAAATGAATTTATGATTTAATTTTAATTTATTATTTATCTGTTCAATATCTATCGAGAATCATTGATACATCACCCAGAAAATTTTAATAATGTTTTCAATAGATGTGTAATTAAGTTTCAGGAGATAATCGTTGAGCTTTAACTTTGCCTCTCTCATTGTGAGGCTAACAAGGAACATCATTCGAGCGGAGTGACGCTAAAGTGGCGTCAGTGCCGCTGTGACCGTCACTGACGCAGTGTTGCTCGCTTCGAAATCGCGTGTCCCTTTATAATGGAAAAATACCGTAGCAACGCTTTAACTACATCGGTATAAGGGTGGTTTGAATTTTGCCAACATTCCCCATAATATCGGAATCGTTTAGAGACAAGATGGCTTTCTGAGATTTTCTATGTTGTATTCTTCGAGAATGTTTTGCATAATCTCCGGTCCTTGAAAATAGAGCTTGGGTAGAAAATATTGGATAATAGAAATGATAAACTTGATTTGAGCTAGCCCCCTGTCATGCAAAATGACGTTTTGAATAACTGGGTATATACGAGGACACACTGTGCATAAACACCGGTATGAGGAAAAGCGTGACATTGTCTAGTGTTTTATGGTGTAACAGAAAAGTGTAATCATAGGTATTTTAGGGGGTTGTTAGGGACATAATTTCATAATTTCTTTATTGCACGGAAAACAATGTGATACATAGTCTTAAAACAAAGGTAAATAGGCAAAGGCGAGCTTGTCTCTAAAAAGAGATTTCTTCCAGCAAACCTAGGCGAGATAGGACAGATTGTTCTAAACAACTTTTACTTTAAAACCGATTTGATCAGAGCAAGTTTATTTTTCACCTATCCATATCTGCTGATCGCCCGGCTCGGCACACATCACACAACGTATGCAGGCTGTAAAACCCACTATATCTTTGCTCCTTTATTCTGCACGAATTTTCGAGCACGATTTTTATCACGTTCAGTAGTTTCACGAAATTTTCGGTAAAAACATGCGGTAAACAATAACCCGCAATGCTCCAGAGAAATCAATAAACTCACAAATGCAAAGCCACATTCTCACACTCTTGGGAGCGGGAAGTTGACCCTCGTTGCGGGGCAGGTTGCCACTGAGCCAATCTGTCAGTAAATACGGCGTGTAAGGAAGGTAGGCACAAACGCACTAACGAAGGCTTAAGTAGGTATATATAATCTATTCAGTAGTGGATCAAAGTGATTTGACAGGTCGAGTGATACCAGGTTTTGCCGAAAAACAAATAGTGTTGTGTCAAAAAAATCGAAAGCATTCGTTCAGTGAATGATTGTTTGTTTACTTTATTGCCGAAGTTATTTCTAAAGCCCTAATAAGTAGATGCTACAATAATAGTATGCCTTTGTCTACTTTTTGTAGGTGTACACGAAAAATGCGATATTTAAGGGAATTTCAACTATAGGTATCCCAGAAAGTTTCGATGTTCTTTGTCGAAGGTCGACCAGTTTGCGCGTTAATTAGTGTTTTTAAGCCTGCCCCGTCAGCAAAACGGTGAAATAAGTACAAATAAAATTCATTCATCTGACTGTTTTATTTCATTCCTTTAATCGATTCAAAAATACACGTCACTATGATTCAGAAGCGAGATGATTATTTCGCTAAGTGACATTTCGACCTGCCAAACCACTTTGATTAATTATCTACTGAATAGGGTATAGAGAGAGTATTGCGTTGGGTTTTGGCGGCAAACCCACGCTATGCCATTTTTAACTAATAACACAAATCGTGAGATAGCTAGAGCCAACCGACGACGACGCCCGATGGACAGACGGACGGACGAACAGCAGAGGCTTAGATAGAAATAGGGTCCTGTGTGAGGATGGTGTTCCCTTTTCGGTTGTATTTTTAATGGATAGTTAGTTAAAAATCTAACCTAACCGAAATAATAACTGAGCGACTGAAATCGTAACTGAGCGACATTGGTCGCTGGGCGACTTGTCGTTCAGTCAGTAATTTAGTGGGTCAGTTATTTTTTATTCGATCGTTTTATAATTCCCTGTTTTAGGGTACCGTAACCGAAGGGTGCCAAGCGGGATCCTATTACTAAGCACTATTATCAGCTGTCCGTCTGTCCGTCCGTCAGCGGGTCCTAGAGCACGAACCGTAATAGCTAGAAAGTTGAAATTTTCACAGAATGTGTATATCTGTTGCCAAAACAACAACAAATACTGAAATACGAGAGATATTACAAATTAAAGGGGGTCCCCATATGTTTTTAATTTTCTTTTACTTTTTGTTGTATTGTTTTGAGTGCTTTTAAGTTGTGTTACAAGAAGGGTACCTCTTGTGCGATTCTGACTCGCACTTGACCGATTTTTTATTTAATATTTGTTACCTCGAAACCGGTTTTAGATAAGTATGATTTTATACATATTGTTGTTTGGCCTGAATGGTCTTGTTCATAGAGAGAAAATAGGTCGGTCCAATCATTTTGTTTCCATACAAATAATCTGGAATCATGATATTATCCAGGTCAACAAAAATGCGCATCATATCATAAATCAGGGTGGGCTTTATTGGGTGTAGTCGACACAATGTTTGGGAGTCTAATAGGCATTCCTACTCCTACATTACATAACATAACCCATGTGACATTCATTCGTAATTTCTCAAGTGGCAAAGACCTTATTAGCACTCGAAAAGTCATTGAACTGATAAGGGATCGTTCAACAATTACGTGATCATTTTTGGCCGTTTTTTAACCCCTCCCCCCCTACGTGATCACAGCGTAATCTTTTGTTTTTACCCCCCCCCCCCTCGCCTTGATTACGTAATCTTCGTCCGTGCTTGAAATTTTTGCTGTTTATTAGCACTGACACGTATGTGATGTTTCTATGGGTCTTAAATGACCTAAATTTGGGAAGAGGGTGTGTCATTTTGTCAAAATGCATGAGATAAGAACTATAAAGTTAAATCAATAAAATAGATACTTTCATTAGTCTAGTCGTCGGAAACGAAGCGCAGATGACGTAATCATGGATTGTTACACCCCCCCCCCCAAATAATCCGATGTATATACAAGCACCCGACCCCCCCCCCCTTCCAGTGATCACGTAATTGTTGAATGATCCCTAAAGAGATGGATGATTGACGTTATAATCTCTGTGTGGGAGAAATGGCGGGTGTATTGACATTTTGTTGGATTGATACGTTAACAGTCCGTTTCTAATTTCGACCCCAATTAGGAACACAAGGTCACGCAACAGCCCCACCTAGTAGATAAAGTTACATTGGTATCACAATTCGTTTACGCTCGACCGCAAAATATTTCGGGAATAATAAAAATAATAACACATTTTGCAATCAAGTGTAGAGAAAGATCACAATCAAAAACCGAAGTTAACGACTTGGGAATCTTGGGATTAATTCATTGCTCGATAGCACCTAACCAGGAGGGCGGACAATTCAATTCAATTTTTGGTCATAGTGGCTTCCATCTCTTTGATGATTCTGCCAATGTCAAGTGTCTCAGATGGCACGTATATTAAACTCATATACTTTATTGCACAAAATAATACATTTTACAATTGAAAGTGGACAACACATGACAAAGGCGAGCTTATCTCTATTAGGATATTTCTTCCAGCAAACCTAGGATGGACAGGAAATAACTGAACAACAGGTAGACAGGTAGACTGTGCACAACATTAAATAAGTTAAAACAATAAACTACATAACAATACGTACATAAATACCAGACATAGATATAAATATGTTAAACAAATATACCTAAATAAAAGTACTTAAATTTAATATGGTAGAGAAAGATAGTGTTCTTTTAACCGACTTTTAAATATGTTGAGTGACGGACTGTCTCTATAGCGTTGGGGAGTTTGTAGCAGTATATTTATAGCAGTTGACTTGTTTTTACGATGTTCAAGTACCTAGAGCAAAACAACCAGGGGTCGTGAAGGGCTGTAGAATCAACCAAGTATTTCCTTCGGGACGTAAGCAACTGTCTCCCCACGATAGAAGAAAACTCCATCATAAGCGCATCAATACACACCAATCCAGTCGGCTGGTTTTTAGGGTTCCGATCCTTAAAAGGAAAAAAAAGGAACATCACTTTGTTGTCCGTCCGTCTGTCTGTCTGTCCGTCCATCTATCTGTCTGTCCGTGTGTCAAGAGCTTTTTATCAAGAACGCGTGGACGATGTATCAAGCTGAAATTCATATCAATTGTTAAAGTCTGTAGCCGCATAAAACCGTGAAAAAATCAACCTTCTAGGTCAACGCAATCGAACGCTACGACTGTTTATGCTGTAAAATTGTTGGATTTTCATAGTAATCGCAAAGGACCCAAAACCTATAGGGTCCCGTAGGCCTACAATCATGAAATTTGGCATAATGCCGCACAAGTAAAGGGAAAAATTTGAAAACTGCAAATTTCTGCTTTTTTTTCATTAGCGCGTTAATTACAATTAAGTTTGACATATTTCATACATTTTGACATATATACATTTTGACATAATATAATTAGGACGCTAATCGTAATTAAATTTTTGGTGCAAATGGCCCTTATTCATTTAATATTTAAAGAGTATATTATTATGTCTGTAATTAATGAATTTATGTGAATGTTGTGATCGTCTGTAGGAGGTATACATATACTCTAGAACCATAATGAAATTTGATTTAAATGTGAATTGTATATACTGTTGAGTTCCTTATATAAATAAATAAATATGTATGTTGCTCGCTCACCGCCGAAGCGTCTCCGGCGAGGCAGACAGCGATGTGCTAGTAGAGTGGTTGCTGGCGGTCGACAGCGGCGAGCCGTGCGGCTTACCCCCCGAGCCGCGGCCGCGGTGGATGCGCAGTGTCAGACGGTTGTCGTCAAAGCGGCTGCCGATGCCTTTACCTGCAAATGCAACTTATAATATTGGTACGAGATTTTTTCCATTGGTACGAAAAGTGAATTGAAAGTCAGTTTCCTCTAATCTGTCTGTATAGCTAACCTTAACCTAACCAGGGTGTCTGTCTGTCTACAGGTGTAACAGAAAGGTGTATAGTCTATTCGTGATAATAATGCTGTAAAGTCATCACTCATCACTGTCCGGCGGCCTAGCCACGCCCCGTAACCAATCAAATCGTTTCCAATTATCAAGCCAAGTTCACAGTGACCAGTTGAAGGCGAACTTTCGAACGCAAAGGTTGTTTCCTGTCCTGTGAGTGTGTGTTAACAGATTTAAATTTAAATTTCACTGCATTATTCTTATCACGAATAGACTGTAGCTAACCCTGTAACAGAAAGGTGTAGTCATATTTTAGGGGGTTGATACGGACATTATTCTGAACAACTTTTTCTATGAAACTGATTTGATCAAGGCAACTTTATTTTTCACATCTTCATACGCTGATCGCCCGGCACAAAACATACGGAGAAGTGAAATATAAAGTTGTTCTGATCAACTTGGTTTCATAGTAAAAGTTGTTCGGAATGATGTCCCTAACAACCGTTTAAAATATGACTACACCTTTCTGTTACACTCTGTATAATACCCTTTTGGGGCATAGTTTATTATTTTTGAAAACAATAATTCCTTCAAACTTTTCTTCTACTGGAGTGGCTGGAAGTGGCGTAGTCCAGGGATTCATGAACTCAAGAGAGAGAAGGTTTTATGGCCGATTTCACCAACAATCCCTATCATTTAGGGGACACTTTATTTAATCTTAGGGGCCACCTAGCGGTTGTTTCGCTTTGACCTAAGTTTAAGGGTCAACCAGGCCATTATGGTACCCCCTAAATTTAAGGGTCCGACCTACGGAACAATCGCTAGACAGCCATGAAAAAGAGCTAAGTGCCCCCTAACTGTTGGTGAAATCGGGAATTAGTTCAGCAAAAGGACATAATACGGTTTTGGTCAACATTAAAATATTCTGCAAAATGTGGTAATCCCATCACATAGTAGCATAGAAATCTATATTTCATTATATTTTAGAGTAAAATATGTACATTTTTTGCGGATTTAAATGTAATAAGCTATCGAAATACAATCCGTGACGATAACGCTCTACTGACGTTTATCTCTCTGGTGACGTCACACGCTCGTCTCTGACATCTTTCTTGACTGAATCACAATGATGGCGGGAGTTCACTCACGAGCATGTGACGTCACGCGAGTCATGTGACCGGCGCCATTAGAAATACAGCGATTTTGGCACGGTTTTCTCAAATTCAACTAAATTATTAATTTTTATTAAAACTACAGAAGATATCCCAGAAATATTCATTTAGTGCGCTTAAAATGTAATAATAATAATAATACTTAATCTTTTTATTTCAGGTATAAAACCCATATTGACAAATACCTTAAAGCTAGAGATATACATATAACATTTTATGAAACTAACCTAACTTAACTAAATAAAATTTATTTTAAAACTACTACTAACGGAATAAAATTTATTTTAAAACTACTTACAAAATGAGGCCTATACCGTATAATGTCGATATAAAACAAAGCCTTGTATTACATACTCTCGTACACACAAACAATATCTATAGCGCAGTGGCGAAGTACTCTATTCATTCATATTCTTTATTGCACTGTAACTTAATATTAAAACTTAATTAACATTTAGTGCGCAAAGCCGAGCTTATCTCTACAGAGAGATTTCTACCAGTAAACCCAGGCAGGACAGGAAAGATGGTGCTGAGAGGATAGTCTTAGTGCACCAGAGACTATATTATATTCAATTGACTGCGCCTATTCAACAAACGTTCGCATACGCAACCTATGTACAATGACGGGCCGCCAGACAGTTTCGCAGCAGCTGACCAATCACAGCTCTTTTACCTCGTCCCCCGCGCTGCCCGTAAATTGGTGAGTTGTGTTTCAAAGGAAAATGTATCTATGCGCTCTCCACTGGATAAGTGCTGAGAGGATAGTCCTAGTGCACAAAGATAAAAATAAACTGGACTGGAAGTACTCACTTTTCCCCTTAGTAGTCCGGAACCCCTGGTTGATGGCTTTCGTCGTCCTCACCGCAGCCTTGTATATCCGCCAGTAGAAGAACAGCATCACAAACATGGGTATGTAGAAGGAGCCGAGCGCGGAGTACACCACGTATCCCGTGTCGGAGGTGAGCTCGCACGTCCAGGGGCAGGGGGGGTCGGGGGTCCAGTTGGCGTTGGTGTGGGCTTCATCCGGCTGGGGGGGTGGGAGATATAAACAATTAAGGGCGGGCCCTAGGCAATCAGAATTTCATCCTTAACTTATTTTTAGAGGAAATTAAATAAAAAAGGTTAAAGCCAAGCTAAGCAAGTCTAACTGAGGAACATACTGTGCCATTTTTATTATGATTAGATAAATAACAAGAACATCAATTGAGATGCGGTGCGAAATTAATTAATAAAACTTTTTGATTGACAGATTTTCTGGCAACTTCAGGAGACTTTTCTAACGAGCAAAATTTATAAAATTACGTTTATGGGAAAGCGAAGTCACGCTGACACTCGTGATAAACAAGCTAGTGAAAAAACGCACAGCAATAATACTCATCATTCCGAGCGATTTGTGTTTTGCTAAAGGCTGTTTTTGCCTAGAGCGCCGTCTAGGCTTTGATTAAATAAACAACAACATTATCAACACAACGTTTTTTTCCCATACGGGGAAAGGCACAATTGTGCCCACTTTTAGCCAGTGTTTCAATACCTACTCTATTTTGAGTGACAGGGGGCTAACCCATCGCCATAGCTGAGGAGTAATGAAGGTTTCCTCACCATGTTATCTGTCACTGTCAGAACGATTATACGACATAACTCATTGGTACTAGGTCAGTAACGGGATTCGAATCTGCATCTCCTGCGTGAGAAGCAACCGCGAAACCCACTAGACCACGGAGGTCTTGACCTAACTATACTAGAATGCTACAAAGCTATAGCTTGTCAAATTGGTACGTGACACTCGTTGGTTTTGAGGGGTCCGGGGATATACTCTATCCATGCTTAGAAACAACTTGACAGTTAACCTAAAACTTCATAAAAACCAATTTTTAAACACAAGGGATGTTACCAAAACAATCGGAAAGAATCGAAATTGTTTATTCAGTTGAACCAACAGATGAATTGTCATCGTCATCACTGCTATCCACACTTAGGGATATAATTAGTTCATTTTCAACTAGGTATATTGTCTATTCTAATGTCTCTATGCAAATCTTGTAAAGTTATTCCCGATTCACAAATGTTTAAAGAGTGTATCTATTCTTTTGATTAATCGATTTTTATGAGCATTATCCTCTCACTAACAGGCTACGATTGACATATGTCAAGTTGCGTGTTATATTAGATACACTATAGTACCTGCCATCGCTGCACACGCACGTCGCGCACACACAAACTCTGCAATACGCGGCCTCTTTCCCGCCCCCGCAACCTTTCGTCCCCTGTCGCCCGCAGACCAAGGGACTATCAAGTACGAATTTGACAAGCTATAATTGTAATCGCAGTTATAGGAGCGTTTATTTCTGTAAATATCTCTTAATAAGCATCTCCTATGTGTCATTGTAAACTAACCTTCTTATCCTTCCAACCAAGCAGCGGCGGCAGACAAATGACGAACGATAGCACCCAAAGACCAGCGATCAAGGCCTTGGCTCTCTTCCTGCTCATTATGCTTGGGTAGCTCACAGGTCTGGTCACCGCTACATAGCGGTCCAGCGAGATGGCACAGAGGTTGAGGATGGATGCTGTGCACATCCACACGTCGACTGCTAGCCACACGGAGCACCAGACGTCGCCGAAGATCCATACCTGTGGTGTGGGGAAGAATGGTTGGAATTGATTCAGTTGTTTTTAGGGTTCCGTACCCTAAGGGTGCCAAACGGGACCCTATTACTAAGCCTCCGTTGTCCGTCTGTCCGTCCGTCCGTCGTTAGAGGGCCCATCAGCTCAAACCGTAATAGCTAGAAAGTTGAAATTATCACAGAATGTGTATAACAGAATCTGTTGCCGCTCCTCCGGCAAATACTGAAATACACGAAATATTGAAAAAATAAAGGTGTCTTTATACAAGAAACCTATTTTTTGTACTTTTGGTTCAATGATGGTGCGGTAGCCTCCGTGTGAGAGTCAGACCCGCACTTGACCATTTTTTTAAGATATGCAAGAATTACACCCGTACTATGTTTACCCGCAGTTTTTTAAAGAGCAATGAAATGTGAGAAACGTGTAATACTCAAACGTCCAAACCGTCCAGTTACAAAAGACTCATCGTTTGTTTTCATAGGTTTTGAACTTTATAACGATTTACCATAGGTTGAAAGTCGTGGGTCGTGGACTTTGGACGGACGGTTGTGTACCTAATTGTGCCATACAGCGAGGCAACGCCGCCAGTCTTCTGGGCACCTTGCCCAGCGACGGCGGCAGTGATCTGGCTCAAATTTTCTATTTAAATTAACTTCTTCATTTAAATTTTTTATTTTAATTGAAATGTATATAAACTTGTAATTATGTAAAAATAAAATTAAATAGGTTCCTATCTTTTAGTGCGAATGTTAAAAAAAAACAACATACATACTTAAGTTTTATTGAAGATTAATTCAAAATAGCGGGACTTGATTGTCTAAAATCAAAAGTTGCCACAGTTAATTTTCTTTTCGGCAACCGGGCGTAAGTTGTTTGCTTGTCAGTGCCTTGGCTTGGTTTTCGTAATTTCTTTTACACAAGAATGTCATACAGAAAACTTATAATAGACAGACAATCTACAAAGGCGAGCTTATAGCTTACAAGAGATTATGGTTAGTGATTATTGGCTTTCTCAGTTTTTGACTAATATCTAGAGTAATCTTGAGTCGAGTGTAAATTGGATGGAGGAAACTAATATGCACACGTGTGTAAGTGTGTATGCTGTAAAGCACCTTTATCAGTGGATCAACCAGCCTATGAGAAATGTGGCGTGGTGATATATCAGAGTCGTTACACTTCCATTAAGCTTAATACGAGTAACCTCTAAAGCCTCCGTATTTTCCCGTTATGTAGGTATAATGTTGAAGTGGAAGTAGTTGAGACGCTGCAGTACAGTTTTGTTTATCAAACATGTCTATTTAAAAGTGCAAAATAGTGTATAGTGACGATGAACATAAAACATCAGCATACATATAAATACAGGCGTTTTCTATCGAAAAAATTTGTTCGATATTATTATATTGTATGATTTCCCTCTTGAAGACCTCTTCTGGTCCCACAGAAGGATGCCAAATGTCGTGGATCCAGAAACGTAAGACGTCGACGCCGCCAAACCTTCCGACTGTTCCCTTTTGCTGCAATATTTAAAATTCGAGTATTTGTGTAGTATAGGTACACAAAAATTGTGATAAACTGTCTCCGCATAAACGTACTATGATCGTTAGATTGGATAATACTGAGGGCTATTTGGGAGGTTTCAAAACCACTAAACTAGAGAAACTAAAGAGACTAAACTGACAACCTCAAATCAGCTCTTGCGTGGTGGCCACAGATTCCGTTTTCAAACATACCATTTTAATTAGTTTAGTTAGCATAGTTCGTGTCGCCTCCCAAATCGCAGGCACTATTAGCGAACTGCCGTAAGTAACGATAATGCTAAAACTAACGATTGCGCATTGAAAACCAGTGCTTCGTTACCACAACTAATGCTAACACCCTTAGATATGATAAGGATAACTAACCCATCGCCTCTCGATATAAGAGCAAATAATTTTGTTTTGCCAATGTGAGTTTTTTTTCTTTCTCTTTATTTGGTTCACTAACAATTTGTACACTGATTACTTACATGAATAAGACTTAGGACTAAACAGAACTTAATGCACAAATCAATTACAAGTGAACACCACATTCGTAATGCGTGTCAAGAGTTGCAAATACTTACTAACTATGAACTAACAACTACGAGTATTTATATTAAACTAGCAAACTATAGTTAAATTTTGGGTTTCTATGGACAAAATATAAAAGTATCAGGTAAAAAGAAGAAAAAAAAAACAGAAACATGTTATGACAGAGATGACCTTTTATGTGTCTAACAATAATATTTACATACTGGCATTGCATCTGGCCCCACACTAGGATACCGTGACTGGGAACCAGAAACAGCAACATCACGAACATGCTTGCTTTGCATGTTTTAGCCTCCTTCCACCTCCAAATACTTCACACATTGCAGTGAAGAAGGATCTTGAACTCAGAAAGACGGACAACAAAGTGATCCTATAAGGGTACGTTTTTAAAACCCAAAATCAAACCCCCAAAAACTTGATTAAATATGACAAGAGCTGTGTAGTGTTTCATGTTTTCAGTTTAATTCTTGAGTGAGACAGTTTTCACGCATTCAGAATTTAGAGTGTGTATTAGGGGGCACGGCAGTGCCCCCGCCAAGTCGAGCGCGAAGCAAACACTGCCGTACCATCCTTTACTGGAACCATTTCGCCGCATTTTCAGGCCCCTATTTGAGAACCTCTGGATAAGACCAGAACGCAGAAATTTTCGTCATCTAGTAAGCTACAATCACATACTTAAAATCCAAAATTTCAAGTCTGTAGGTCATTTAGTTCCGAAGTTATTCGAAAGCAAAGTTTCGCATTTTCGACACTCACTCACTCATGATCATCATAGAACTAGTTGTTAGGTATCCAACACTAGATGGGTCTGCCAGTCTTCTAACTCGCGCTGGTGAAGTGTTTTTCTATTAGTATATAATAGTAGATTGTTTACCAAGGGAGTAAAGAACTATTTTTAGGGCGAGAGTGTTTTTTGAATCCTGAGCGACCGAGGGATTCTAGAGTTGAGTCCTGAGTGTAACGAGGGACTCAAAAGTAGAATCCTGAGGGAGCGAGGGATTCAAAGTACATCACTCGAGCCAAAAATAGTTTTTACTCCTGAGGTGGACACTCTACTTTTCATCACCCTCTATGAGAAAAGTAGTAAGTAATCAATAAAATAACATACATGTACCTATACAGGGTGTCACAGAAAGGAGTGTACAATCTGAAAGAGGGACATCATTCTGAACAACTTTCAATATGGGATCGACTTGATCAGAGCAACTTTATTTTTAACTCAGTACATTTCGGGCCTAGTGCTCAGCTGATCTGTATGGTGGAGTGAAAAATAATGTTGTTCTGATCAAGTCGGTCCCATTGTGAAAGTTGTTCAAAATGATGTCTCTAACAACCTTCTTTCGACTTGTACACGGTGTACAAGTCGAAAGAAGGTTACAGTACACCCCTTTCTGTTAGACCCTATATTTATTTACACAATTGTCGTGATTATGTTGTGTGTAATGGTTTGTTGGAAGAAATCTCTTGTTATCTATTATAAGTTTGCTGTACCTATGTTATTCTTGTGTTAGTACAATAAAGAAATTACGAATATGTCCTCCACATAGTTAAAGATTGTTTAGTATTGGCTAAATCTTGAAAATTGATTCAAAAAGCATTTTCAGATAACCACTAGTTTTTACATACCTATATTCCTCGTGATTTTATTGGTAACAGATCTTGTATTTGTCATTCGCGTTTGTTGTTATCATCTGGAGTTAGACACTCACTTTCACTCATATTCTTTACTCATATCCGCAAACGAAATTGAAATAATTACAGCATTCAGATTTGGCGCGCTTTGTTTACAAATTTTCAACAACTTTTTAAATTATTTGGTCCGTGTTTCGATATCATTTCTGTAAGGTTGTTTCTCTGTTGTCACCAATCGGTGTTAATCGATTCGGTAGATCGGATTATCTAATCTGTGTCGAGTACGCATTTAGTACAAACTTTTTTTTTATTGGCTGCGTTTAGAATCGATCTCTCTTTTAATTGGGTCTGTCAGCATGAGTGGTAGTGAAACTGATTAGTGACAGCTTTTTTTTTCCTTTGTACTGGCAACAAAATTAAAAAGTTACTTTTAGTCCCTAGGGACTAAATGACCTACTTTAGTCCCTGTTTGCCGGGACTAAAGTAGATCTTTTTGAATAGATGTGATGAAAAATCAATTTATCTTTCATTCAATGGTCAGTCAGTCAATGGAGTCTGTCATACTCAGATACCTTATGGGGGTCAAAGGTCAAAACACCAGTACTTCCCATAGACTCCGGTGCTGAAATTTGGTGCAGAGTTAGGTTTTAATAGCAACATAAAGGGAAAACTATACAAGGTGACTTTCGATCAATACTTTGGGAAATGATGGTGCCCATAGAATAATATGAACTTTCCCCAAGAAAAAAAAATTTGGGTCTCCCATAGTAAATTGAAAACAGCTGATCGGGGCAATGGACGGGACGGGACGGGACGGGACGGGACGGGATGGGACGGGACGGGACGGGACGGGACGGGACGGGACGGGACGGGACGGGATGGGACGGGACGGGACGGCACGGCACGGGACGGGACGGCACGGCACGGGACGGCACGGGAAATGATGGACGGGACGGGACGGGACGGGACGGGACGGGACGGGACGGGACGGGACGGGACGGAACGGGACGGAAGGGGACGGGACGGGACGGGACGGGACGGCACGGGACGGCACGGGACGGCACGGGACGGCACGGGACGGGACGGCACGGCACGGGACGGCACGGCACGGGACGGGACGGCACGGGACGGCACGGCACGGGACTGGACGGGACGGCACGGGACGACGCGAATGGGCAATACGAAAAACTGTTGCTACTGTACAAGAATCAGAACCGGAAAAAAAGAAAAGAAAGATTTGTAATAAAAAAAAAATCTGCTCCTAAAAATAAAAAAAAACTGTGTCAAATAAGAAAATCTAATAAAATAAATGAATATACCCACGTTTCTACAAAAAGAAGTGAAATCCCACCAAAACATTCTGTAAAAAACTAGCCAAGTCTCGATGGAGCTACTCGTTTATCTCTAAAAAGTAATGAAATCTAGACAAAGGCGTGCCAAGTCTAAGGTTCCTTACTGCGATTTCTTTATTATTATAGTTAATGTTGTGTGACTTGGCCGTTTAACATTCTTTTTACGTTAGTGAGTACAAGTCAATTTTGAACTGCGTCGTATTTAATTACAATAAATTACAAGTTGCAAGTTTCCTGATAGTATATAAAGGAATTCTATTTTAAGCAAATTAGTATGTAAAATACAACAGATATAACATAGGTAGTTACAACAGATATAACATTACGTGTAAACAAAATTGACTTGTACCCACTAACGTATAAAGAATGTTCAACGGCCAAGTCACACAACATTAACTATAATAATAAAGAAATCGCAGTAAGGAACCTTAGACTTGGCACGCCTTTGTCTAGATTTCATTACTTTTTAGAGATAAACGAGTAGCTCCATCGAGACTTGGCTAGTTTTTTACAGAATGTTTTGGTGGGATTTGTATTTCTAGAAGGATACAGAGTAGCTAAAAGCAGGAAGTTCACTTGTGCGGAAACTAAGCGCCGCTCTGTTATCATTGAATTAAAACTTTGTTGCAACATTAAACAGGAACTCTGAACTACGAGTAGCAAAGCATCACTGTTTTAAGTGCTGAATTCATGAAAATCTTCTCATGGGAAGAGTGGCTATGTCGGTTATGTATTTTTAACTTATATAAAGGATTATACGTTATATAACGTCTAAGTTACCTTCAGTCTCTAAAGCCGCAGCGGGGGTTAGCCCCATGTCATGCTGGAGTGTTGAATATACTAAAAATAGGCTAAGTGCGAGTCGGAATCTCACACGGAAGGTTCCGCACCAATCGTACCAAAAAAAGTAAAAAAAAACATGTTTATTGTATGGGGACACCCTTATGTTTTCAGTATTTTGTTTATTTCAGTATTTGTTGGTGGAGCAGCAACAGATATACACATACACACATTCAACAAAGTTGAAAATTTCAACTTTCTAGCTATTACGGTTCGTGCTCTAGGACCCGTTGACGGACAGACGGACGGACAAACGGACAGCGGAGCCTTAGTTATAGGGTCTCGTTTGGCACTCTTCGGGTACGGAACCCATGAGCACAATCGTGCTACTAAACCACTAGATCAGTCACGTTACTACGTTACGTTAACTTTTTATGTCAAATCACATAGATTTTCAAAGCGTTGACGACAACTACCATTAGCAAATTGCCGCTTGTCTAGGGACCAGATCTTTTTTATCGATTTAAGCTTTTTACCCAATACGGCCTTATTAATAAAAGTTACTCAGGGAGCAACTACGGGACAGAGCTAGATAGCTGTCTAACTGCCTATCTATCTAGTGATTATCTTGCTTTCTAAATTACTCTATGGCTTAGCATTAATTAAATGCTGGCTCAAATTGTGAGACACAGATGGAGTGACAGATGGCGCCCGTGTAGCATTCGTGTACCATTTGGGAAGCACAGAATAAGAGAGCTTTCCCACTATGTCGTAACGATTAATTCATTGTTGGACCTATCGTCTCTACCTGTTCCCATTATCGACTGCTTTGTGTGTTTTATCTTATTTTTATCTTGACAATCAGTCAATCTGTCATCTCAGGCTCTCTGCAAAAAAGTCGTGGACGGCCACCGGCGTTATGACCGTTCTTTAGGTGAACACCTCAAACGACCTCCATTTAATTATACACGATGCACGACTGTCGGGAAGACAGTGAAAACGCACTCCAAGGAAAATAACATACCTATAACTTCTGTCGGGGGATGGTCTAAGATTGTTTCATCATTGGTACCTACTTCCTTTTCCTTACATCTCCTTTCGCCATTTCCACCGCATTTAACATGCATTTCCAATTTTTTATTGTTTCAATGTTATGAGCAATATTGTGCAGTTTGCGCCTTGTTTCTTTAGCTCTTAGCGATCTTTCACTTCACCCTTTCTTACCTCCACACCCATTAATAGAAAAGACAATTCAAGAGTCAAGAGAGAAGTGCGACTTGCACCAGACTTTTGAAACCCACTAAATGGATTTTAAACGCAATATAAATACAACGCTGCCATGTTAAGTGGGAGGATGGCTGACAGACAGACAATAACATTGTCGTGTTTAACTCGGTAACTTGGCCGTATTTTACTTAAATGGCGTTCAAACTGCATTTAGCGGTTGTCAAAGTTCTGGTGCAAGTCGCGGTTTATCAAGCTATTTCAGCGGGTGGGATATGAATAGCATAGATATAAAATATCCAACGACCCCCAGTTGGATGTTTACATGTTTGTGATGTCGCTGTAGCTGATTCCCACGACACAGGGTATCCTAGTGTGGGGCCAGTAGCAATGTTAATGAATGCAATAAACATTTCCAAAAGCAATGGAGATGTTATTTTTGTCTTTTGACGCGTGCGCACAGAATAACTAATAGTACGCCTAAGTGACGATTACAGACAGGGGGGCGCGGGCAGCAGTTCTAATGCGCAACTTAGGGGCGGCTTGCAGAAACAGATTAAATCTAGATTTAGCTAGCGTCTGTCAAATGATGTTAGTAAACTTAGCAGATCATTGTCCAGCAGATCAAAAATAAATTAGAGTTCTGCTCGCATGCAGCATATTTCTGGAGTTCCTGATACTTTTTAAGAATAGTTCTGGCTTAGTTGCTGCAAAATGATCTGCTACCGGAAGTTGGCAGATCATTTTGACATGTGATTTTTTTGGGTAACTGAACTATTCTTAAAAAGTATCAGGAACTCCAGAACTTTGCTGCATGCGAGCAGAACTCTAATTTATTTTTGATCTGCTGGACAATGATCTGCTAAGTTCACTAACATTGTCAAATGTATGAAATATGTATGTCAAAGATAAATCGCAACATCTAGATTTAGGCAAGGCGTTAGGCCGACCACATACAGTCGGAATTCCTTTTCGGGATTCTGATTCGGAAGTCGGAATTCAATTTAATTCCATACAAATCCGCGAAAATTCCGAATGGAAAACTTCCGTAGGTATGTATGTGGTAGATCCATAGATTTGTATGAATTTGCTGCGTTCGGGATAATTCCGTTACGGAATTCAGAACCAGAATTCCGACTGTATGTGGCCGGCCTTAGTTCCACCTGTCAGCGCAAACCAAAATATCGTTGGAAAGCTGATATTATGTAAGTATGCTAGTTATACAATATATTTTTTTTAATTGTCATTTATAGTGCAAGAGATGTCTTCAACAATATGAAACCGCAATATAATTTGATGAAATCATTTCCCGCTTCGCTGCATACTGAGTGGTTTGAGAATAAATTACTTTCCGGGAACGTAAAATCATAATCTATTACCTCGCAATTCAATTCCAAAGGAGTGGACGTAGGGTTGGGAATCGATTGTCAGCTCCATAGAAGAAATCTTTCGATCTCTTCTTAATTAATGCGATTTGTTAATTAATTTTTAACGCGAGAATATCGATGGAGGAAGATTCTTTCTCTTTTCTTAATTGAAGTAATTTTTAATTTTTAATGAATTGTGCGAGCGACGAAATTTATAAAATATGCATCTGTACTAAACAGGGAGCACTTATCCAGTGGAGAGCGCATATATACATTTTCCTTTGAAACACAACTCACCAATTTACGGGCGGCGCGGCGGGGGACGAGGTAAGAGAGCTGTGATTGGTCAGCCGCTGCGAAACTGTCTGGCGACCCGTCATCGTACATAGGTCGCGTATGCGAACGTTTGTTGAATACAACAAACGTTTGGCGAGCCGCATTCCCCCTCAGGCGCAGTCAATTGAATATAATATAGTCTCTGGTACTAAAGGTATATCTGAGTGTTCCGTAAGCGAGTGTTTCCTACTGGTGAAACCAAACGCCTTTGACATCTGTCATTCGAGCTGTCACTCTGCATCGGCTATCTTTCTGTTCCACATCATCACTTCTCTTTGAATATAACCTACCTACGAGAAATACAGTCCAATCTTTTATTGAAGACCACACCAGGATCCCTACTCTACGAGGAAGGACTGGTCCCATCACCTACCTTTCTTTGAATATTTCGAGTATGTAGGAGAGCATAATGTAAAAGGCAGAAAGTATGAAATAGAGGTATTCTATAGGTATAAAGCCTTGACATTGAATAGATTTCCGAGGCTGTTTACTTATTCACACATCAATGTGAAAAAACCGTTATACTAGTTCCTTTTCCAAAATCCCATTTCTGCGAAACCCCCTCAGTGCGCGCGTCCAATACGCAGTTGGCCGTTTTCTAGGATTCCGTACCCGAAGGGTGCCAAACGGGACCCTATTACTGAGACTTCCCTGTCCGTCCGTCTGTCTGTCATCAGGCTGTATCTCATGAACCGTGGTAGCTAGACAGTTGAAATTTTCACAGATGATGTATTTCTGTTGCCGCTATAACAACAAATACTAAAAATCAAAATAAACTTTATATTAAGGGTGGCTGCCATACAACAAACGTGATTTTTTTTGCTCATTTTGCTCGATATTGATAATGGTAGCAGGTAGACGCTTATAATGTTCACAATATATGGAGTATATTATTTACTTAAAAAATAAATAATTAAATTAATATTTAGGAAGGGCTCCCATACATTTTTTTTTTGCTGTTTTTTATAGATAATGGTACGGAACCCTTCGTGCGCGAGTCCGACTCGCACTTGGCCGGTTATTTATATATATCCTGAATAAGCGTCGGTAAACAAAATGTTAATTTAACAAACAACAAACAAAATATCCTCCATGTATCCCCTGAAGCACATTTAAAACCATAATTCGACTGAGACTCAATAGGTGTTTGTGCTTTGTTCGGGCCGAGCTCATAATGTAGACCCCAGGGTCCGGGTTTGCACACAGTGTATGCAAACAAAGAGTTTAATACACCGCTTTGGTACTGAAAGCTAGAAGATATTCATTTCATAAAAATATTCTCACAAGGCGATCCGTGGTTCAATAAGTTTCACGCTTTCTTCTCTCTCAGGGGATGCGCCATACGTGCTGACAACTGCTGACTAATATTGACACATAGCTTAAACCATTTATAGAGACAAGTACGTGTAATAAACGTGAAAGTAAACAACTAAGGCGTTAAAACCAGAGACTATATATCCAATTGACTACGCCAGCGGGGGAATGCGGCTCGCCAAACGTTTGTTGTATTCAATAAACGTTCGCATACGCAACCTATGTACGATGACGGGCCGCCAGACAGTTTCGCAGCGGCTGACCAATCACAGCTCTCTTACCTCGTCCCCCGGCCGCCCGTAAATTGGTGAGTTGAGTTTCAAAGGAAAATGTATCTATGCGTTCTCCACTGGATAAGTGCTCCCTGTTTAAAACGGCCCAATCATTTCTGTCATGGACTATTGTAATTGTTGAATGAGGAATCGGCTAACTAATCATCTTTGTTAAATACCTGCTTCATTATCTTTAAGCTTCGATCATATTAAGTAATAAAGCACAGCTTGTCTTTACTTTAATTTAGCTGACTTCATCTTTACTTTAGCTGCCTTCATCTTTACTTTAGCTGCCTTCATCTTTACTTTAGCTGCCTTCATCTTTACTTTAGCTGCCTTCATCTTTACTTTAGCTGCCTTCATCTTTACTTTAGCTGCCTTCATCTTTACTTTAGCTGCCTTCATCTTTACTTTAGCTGTCTTCATCTTTGTCAATAATAGCTTCGCGACTACTGGACGGCAGCCTCTCCATATGTCTTATACCGTCATATAAAGACCATTTTGCCTTCGCATAATGCGACTTAACCCAAATACATAAAGCCTTGTCCCTTTTGGAGATAATAATTAAACTTGTGTGAAGAAGCACTCGTCTTTGTAAAGCTGAAATTAAGTTTCCTTTTGTGATTCTGATGCATAAGTAGGGTATAATTATGTTCAAAAAGTTATTTATAGTAAAAAGACAAGTTCATGTTCAAGTTCAAGTTCAAGTTTATTAATTGCATTCCATAGCTGTTATAATATAAAGTTACGAGTACAACAGTATTATAACCCGTATTAAATTATATTAAGTTCTTAGAATAAATTATATTTATATAATGGTCTATGTCTGTGTTAATATAATATTATTGTCAGATTATATACTAGTGGCTTTGTGAGCTGTAAGTAGACCTCGCGAGTATGTCGGTGGAAAAGCTGAACTGCTAACACACAAACTTATGAATGCACTTGGTTAGCTCTATGTACATGGAGTGAAGCCGAACCAAAAACTTTGAAATAATTTTCCCAAATAATTTTCTTTCAATAACACATACAAACTTATGAATGTACCTGGTTACGTAAATGCAGTATGAAAGTAGCCGCACCAATAACTTTGTAAACAACATTTTGCGTTTTAAAATACAACCTTTTACTAAATTTATATCTGTTTCACTCTCATGGTCTTTACAAACCCAACGACTCCTCATTTGTTAATATCCATCGAGCCGTTTGGGTTGTAGCGAAGGTTTTACATTTTAAAACCCCATATCTCCGCCATTTTGAAAATATCTCCCATATCTCCGCCATTTTGTATGGAGTAAGTAAGCATGGTAATCAAAATAAAGTCTAAGCTATCCAGGTCAAACTTTTTAAAATTAAGAACACATCCTGTTCAAAGAACTTGTTAGCTAAACATACTTTTGTGTTTGTAACTTTTATCTTTAGTTCGACATACTCTCGTGGTTTTCCTTGCAAATGAATATTTATTGTGAAAGAACTCCCCGTGGAACTTTCTAGGCTGTCGCACTGTGAATCGTCTAGAAGAAGCTAGCTGGACATAAACGACCTTCGAATTCCTAGTAGTAATGTAGTAAGAGAAACTCATTAGGCTTATACACTAAGAAATACAGCCATAATTTTGCCAATCTACCCTCATTAGCAGCGTCATTAGGGTAAGTATGTACATTTTTGTAAGAATATGAGTGCATTCATTTCCATTTCTACTCCATACTTGATAACGTTGGTTAAGTCACGAAAAGAGATTTGTGCAAGTGTTTTTTTATGGATAGTGAACATAAAGGTATGTAGTTGTTTTTTAGCTAACTTATATGACAGGAACTTAATCCACTTATTTTATTTATTTAGTTGTTTAGGAAAAAGTGATGATTTTAACCCACTTTTATAAATTCAAAGTACGAAAACTCACATGTACATTCATGTACAGTCTGCAAATTATATCTTATATGATTCTCACAAGTATCTAGTAGTAATTGACGAAAAAAACCATTGCGAAATATTTGCACAACTATTTTTTTTTCATTTTTTTTCTGTTCCAGTTTTTACCGTCTCAAAGATGGATTTTTTTGAAGAGTGGTTGAAACATCCGAAGTAATTGCGGAAAATGGAGCTCTTTCGGTTTATATCTTCGTGATATAATTTTTATGGCTTTATGGAGCAGTCTCTGAGAGATATGAAGCTCATCATCTCCAAACATTCATCAGCATTGGCTGACAAGTGGAGCAGCTCTGGCAGAAGCAAAGAGTGGTTCCTAGAAAAGGATTCTATGTGGTTAGAGAGTGCTGACATTGCATTGCTGAAGTCCGTTTATATATCTATGCCAAGCACCTCTATGGAACCTAAGTCAGGACCTGGAAGACCAATTAAAGAGTTTGAAGATACGAGTCTGAAAACGAAAATACGTCGCGTGGATGATCTCGTACAGTCAAGAAGTTATGGTGAATTAGCATACGCTGCCGAAGTGTCAGCGCGATTGTCAGGCCAAAGAAGCGTTGCACGTCAAATTAAGGTCATCACTGGGGACAGTTCAAAGTGCCAAGAAATAAAAAGTGCGAGTGACACAAGTGCCAGGTGTTTGACGATTGAGGAAGCTTTGGCGTACTACGTCGATAGCAAATCAAGTAGCCATAGTATAGTTATAAGCAGACTCGGAAGTGGAGCATCAAAGCAGGACACAAGGTATTCCCGTCATGGTATAGTCTTCAAAGGGCTATAGCAGCTTGTTATTCTCCAGTTGAAGAGATTCATGTTAATGAAACGCGTGCTGAAAAAGTACAGGCAGTTTTAGATAAAACTTGGTTTGCTGGAAGAGATCTCATTTTAGAGATAAGCTCGCCATTGTACACTTTATATTACCTACCGTGCTTTGTTAACTTTTTTTGTGTGCAATAAAGAAATTATGAAATTATAAAACTACTGAACGTTTGGTTTCAGCACAACAAGAAGTGGTCAGTAGCTGTTGCCTTGCACCTCATTAACACTAACCAGTAAATGGGGGTGTGATGGAGGCTCGGGTCCTAGTTTGTACAAACAAAAATGATAATTTGTACATTAATAAACGCTGAAGTTTTTTTTTCTTTTCAATTAACCTTCAAATGACGAATCAACATCCAAAGTTTACTCTGAGCTATACATATATGCTTATTAACCCCATTTAAAAATAAAAATCAAAGAAAATAATTTTGTCCAGCTAGCTTGTTCTAGACGATTCACAGTGTGTCGCGTGTAATTTTCCCTTGTTCTCAACTCTTATAAAGTATTATTTGAGCGGCGTATCCTTGAAACTCGGGAAAATATTACGAATAGAATAGATAGTAGCAACGTTGGATGGATGACAAAAAGTAAAAATAAAAACCGGCCAAGTGCGAGTCGGACTCGCGCACGAAGGGTTCCGTGCCATTATCTATAAAAAACAGCAAAAAAAATGTATGGGAGCCCCCCCTAAAATTAATTTAATTTTAATTTAATTATTTATTTTTTAAGTAAATAATATACTCAATATATTGTGAACATTTTAAGCGTCTACCTGCTACCATTATCAATATCGAGCAAAAATGAGCAAAAAAATCACGTTTGTTGTATGGAAGCCCCCCTTAATATTAAATTTATTTTGATTTTTAGTATTTGTTGTTATAGCGGCAACAGAAATACATCATCTGTGAAAATTTCAACTGTCTAGCTACCACGGTTCATGAGATACAGCCTGGTGACAGACGGACGGACGGACGGACGGACGGACGGACGGACGGACAGACGGACAGCGAAGTCTCAGTAATAGGGTCCCGTTTGGCACCCTTCGGGTACGGAACCCTAAAAAAACCTGACCTTTTGTAGGATACTCAGAACACTTAGAACATAGCATAACATTACACTTTTTCTCATACGGGGTAGCAGAAGACATAATTATGCCGTTTAGCCAGTTCCTCAATTATCCAATTTGCGTGATAGGGGGCTAGCTTATCACAGCAACTATGGAGATTGAAAGGCGTAGAATCAATGGTCCTTCAAATATAAGAAGCCAAAGGTTTATGTTTCTTTTTAGGGTTCCGTACCCGAAGGGTGCCAAACGGGACCCTATTACTGAGACTTCGCTGTCTGTCCGTCCGTCCGTCCGTCCGTCTGTCTGTCTGTCACCAGGCTGTATCTCATGAACCGTGGTAGCTAGAAAGTTGAAATTTTCACAGTTGATTTATTTCTGTTGCCGCTATAACAACAAATACTAAAAAACAAAAGAAATTTAATATTAGGGTGGCTCCCATACAACAAACGTGATTTCTTTGCTCATTTTTGCTCGATATTGATAATGGTAGCAGGTAGACGCTTAAAATGTTCACAATATATTGAGTATATTATTTAATTAAAAATTTAATAATTAAATTGAAATTAAATTAATATTTAGGGGGGCCCCCATCCAATTTTTTGTTTTTGCGGTCTTTTTTATAGATAATGGTACGGAACCCTTCGTGCGCGAGTCCAACTCGCACTTGGCCGGTTATTTCATTTATCCGGTCCAATGTTATAACATCCTTCAGTTTATATTTCTTGAGTGTTTGCATATCGATAAACCATCTTTATACACCGTCGGTAAATCATCAACATGAGTTACATTTTGACGAATCTAATGTATGTATTACCAGACACACAATAAAAATATCCACAATCTACAAATCATTCTAACCCCGGTATATTACATTATCAGGACCAGAATCAGTTAAACAAACCCTTACCTTAACCCACGGTCAATGTCCTGTTAATGCTGGTTGACATGTAACCCGTCGATTATATTGATGACGTGGTGATGGTGCCATCCGTCCTTCTTTTGTCATTCGTTTTGAGATATGATTTAAAACTAGGGTAAAGGGTACTAATTCCAGCACCCCCCCATTGATTGGCACTCTGGACTTTGAACACAATTATTAAGAATTACCAGATAAGAAAAGTAAAACAAAAATTTCTATTAAATCCACCATTTCGTAAGTGACAAGACCAAATTGGTAGTTTTTAGATGAAACTACTGGCAACTCTGTGAAAAAATGTTCTTTCCCAACATGTCTCTGTGTGGTGCGGATTGTTGAAATCGTTACGATTTTTGTTAAGAAACAGGTGACTGTTGAAGCCTTTTTACTTGTTATTTTGGAAGTCTAGATGCGAGTTAATGGTTTTGTTGTTATTATATGAGTCAAGTTATGATATTAAGCAGTTTGTTATTGTATTTCAACGCCTAAAATCAGTTTTAATTGGGGCCAATCATTGTAACCTTAAGTTTCTATGAAGGTGCAGTTCATTGGCACCGGGGCTAATGATTGTTAAGACTATTTCAGAATTTTTAATTGCAATTAGTACCTAAATTAATTAAGACGAATGAGTTGTTTAAAAGTATGCACTCAAAACTGTCATCAGCCCTCTTTAAACAAATGATGGCACTGCTAATCATTGTACTTTTTGACCATTGGCACTGCTGATGATTGTATTCTAAGTGGGGCCAATCAATGTACTGAGTTTTTATGATTATGCTTTTATCTAGTAGTGATGTGCACATTTTATATTTTATTTTATTAAAAGTTTGGAAAGGTTAGAGGTGGGTATTTTCACCAAAAATATTTTATATATAGGGTATTATAGGTATAGATAGATAAGGTACCCACATTCGAATGAGTCGAAATCTGAGGTAGGTAGCAGGTTCTACGGAATCTACGGATAGATAGGTAGATTTTCTAGTCTGATAGCTTCTGAAAGTTCTAGGTATTTTATTTTATTTCCCATCACTCAATGGAGTACATTCATCATCATTCATCACTGTACTCAATGGAGTACATTCATTGGCACCTCACGTGTATAATGATTGGCATGCCAATCTTTATACTTATTATAGGGCTAATCATTGTGCTGAAGGGGCCAATGAATGTACTTTTGGGTAATTTTTCACTATTTTGTGAATTGATGAATTAAAATTAGATTTTAGAAAGATAAATCAGGTTTTATTAGGTTCTTAGATCCCGATAGTAGTAGAAAACACAACATCATGATAGTTTCAATAGCTAACTACATAGATATTGAACCTCAAACATGAGATTTTCCTTAAGGTGCCAATCATTGTACTGCTTACCCTAGTTATCTTTTTCTTTTAATGTTTTCCACCAACCCGGACAGAGTCAGCGTGGTGAGTAAGGCTCAATCTTACTCGTATCCGCGTAAAGGCCTGTGCCCTTCGGGGCGGTGAGTAGTTGGGGAGCTCACTAGGCTACTCTCTCTTATTCTCTCTACGTATCTTTCTTTCGAAGGTTGCAACCATTTATTTACTATGCTTTATTGACAAAACTATGGCATTATGACATAAAAATGTGAAACAGCGTGATGAGTATTTTAAAAGTAAAGCTCCACCGCTGTGGCGATGAGAAAATCTCTTTGTCCATGTTTTTTCCATTGTCAACTGTCTGTTTTTAGTTTATTATGCAATTTTGTATAAATTATAAGTATAGTATAAGTATCCCTATCACGCAGAATGAAGTATCGTATTACTGAAAGTGGGTGCCGCCAACTAAAGTTAAAGACTAAAGACCTTTTTAATACACAAACGGAGCATTAAATACTTTTTATCGTAAATTTCTATAAAAGCCAACAAATCACTAGAAATATTTTCATTAAATATTGATAAGAACAACGGCAGTGGTTTCATAGATGAAATAATTGTAGGTACCTATAATTTAAGGATTATGATATGACGATCTTCATACAATTTAATACAATTTTAAAGCGAAGGCGGAATGCGGTAAAAAGAACGTGGATACTATAAATTGCACAAACCCAAACCTAACATGCATAGAGCCTCCCGTATGCCAATCAAATAAATGGCGGTACGCATTTAAAAAAAGCTCCAGTGTGTCATTTATTGAAGTGTTTCACAGATCCCTGAAACCATCTTCTCCATCCAATCGAATCCACACAGGCCCAATGTTATGGATACAAAGCTAGGTGGCACGTCGGGTCTCGTCTCGCTCTCTCTCTCTCTCCCGCCAAGTCAAACGTATCATAAAAACAATACACGGTACGGTACGGTACATGTTTTGCAAAAATCAGTTATTTTTTTTATCCTGAGGCACTTCACTAGACGGAAAGAAGTTCAATCCTCCTCATATTTTTTCCTCCGTCGCTCACAATTAAAAACTGAACAACTGGCTAAAAGTGGGTACAATTGTACCTCTGCCGACCCGTATGGAAAAGTCGTGACGCTGTTTGTTTGCTTTTTATCAACGTCAACAATGATGAGGTTAAATCGGGAAAATATTTTTCACCACTCCCGCACGAAAGAAGTGTCTTTCCTCTACGAAAACAGTGAGGAAAGTTAGTTTTTCCTTACTGTTTGAACAGTGAGGAAAGTAATGATCCCGTTCAGAAACTAACCTTGCCTGATTTTTATGATAAGTTTTAAAGATATTTTAAAAAATAAATAATTATATACTTAGAATAGAAATACTTATAAGTTAAGATTAATAGTAAAGATAAGGCTGTAAAAGTGGTTATTACAGGCCTTACTGTAATTGTTAACCAGATAATTTTGGAAACTTACCAATAAAACAAAATCATAAAATAAACATACCAATAAAATCCAGCATATAAGAAATTGAATTAAATTACTGTAGGATTCATGATCACTGATTATTTATTTTATTATTTTATTTTATAATAAAGAATTATTTTGATTTGCTTTGTGACTATTTAATTTATTTACCTATGGTGACTGAATACTTTCTTCCTGGGAGTGGTGAAAAGTTTTGTATGCAACATGTGAGCAAGTTCATTTGCTATTCGTTTTGTTGAGTCTTTCGCTTACTCAGGATTGAATTTTATAATCACTCGCTGCGCTCGTGATTCTATTTTTCAATCCTTCGTTCGCTCAAGACTCAAAATCTAAACTCATAGGAAAAACGAACTTACCTCACTTGTTGGATAAATAACTATTCTTCGAAATAAATGGGGCCAGTCGAGATTCACCCCAGCCTTATGGCTTATGTTTTATGGAGTCGCCCGGATCAGACGTAAATCGTTTCACTCACTCGTTCAATCAAGCTACACCATAGCAGCACAATTTAAGACCTTCACAAGTCTGCAATAAGAACGGCAATGAGAAAAAAAGTTTAACTGAAAACGCGTACGACCTATACTTACACTTACACTTCGATATTGGGACGCGTTGTGTAACATAAATGGGGAAAACGATGATAAATTCAATATTTGTGTAATATAAATATTTATAGGTGAATGGTGGATCTATAGGTATTACGAAAAATAAACATATGTTTTTTGAATCCGACGAAATCAGAGGCATCAGAAATTCACCACTTAAATAATAAAAAGAGACTTTCAGATTGGAATCATAAAAATGGAGACAATATAATCCACCAAGTTAAAAACTTAAAAAACCGACTTCATGACCTATCACTTAGTCCTCCCCGCTCGATATACAAATATCGTCTATAAACCCGAAAACGAGCCTACGAAATCTGTTTCCTGACGTGAAGTCCATACATATTACATAATGAAAACGGGTATAAGAGTCTTAACCTATGTTATGCCTATCTAAGGAAATACAACGAAGAGAGACGTACTGACTCAGTCCATCGCCCCTCATTTTGATTTCTGTGCGCTGGATGGTAAAGACCACGCAGTTTTGTCATCTAAATATTATTTTACACTGTAATAAGACTTCTTTAACCTCCTAGACAAGTTCAGCCTTTGCCCAAGGTAGACTCTAGCATCCGGTCATTTGAGGCATCGACCAGGCGCGAGGAAATTTCTCAGCTCGTTTCGAACGCCACTACCTCGAAACTAGGACAAACAAAACAGGGGAACCCCGCACTGAAGCAATCATCCATCATATTACCACCGTCTCCATGTCAAATTACCCCAATTTGTGGTCAAAAAAGCAAGCAAGTACGAATAGAATATAATTCTTGGGTGTTCTGTTTACGCTTTAGGTAAAGTCTTTATGACCACTTCCCATTATAAAGAGGTTCCTAACATGACGAGCTCCCATTTTGACAACATTCCAAATTAAGCAAATACCAATTTGACTTAAAATAAACGGTCAAGTGCGAGTAGGACTCGTGAACCAAGGGTTACGATCACACTTGAAGAGCGTAACTGGTGTAATTAGGTTTCCACATAAAAAACTAAAGTCTGACGTCATCCATGTATACCAAATTACATATTTTTTCAGAAACAGAGCTACCTTGATTTCTACCAAATTTCATGATTGTAGGACCACTAGGTTTTGGGTCCATTGCGATTACTATGAAAATCCAACATTTTTACAGCATAAACGATCGTAGCGAAGCGTAGCGTACGATTGCGTTGACCTAGAAGGTTGATTTTTTCACAACTATATGCGACCATAAATAGACCTAAACAATTGATATAAATTTCAGCTTGATACGTCTACGCGTTCTCGCTATAAAAGGTCTTGACACACAGACAGACGGACAACAAAGTGATCCTATAAGGGTTCCTTTTTTCCTTTTAAGGATCGGAACCCTAAAAATCAAACTAACAAAGACGTTTTATATACTAAAATAATATTTGAACAAAGATCTTCTTCCCTGTTTGAAATGGATGACGAACCGACAACAAGTCTAAACGTGTGCGCAACAGTGCCTCTGCAAGCCCATATATCAAATCACGAGAGTTAATTTTCCTACGGATCCCTCAAAACAGCAAGAAAATGTGTTTTCCTTTCTGCCCAATAATTCAACTTTGATTGTTGCCATACTTAGCGGAGTGCTACTTACCAGTTTACTATCACGCAACGCGGAGACGGTAACAATCATGAGTAAAGATTGACTTTAATCGTATCGTGCACACACAAACATTTACTTTACTTTATTGCACACAAATCAATACATTATGACAATTAAAAATGGAAATGACATGAACAAAGGCGAGGTTATCTCTATCGAGAGATTTCTTCCAGCAAACCCATGATGGAAAGGATAAATAAATCAGCAATAGGTAGATCCAAGTGAACAACATCAAATACTTAAGTAAAAAAATAACCGGCCAAGTGCGAGTAGGACTCGCGCACCAAGGGTTCCGATCACACTTGGAGAGCGTAACACGTGTAATTAGGTTTCCACATAAAAAACTAAAGTGTGATGTCATCCATGTAAACGAAATTGAATATTTTTTAGAAAGACAGTAATTTGCAGTTTTCAGATTTTTCCCTTTATTTGCGCTATAAGACCTTGCTTCGTGCCAAATTTCATGATTCTAGGTCAACGTAAAGTACCCTCTAGGTTTTGATTCCCTTGCGAATATCAGCAATTTCAGCAAAATTGAGACATATGCGGTATCTTTTGATTGCGTTGACCTTTAAGTTTGATTTTTTCACAACTTTAAGAGTTCACAGACTTAAGTAATCGATATTAATTTCAACTTAATACCTCCATGCGTTTCTGAGAAAAAGTCTTAACAGACGGTGAGACAGACAGACAGACAGACAGACAGAAATTTACAGTTTTCGGATTTCTTCCTTAACTTGTGCTATAAGACCTTCCTACATTCCAAATTTCATGACCCTAGGCCAACCGGAAGTACCCTATAGGTTTTGATTCCCTTGCGAGTTCCACGCGAGTTCATACAAATCCAGCAAAATTATGACATAATATCGCGGTATGTTTTGATTGCGTGGACCTAGAAGTTTAATTTTTTCACAGCTCCAAGGGACCATAGACCTGAGTAATCGATATTAATTTCAACATTATACCTCCACGCGTTCCTGAGAAAAGGGGTCGTGACAGACGGACGGACAGACGGACGGACAGACAGACAGACAGACAGACAGACAGACAGACAGACGGACAACAAAGTGATCCTATAAGGGTTCCTTTTTTCCTTTTAAGGATCGGAACCCTAAAAAATATAAAAAATAATAATAATAATTTAAACTACATAAAATACGTACATATATACGTACATGTATTTACATATTATATCATACACAGTGGACTTTCAATTAGCTAACAAAGTGGAGGTTATTTAGGACAACTTCTAACAACTAACAACAACCCATTTTTTGGAAACCTATAGTCGCAAACAGACTAAAAGCCATTAGCCAGCTGGACGGACGACATGTTATCATCGCCGTACCTGGTAGGCAGTAAATGCCCAGCAGTAGGTAAATGAGGGCTGATAGATAGATTGATTGATCGTGGCAAAAAAATATAACAAAATAACGAAGGGTTCCGTACCATCGCACAATTAAGCCTCTGGTATGGAAACTAACTTTAACATAAAAGGCGATTCGGTAAGTGCATCAAACTCGAGTGGTAGTCCAGTGGTGATAAGCTGTAGTATAAAAGCTATTTGGCTGATCGCAATAATGTAAACACGAGTTTTGTCACTCCACGCCAAGAAACACTTTGGCTTATCCGTTTATCAAAGTCCAAACCGACACTTACGCCCCCTGTGTTTGTTATAGTAAAAGACTGTAAAGCTGCCGTCATATGGCCGGAATGCCTGAATTCTGAATGTAAATCTTTACTCGGAATTCCAGTACACGGCCTCAGAGATTCCTGATCTGATTCTGACAGATTCTGACAGATAGATCGTTTAGAGGAATTCATAAATTGAAAAAAAAAATGTAGAGAATACCCAAACGCAATTCACTGTATTCTGAATTCCCATTATTGATTCAGATTCTAAATTCAGAAATATATTTTGGCCTTGTCAGGCTAGCCTAAAGATGCAAATTCGTAGCCGGCCACAGTACAGACGATGTATCGCCGACGCGACAACAATAGGCTTGTGGCCTGTCAAGTCAAAATAGATACTTTTTATGAACTGTAAAAACGCAACTTTTATTCCTGAGTTCTATGAAATAACAACAGAATGACGTCATGGAAGAGTGCCATCAAATGCTGTCTTTTTTGCACAAAATTGACTTTATAATATATATCTGCTGGAAATATACAATTCTGAGAATGTCAAGCCATTTTGTACATAATGCTTCAACTTAAGACTTGTTCCTAGATTTATTAGATTACCTTGGCCAGAAGCCTATTATGTAGATGGGCTTCTTCGTGAAGAAATTAATTCTTTTTATAACTTCTTTATATACGACCTGGACACTTTCGAACCAGAGTGGATCAATCTAGCTCTGACTAGAGATGTGTGGGCTCGAAATGGGGAGGCCTTTGCCCAGCAGTGGGACACATTACATGTAAAAAAATTAACTTCTTTATTATTTACAATTAACTATTACACTGTGTTAATGATTCGCTGATTAATTACTTTACAGTTACAATGTCACGCTATATGAATGCGAAGATACACCAAGCGGGGCGGGACGGAGGCGGTTTAAAAGCAAGCTCGCGTTGTTGTGTCAGTATCAGGGCAACTTGACCATACATACTTAACATACATACATAATATAACAATACCTGTAGTGAAACCGACATAGACATATTTCATGATCGCTTACCTGTCTTCAGGAAGAAAACCCTGAAAGAGCAAACTAACTTGAACCTAAAATAATTGTTATAGCTACCTACTTAATTTCCAAATTCTAATTAACTGTTATTTATTACTATACTTATACATTCTAAGTTAAAATATTAAATTAAATTTTAGTACAACAATGGTCAATGCTGTGCTCATCTATAATAGGCGCACTCATTTAAGAACGATATCGCCCTATTTCTATTGTATAATTTTGTATATGTGTGCTGTTGATGTGCCTAATTAAATAATTAAATAAATACATTTAAAAAAAAACACACAATATGTGCTTGCATGCCCGTCCACCATAGAGACCAGAATCGCTATTCTGGGAGAAAATAGCAGAGCGTCGACCCTCCTCGAACATCCAGGCCTCCTACTTCAGCTTGTGCTGGAGTTGGGATGGCTGAACTAGAGTGCAGGTGCAGGGGACATGCACAAAGGCCCCGCTCTCGTGGGCCAGGTGCAGGCACAACATCCCCCTGACAGAAGAAGAAGAAGAAGAAGATGTGTGCATGAATCCAATTGATAACCTCCTCCTTTTTTGAAGTCGATTAACAAAATTAGCAACCGTCCCGCCCCACCCCGTTCCACCGTTCCGCTCAATTCTAAATCTAGGCATTACAATTTGCATTTCTAGATTTCATCGTGTAAGAAATCCGGATTCCCGGTCAGCGCAGAATGAGCGAGGAATGAATTGAATATTCCTAAAACGGTCTCAATAAAAATTAGCATCAGCCTAATTACTAATCGAGTTGGATTCTGAACAAAGCGTAATCAGGACTGGAAGCATTCTTCGACATGAATAGAAATAGACTGATATTTGTTTCAGGGTTCGAGGCAGCGTGCCTGTAAAACACAAGTACAGATGGAGACTAATTTTAGTAACCGGAAACGCTAACATAACAATACTGGACAAAGATTGATACTTGTATGCATAACAGCAAAATAGTGCTGTCTAAAAATGTGTATGTACTTCAGCAGAGGGGTAAGCAGATTCAATTAGCAGGCGTCTCCATTCTTAAGCCTCCTTGGTTCTGAAGGAACGTCGGTAATGGCAGCCAATCAGCGCTCGGGATTCACGCCTCTGTAAAAAGCTGTCAGTTCGAAGCTTTTAAGCTCGGTCATGATGAGGATGGCTTGTACAAAAGCTGAGTGCCTATTACAATATCAATTGAGGAGGAAATTTAAGCATTCCAAAATCCTTCTAAAATCAATAATATCATTATCTATGGCCCAAGGAAAAGATAATATGCCATAGCCAATACAGACTTCTCTTAGTGGAGATTAGCTCGCCTTTGTACATGCTTTTTCATATTATTAAGTGTATGTATTCTGTTTTGTGTAACAAAGTGCAACAGTATTAAGCAAAGTTCATATGGGGACCTGTAAAATGCGTTTTGTGTGGGTGCTTTCATCAGTTTAAGACATCGATGAAATATTTATGTAAGTTTATCCAGTATAGTATGGTGTGTACAGCCCATTCGCCTTGTGCACGCACACAATGACAATTATCTGGTCTTGCCTTCTGGCCTGTAAGTGCTGATCAAATTAAGTTATTCAAATATGATGTAATAATCGTGAATGAATAAAATGAAATGAATGAATATGTTCTTCTTGTATGTAACACATATATATACTCTATGGCTTAATCTTATTTTAATCCTATATGGGGTGGCAAAGACACAGAGGTATACCGATTACAGCAAAAATGTTCTTGATAATTATATTTTTTCTTCGATTTGCTGAGTGTCTTCTTCAGGAAGAATTACGCTTTACAGATAAGCATTTGACTAGCCCATGGTGTAGTTCCCGGGATTTTCAATAAAACCATTACAGCTATATTACGAGCAGCAACCAGCGGCATAAAAAACGTGAAAAATGGACACGAACATTAAAAAACTTTTATCTTGACGCGCCGCGGCGGATCCATCAAATGGTGAGCGGTCAATTTATGGATATTTTTGATCGATGGCCGGCTGAGCAGCGACGCTTCATTATACAGTTTAGTACAAAAATTCTGGTGGGTAAAGACTTATTTATAACTAATTTATTTTACGTACATACAGAAGATCCGTGGAATGGAAAACATCCTTTGTCAATATCTGCGATGCGATGGGCTTGCTCTCTGTCACGCAAAAAGGAGTGTTGAATATCTGGCTAAACCTGGTCACAATGGTGCCTCTGCAGAAGCAGAACCTCAAACACTACGTTACAGAGGTTCAAAACGAGTGTTGAATTTAATATTTTTATTTTAAAATATAGGAAGATAATGTGCGCCCTTGACACTCTGTACGTAATGCTTAGATTCCTCTTGATTACGTACAAAAAGTAAGATTATTGTTTAAGATAAGAAATCCAAAAAGGATAATACTTTTGCAGAAAAATCTTAATCTGTAGCTGCATACTAGCGCAATGCTACAATTGCCTCCTCACCTGCTACGCCGTAACGCCCGCGTAGCACTACGACAAAGCTTACCGCTACGCCTACGCGCTACCGCGCGTCTTGATTTCCCCAGAGACTTATAATAAAACTATCGTTGAGCTTTCAATACTATATCGCTTAGAATTCTTGTGTAAAAGAATTTTTTTATCCAACACTTTTAAGATCTGTTTGAATACCAATCGAATGTAATTCTACCTAAAATTTCATCCAATCAGCAATTTGGAGCCCTGGAGATTTAGTGATCGAGCAGACACCGCTTTGAATTCAGATGTTCTATTGAGATAAATCGATAGTTTATTACTACTTCAAATAGAATTCTTCATTCTCTATAACTGTAAACTGTATTTTTTTTTCTTATCTCTAAAATCGAGCCTGCTATAATCAACACTGCTATGATGTCAAGGATGCAAAGTTTATCCATGAATTATTCAGCATAAACGGTTCTATCGTTCGATTGCGTTGACCTAGAAGATTGATTTTAACAAAGCTTTTTGCGACTACATACCTTAACAATTGATATAAATTTCAGCTTGATACTCGTACGTTGACGCGTTCTTAGTTTAAAAGGTTGTGACACACGGACAGACGGACGGACGGACAACAAAGTAATCCTATGAGGGTTACTTTTTTCCTTTTAAGGATCGGAACTCTAAAAATGACTTGTCACAATAAATCTAATGTGCCCAAATTAGATGGGTTTACAAGTTAGCATCGTAGGGTTCCCCTGCTACCTTCAAGCTCCTTCGTTAGTCCATCTCGATGGTACCATTTTGTTGTATTGACATCTAAACTACATAAACCAAGTTAAGATAGCACTAGAAGTGGACGAAATTCCTACATTTGTTGCACGATGTTATTTAGTTACAACACGACCTAAAAGGGTGTTAAAAAGTCCTTTGGTGTGTCAGTGTATGATTTTTAGAACACCTGTAGACAAGCGACCTCGTTGGATCGCATGAAACATTGAACTATTATTTTCTTTATCTACTCTCATGTCATTAAGTTCGAATTACAAACTTGAAATCGAATTCATAATGACGTACTTTATAAACGCAATACAGTAATCAAATTAAAAATAATAATAATAACACTACTTCTCGAACAAAACTAATGTTATTATTAAACTTTTTTTCCATAATGATACAGTTCTACTTTTTTTGGGAAAGGCAAGGGTCATGAAACCATACAGCCAAGGTTTTTGATAGTCTGTATTATTGGAAAAGTTTTTTTTTTAGCTATAGTTGACAGCCAAACAGCCACTCAGTGTTTGATAAGTACTTGGAGGCAGCGCAGGCAAGAAGATTCAAACAAAGAGGTTCATTGATCTGAGGTTTGATAATGTGGCCCATGCTCCGCGCATGCGCTGTGATATGCTGGGTTTTGGCGGCAACAAAAAGTCAACTTGACGTGACAACGTTTTGTTGTGTGTGTCTAAGCACTGATTTATGTGGAAATATTGTTGTGTTTTAACTTTGATTTTTGTGGGAGAGACACACAAGTATGAGAGTAAATAAAGTAGTGTATGAAACTGCACATAACTAGGTATTAAAACTCTCGCGGGATACTATTAAAAACATCGCCTGTGGCTCGGCTTTTAAACACCTACTCGTGTTTTAATACCCCTCGTTATGCAACAGTTTCATAAACAACTATTATCGTTTCAATGTCTATCGTGTGGATTCATATTGATTGAGCGCGGTCCTTTGATGAGAACGCCCTGTCAATAACACATATATCACAGGGGCATATATCACAATAATTATATATTCGTAATTGTATACATTTAAAAAAATACAATCAGCCATTATTCTTTAAAAACACATAATTTTATGTGTGGACAAAATCTCAATCGTGAACTCGGCTTGACTGGATTACAAAATAAAGTACAATTTGTACTGTGATGCGTGTTTTTTACTGTGTTTTGTCAAAAGTCTGCTTAAAGACGCCCTTAGTCAAGTATTTCAAATAATGTCGGTAAAAAAATTGGACTGCAGTAAAAGACTTGGGAAAAAAAGGAGCCACTGTCCTTCAGTGGGTACATGTGGTGGGGTGGTACGTATAATGGCGTCTCCACTTTAATAACTCTTTTTCGAAGCCATTTTAATTCAGCGCTAAAACGCGTGTTCGTGAGGCAATTCACGAGAAGAAGAGCTTAATATCATGCTTAAGAACACTTCCCGAGTTTTCATTGAACTTTCAACCCTAAACCGCTAGCTCCTACGTCCAATTTCGTGTGGCACACACCAAATTTAATGCTAATAAAACTAGCGATGGAATTTGAAACTTAAATGTTATGCTTCAGAGTTGATTTTGTCGTGGACGGTTATGTTTTTAAAATGATACCCCTTTTACATCATTTAGCGCATCTGTTGCTTCCGCGGACGTAGAGGGTACTCCTAATTACGAAAATTGAAGTCCGTAACTTAGTCGTCAATAGAATTTTAGTCCAGTGTAGTTTCAGTACAACCTGTGGGTATTACTGTTGAATAACTAAAACATTCTGCTTGCAAATGCCACAGGTCATACCATTTCTCTTTTAGATATAATGGACCAATTTAAATTTATTTTCAGTGTTCATTTGTATGCATTATTTGTTGTGTAATATGTAGAATGAGGTATTTTCGTAAATATAACTACTTATAATAATAAAGATAAGTATACGTTACAAAAAAAAACACAAAACAGACTCGCACAAAAGGCGTACTTAAGTATCAATAAACTTAAGAAGCTAATGTTTTTATAACATAGGCGAAATGAGTGAAAAAATGCTTTTTTTTCTAACATTTCAAATCATTTCATTAGCAGACGTTCTAACGGTGGTGGAAAACATTGTTAGGAAACCTACATTACTCCATAGTTGCGGCGCTGGGCTGAAAGTGGGTACAGTTGTGCCTCTGCCACACCATATGGGAAAAGGCGTGATTCTATATTTAGTTTCAAACAAAAAACGACGAAGTGTTTATGTATAGCTTGGCATTTATAAGCCGCTTTTCCAGAGTTTTGGAATTGGAATATCTACAAAGCAGAGTTCGCATCGTGTTGGTTTCTGCGGTTTCCACTTGCGGTGGTACTTGAAACGCAATGTTAGTTAGTTACGCAGTTTAGTTGTTTGAGATCCGAGAAGGCTTTATTAGTTTTTGCCAGTTTGGCTTTGTTCATATTATTATGGCAGTTGATTGTACCGCTTCCACATAAAAGGTTTCGTTAATTTTTGAATTGGAGACTAAGCAGGATTTTCACGTATATATTTATTGCACATAAAAGACAAAACACAGAAAATACATAGAAGGAATTTACAAAGGCAAGCTTATCTCTAAAAAGAGACCTGGGACACTGGGAACATTACTATGGAAAAATTCTCCACGGCGTTATTATACAGCCTGAGTTATGGGCTAAAGAGCATTATTGTGGGTAATGGGAATCTTGGGATATAATGGCCCAACCGGCTCATACAAACGTGTCAGAATCTAGTTTAGCTTTCGATATTCACCACATGAACGGAATTTCTTCAACATTCCAATGAGATACGAAAAAAAAATGCACTTTATACTTTATTGCACAGAAAACATAATACAGACACTTAATATTAGAAAAAACATGTACAAATGCGAGCTTATTTCTAATAAGAGATCTCTTCCAGCAAATCTAGGATGGAGAAATTTAATAAAAGGTAGACATACATAAGTGCACAACGATAAATATTAAAATAATAGACTACTTACTGCACCATTTTAAAGGACGTAAATTATCTTATAGCTACCATAGGTATCATTGGTGATCGCAAAAATTCATGTTTTTGGGTCATTTACTATGGAAAATTACCCACATCGAGCGGTCGACGAAATTCATTGCATAAACATATTTTTTTCAGCATTTCCGTGAGAAATAAAAAAATAATTGCACAATTTTAAAGGACTTTATATTATCTAACAATTACCACAGGTTTCATTCGTGTACGCAAAATTCAGGTTTTGGGTCAGAAACTTTCCAATGTCATTTACTATAAGCTATTATCTCTTCTATGCTATAAGTGTGTATTTTCGTAATTAAAAAATCATGGTTTCTGCATTGTGATGAATCGACAATCGACACACATAGTTCTTGTAGTTGATAGTTGTACGCATCCATGACTCAAATGTTGAATCACGAACTTTTCAGTCAACTTGTATTGACTAGTGGCAGTGCCCCAGCATTCGGGTGATTGGACAAGGAAAGTATTAACTGTTCACTTATGACTTATGACTTGGCGATATAGTTTAAAACCTGTGAAAAATAACCGGCCAAGTGCGGTTTGGACTCGCGCACGAAGGGTTCCGTACCATAATCTATAAAAAACCGCAAAAAAAAAAACATGTTGTATGGGAGCTCCCCCTAAATATTAATTTAATTTAAATAATATACTCAAAATATTGTGAACATTTTAAGCGTCTACCATTATCAATATCGGGCAAAAATGAGCAAAAAAATCACGTTTGTTATATGGGAGCTCCCCTTAATATTACATTTCTTTTGTTTTTTAGTATTTGTTGTTATAGCGGCAACATAAATACATCATCTGTGAACATTTCAACTGTCTAGCTACCACGGTTCATGAGGTACTGCCTGGTGACAGACAGACGGACGGACAGACAGACGGACAGCGAAGTCTCAGTAATAGGGTCCCGTTTGGCACCCTTCGGGTACAGAACCCTAGAAATACAAAAGAAAGTGGGCGATATAGACCGGCTGGCACGTGAAGAGTTAAAACGAAAATGTCTCCTCACCTCAAAAACCTCCCACGTAGCCGAAAAAGGTAGCACAGCAACTCCAACGAGCAAGTCAGCGACAGCCAGCGACACAATGAACAGGTTCGTCACAGACCGCAGCTTCGATGAGCAGAGCACGGCTGCTATCACCAGGCAGTTACCTGTTGAACGAGCAATGGATAGAGGTTAGTGAATAGTACCGCTTTTGAAGGAGCTACTGTGATATACATGTAAAAATTGGTCAAGTGTGAGTTGGACTCCCACACAATCGTATTAGAAATTGTACAGAAAATCACGTTTCTTGTATGGAGACACCTTTATTCTTGTAACAGGCACGTTCTTCGACTTGCTAGCCATGTAAAATTCCCGGGGTGGCTACCGCTGCCCATGAGTTCTTCTAGGAGAGCCGTTACTCGACTTTCTAGCTATCCGAGTTGGCTGACGACTTGCTAGCCATCAACTGCTCCGCGCACAGAGTTTAGTTTACTTCTTACTTGAGCTAGGGTTCCATACAAAAACGGAGAACTAAAAAGGGTTCCGTAGTCAAAAGGATTCGGGAACCGCTGGTATAGATCAGTGGTCTCAATCATTCTTCCAGCTTTTATACTTATTCAAACAAGCTAGCTAGCTTGTCCAATGTACGAAAAGCCCCAGTTCTTTTGTTCTGTTTTTTCCATAGGTTTTGAACTAGATGTTGATAATCGCGGGCCGTCGATTTTGGACGAGCGAGTAAGTACGGCTGCATAAAGGTTACCTAATAAGTAAAA
The DNA here is from genome assembly GCA_963457715.1 of Argyresthia albistria. Lineage (NCBI taxonomy): Eukaryota > Metazoa > Arthropoda > Insecta > Lepidoptera > Argyresthiidae > Argyresthia > Argyresthia albistria. Next base: position 6,974,205 of record OY735273.1, read on the forward strand.
TCCAGACCAGAAGGTTGCATCATTGCATGCGACGCAGGTGGCGAAGACAATAAAAACAACAATATCTTGGCAGGGGCGGAAAACATTTTCAATTTTGCTGAAAACAAAATGAAATCACGACGGGACGCCAGATATTTGAAATGGGGAATGCGCTGATATTACGTTTACGTTTGGACTGGAAAACATGGCAGGAAAATACACGCGGGGACACACGCAAACATTTCAAACACGTCATCATAAACATCATCACGTCATTTTGCCACTTAGTAAGGATAGTTATGATATCCCTATCAGTAGGTACAGATTTCCATTTATTCTCATCTGGGACTACTGCTTTAACTCTAGCTCTCTGAGACAATAGTGGCCTTTTTTCCGTTGAACGTCGCGACATTGTTTTGCCTTTATCCTTTTTCTGGGTCACTGTCAAAGGGGGTATTGTATAATTGGCTAAATGTGGAAAAATTGTGCCCCTGCCACCCCGTATAGGAAAAGGTGTGACGCTAGGTTATGTTATGTTTCGGCAGGTCTCCTCAGGACATTACCAAGCCAACGCCACTTCCTATATCTGCCGTTCGACGTCATTGAATATTATACGGCGTTTTGTGAACAAAAGATTGTCTTTGGCAGGATTCATCTGTAGGTCAAAAGGATTTAAGAAGTGGAGCCACCTGGAATTGTGATTCAGGGGAGAGAAGGAGAGGCGCAAAGTTTGTATGGAAAAACAAATAATCTTGACCTATGAAGCTGTTATTTGGCAAGTAGGTAGGTTAAAGGTCCAGGACGTAAGTTCAGTATTTTTTCAAAGTTATGCCTCCACGAGGGGCAGAAATGGACACCAAATTTTGTATGAAATACAAAAAAAAACTTTACCTATGACGCTGTCGCCTTTTCTAGTTCCCACGAAGCTATTCTAGCAAATGTACGATTCGAGACTTCAAACTTATTTACCCCAATCAGCTTGTGGCATTCTGTACGTAGTTGAATTTTGTATATTATCTGCAACTGGCAAGTAAAGATTTATTTGTGTGAAATTTTCGGATTTTCTGACAATCCATTGATACGAAGTAATTGGGTGTGAAATGGCATTAAATCAGTGTCGCAAACAAGCTCCTCGTTATCAGTATCATAATAACACGTACCCCTGCTACATATGTATGAAGATGGCACATTTACATTCAAAGTAATAATTTATTCAAGGAAATTCTTAGAAATCTCCGCAGATTTTTCGAAGACGAATTTATTATGAAATTTTCTGAAGATTCTGTCGGAAGTAACGGGAAAGTTTTGGGGCGCTAGTCACGGATGAAATGCAAATATATGTATGCTAAATTTTATTCGCTCTCGTCTATGGATTTTAATAACATAGACATAGACATACGTTTATTCACTGAACAGAACATAGATACATCAACAAGATAATTTAGAGGTAGGAAATAGACATTACATTATAGAAGAAAACATATTTACTAAACAAAAGAGAAAGATGATGTACGCATGCCTCGCCAGTGAAATGGCTACCACTCAGCATAAGGCTACAACAGGGTTGCAGCGCTGATTTTCAGTCATGGTCTTTTAATAACCATTGTCTATCTAAACTATGTTCAATCCTATATCTTACTTATAAAACCTGTAAGAGTTTCTTCACCTTTCTTGTTCCACAGTGGTCCAAAGTTGAGAAGAAGATTCGTTGAATAAACTAAAGTGGTCATACTTGACGCGTATGACCACTTCAGCCAAAAACAGTAAATTGCATAACTAAAGGCTAAAGTAGACGTCTGCCACATCGTAGGGATAAAGGTGTATGTTTTTTAATCCATAACCATCATCTCAAACACTCAAATTTAGAATGTGAAATCTGTACAATATTCTGTCTAGCTACTTGCCTTGATGTTTAAGGCATTGGATCTCTCTACTAAGTAGTTCTAGTAAAATAACTGAGATTTCATGGCAATACGTAACTTCATTATTCCTTCATAACCTCTATAATGGATATCAAATCGAAATAAACACCGTTTTTAGAAACGAGACATTCGATTTAGGTGATTCATCTGTTATTCTATATTTCAGCCAAGAAGCGACAGGTGCCCGCGACATGCCTCCGGCGAAATATTGAAAAAGTTCTGAAAAATAAGCTCCCGGCCGAAAGTTTAGAAAGTTCTTTCTGATGGCCAGAGGTGGCCGAAAGAAGACGTTTTTGAGTTAACGCAACTCATTACAACTCATTTTTGGCAGAGTGCCAACCATCGTGCATCTTTCACTGGTTGCCTGCCATACCCCAGAGTTGTTTATTGATTTATTAGTACAAAAAGAAAACTAAGCTAGGATTAGAAATATTGATTTCTGAGCATATTTAACCAATAATTGTAAAGAAAAAGTTACTGTAGGTATTTTAGGAAATATGTGCCATAACTATTAAAGGACATTAAGAAAACCAAACTTCATGAAACAAAAACGAACTAAAAAGAGAGAAGAGGGAATTTATAATTCCTTTAACCGTTTAATTATGGATAAGGTTCCTTCTTTTCTTGGTTTTGTCATTACCTACCTTTTTATTTTCTGAGCAATATTGGTGTACCTTTATCATATTTTTTCTGATCAATACGCAATGCTTTTTTTCGTGACTTTTTAATACTCTTTCGGTGTTTTTTCTACAAGTGTGTTAACACACCAGTCGTAGTACAATGAGTTAGCGCAAACGTCACGAGCCTTCAGTTTGCGGCGGAGAAAAGAATTTTATTCTCAGACCAAGTTTTGTATGAGGCATCCTCACTGCTGCCAGATAACTTGATCAATTGAATCGAATCTAAAACAGTACCCATTCGTGGGTGGAATTATTTAGTTGAGTGGTAGTTTCCTCGCCATTTTATACCACAGTTCCGAAGTAGAGAAAAGGCAAATATGTAATTACGTGTTCTATGTATATTTTGATACTGTCTACAGAAATAAAGATATCTCATTGCTGTTTTATATGACAACGGCAAAACAAAAAAGAGGGTTATTATTTTGATCGATAGGTATGTATGCATTAAGCAATAACATGTATGTTGTAAGTATGCATTATATTTTAAAAGTAGCACAAAGTTGGTTTAAGTGTTTTCAATCCAGGAATGTTTAAGTCAAAGATGCACCTTTTTGTTCCAGCCGTTACGGTCTTCATACAAAATACGAAGAACCTTTTTACCCGACCTATTATGTATGCTCTAGATAGTAAATAGGTAATAAACAAGTACTAAACAAATCTAGCGTTACACCTATTCCGTGCTGTGAGGCAGAGTTAATTTTGCTCACTTTTTGGTCAGTAATAATTTTATAATCCACTCTCAGCTCTGAGATATCTCAAGCGCATAAAAATTAACACATTTGATGTAGCGCAACCGTCTTTTTGACATAGCTAAGACTACTCTCTGAAGAGCTCCGTGGTCTAGTGGGTTTCACCTTGCTTCTCACGCAGGAGATTCAGGTTCGAATCCCGGTGCTGACCATGTACCAATGAGATAATTCCCGACTACTATCACTACTTGGTGGTATGCAGTAGTCGTAAAACCCCTCCACCGGCCCGCACTGAGCCAACGTGGTGGAGTATGGCTCAATCTTACCGTGTAAATGCCTGTGCCCACCGGTGGGGACATTATGAGCTTCATTTACTTAAATTTACTAAGACTACTCTCAGAGCTGAGAGAGGTTTATGTTCCGAGCCTTAGTGTGGGTATATACAATAATGAGACGTAGGCGACGCAGGCCAATCGCAGGTCACACGCAGTCCACACACAGGCCACACGCAGACCACGCGCAGAAAAGGTTTTGCAATGCATGCATCTCGCGTCAAACAACCATCCAATTTACTAAACTAGTCTGTGGCACCCTCCATATTGTGGTTTTGGTCTGCGGTCTCATTGTCGACACTATTATGAAGTTACAAACTTCGATGAATAATTTGGAACTGTGGTTTTTAGTTGCATGGCCTCTATTAGCTTATTTTGAAAATGGCTTTGACAAACAACTTAAAAACATAGTCTTTTTCCCATACGGGATTGAAAAAGCACAATTGTGCTCACATGATGTATAACCAGTATAATTCAATGCTCCATTAAAGCATGACAAGATATTTGCCCATCGATCATTCCATTTGACACATTTGCGAAATAATTACATACTTAGTTAACGTCAATCGTAACTACAGGAAAAAAAACATGTCCGATCGGTAGGACGGATAGGAATTACAAATCCTTGTAGTGCTTAATCGAACCAACAGGAACAAAATGTCGTCCGACGGTTGGACAAATTCAGTCGGACCACGGTGACCGGAGGGAGTATTTCGTCGTTTTTTAGGGTTCCGATCCCTAAAAGGATAAAACCCTTATTAGATCACTTTGTTGTCCGTCCGTCCGTCTGTCTGTCTGTCTGTCTGTCCGTCTGTCTGTCTGTTTGTCCGTGTGTCACAACCTTATATCAAGAACGCATGGACGTATCAAGCTCAAATTAATATCAATTTTTAACCGACTTCCCAAAAGAGGAGGTTTACAATTCGTCCGGATATTTGTTTTTTTTTTTTTTTTTTTTTTTTTTTTATGTCTGCACCCCGATAGCGCCTAAACGGATGGACCGATTTGGAAAATTATTTTTTTGATTGAAAGGGTTTACCTTCCCATTGGTCCCATTGACACCAGGTCAGGATCTGATGATGGGATCCTGGAGAAATCGAGGGAACTCTTCAAATATTATAGGCAGACCTATAGTGATTTTTGTGTTTTTCATAATAACTCGTGCAAATGCACATGGTAAGCATAATATTGTGATGCGGAACTGCTGATGAAGACCACATATGGCCACCAGATCTGCTCAATACTAGGTACAAATACAATGCGTGGCTGACGGGCAGGCAACGCATAGCCTAAACCGGTGGACCTAGAGTCATGAAACTTTGTACAGGGGTTCCTTAGTAGCGTGGGTTAGCACTGATATGGGATTTGACAAAATTAATTCCCCAAGGGGGGGGGGGATAAGGGGTTACAGTTTGTATTAAACTCAATCTAATCAAATAGGGTTTGTGGAAGTCGGTTTTTTCTAAAGTTTACTTTTTGTTTCAATTATTAAAGTCTGTGGTCGCATAGAGCCATAAAAATATCAACCTTCTAGGTCAACACAATCAAACGCTACGACTGTTTATGCTGTAAAATTGTAGGATTTTGATAGTAATCGCAATGGACCCAAAACCTATAGAGTACTTCCCGTAGGCCTACAATCATGAAATTTGGCACAAAGCAAGGTCAAGTAAAGGGGAAAATCTCAAAACTGCACTGTCTTTCTACAAAAATGTTTATTTGGTTTACATGGATGACTTAATACTTTATTTTTTTAATGTGGAAACCTAATTACACGTGTCACGCTCTCCAAGTGTGATCGGAACCCTTGGTGCACGAGTCCTACTCGCACTTGACCGTTATTTCCATTCGGGGTGATCCTAAATATTAACATAACATAACATGTCACGTCTTTTCCCATACGGGGTGACAGAGGCACAACTGTGCCCACATTCAGCCAGTCATTCGTACTCCATTTTTGCGTGACAGGGGGCTAGCCCATCACCGCAGCTATGGAGTAATGAAGGTTGCGTCTGCGTCAGAGGCAAGCATGAAACCCACTAGACCACGGAGCTATAAATTAAAATGAAAGTTAATTAATTTGTTACCTAAATAAATACCTATTCATATTTAGGTCTATGTAGCATTTTTATTGTGTAGATATATTATAGTAGATATATGTAGATTCATTCATTTATCTTCATTTTATTTATCGTGCACTAGGACTATTCTCTCAGAACAATCTGTCCTATCTCGCCTAGGTTTGCTGGAAGAAATCTCTTTTTAGAGATAAGCTCGCCTTTGCCTATTTACCTTTGTTTTAAGACTATGTATCACATTGTTTTCCGTGCAATAAAGAAATTATGAATTATGAAATAGCGAAAATCTCACAGGATTTTCATTTGTTTCTAGTGCTAGTGTAGTGTAAGAACCCCTCCACCAACCGGCACTGAGCCAGCGTGGTGGAGTATGGCTCAATCTTACTCGGATCCGGGTAAAGGCCTGTGCCCCTCGGTGGGGACATTAATGGGCTACATTTACTTTACTTTTTTACTCTAGTGCTAAGGATATGATATCGAATCTTTCTGGGTTACCTCTCACAATGTAGCATTTTTCGTTAACACCTCCAAAACATACGTTTTGAACCCTTGACCGAGAATTTAATTACAAACATTATGACAAAATGTCGTAAATGTAGGCTTTCTGAGATAATTCAGTTCTAATATGTAAAAAAGCAATTTCGTCGTTTTCCTCAATACGGGCTGGTCCAAAATATTGTTTTACCATCTAAGACGGCACATTACAATAAACAATATATAAAACTATTCGGCGAAATCGCACCCCAAGGGTTCGAAACATTTATTCAAAAAGGAACGCCCAAAAAAGCTATTATGTGCGTTAGTACTAATAAAACACTTCAGAACGTGTAGTGCCTTCGCGTTATTTATTACAAGCAAGCTTTAAAGAAAGCTCAGTACCTTTCTGGAATGACGGAGGTGGTATGAAAGCTTTTTAGGGTCCCGTGTCGGATAGACATGTAAGTTTAGGGCTGGATTATCAGGCAGAATTTACGTAGGTTAAATTCACTTACTAATATAAAATAGAGAGATAATATGTCGAGATACCGTAATGAAATTATCAGTAACCATTATTAGGAAAAAAACCTGCTATAGGAAAATTTATGCATATATTTACTTACCATAATGTAAAACAGCGCCAAGCCCTTCACATTGTTATTGTGTTTTTT